>CM065714.1:30363054-30373054 GCA_033310375.1 Conus canariensis | reverse complement strand
TTTTGAACAGTATACATTATCGTATCAACAGCCTTAATCTGTTTTATTGATTTCACTCACTCAGTGAGTTCGCTTGTCATGAGCCTGCGGAAAGAAAAGACGGACAGACAGACAGACAGTCTGATAGACCGACAGTTTGACAGACAGACGGACAAGTTGATAGACATGTAGGTAGGCAGATAGGTAGGTAGGTAGGCAGGTAGGTAGAAAAATAAAGCAAAAAAACAAAGAACTAGTGTGGAACAACACTATGGCGGAGTTTATATATTTTTAATCTATACATGCTGATACATTTTTGTTTCCGAGGTCGTGATCGATCAGTACAGGTGTAAGTTAGGATTCTGAGGCCTTGATCCATCAGCACAGGTATAGGTTAGGATTCTAAGGCTTTGATCCGTCGGTAGCGGTGTAGATCAGGATTCTGAAGCCTTAATCCATAGGTACAAGAGTAGGTTAGGATTCTAAGGCCTTAGTCCATCAGTACAGGTGTAGGTAAGGATTCTAAAGCCTTAGTCCATCAGTTCAGGTCTAGGTTAGGATTCTAAGGCCTTAGTCCATCAGTTCAGGTGTAGGTTAGGATTCTAAGGCCTTAGTCCATCAGTACAGGTGTAGGTTAGGATTCTAAAGCCTTGATTCATCAGTTCAGGTGTAGGTTAGGATTATAGGATCTTGATCCATTAATGCAGATGTAGGTGGTGTTTCTAAGGCCTTGATCCATCAGTTCAGGTGTAGGTTAGGATTATAGGATCTTGATCCATCAATGCAGATGTAGGTGGTGTTTCTAAGGCCTTGATCCATCAGTTCAGGTGTAGGTTAGGATTATAGGATCTTGATCCATTGATGCAGATGTAGGTGGTGTTTCTAAGGCCTTGATCCATCAGTTCAGGTGTAGGTTAGGATTATAAGATCTTGATCCATCAATGCAGATGTAGGTGGTGTTTCTAAGGCCTCTCTACGGCCCTTGAGGGAGGGATGGGGTGGGGGGGGGGGGGAGGCAGTCAAAGGTTCAGATGGCCCCTCCTCGAACCACGTGCACATGCCTCCACATTGTTGCCGGAACGAGGAGGAAGGTGGCGAGGGGGGTGCGCAGAGAGAGAGAGAGAGAGAGAGAGAGAGAGAGAGAGAGAGAGAGAGAGAGAGAGAGAGAGAGAGAGAGCGGATGGGGATCGGGGTGAGGGGGAGAGCAGGGCTGGAAATTACAATTAATTGCAGTGTACCCAAGAAAAACGCATGACGGCGTTTCTTTTTTTTGTCTGCAAGGGTGGGACGCTTCTTCTTCTTCTTCTTCTTCTTCTTCTTCTTCTTCTTCTCTCTCTCTCTCTCTCTCTTTCTCTCTCTCTCTCTCTGTCTCTGTGTGTGTATGTGTGTGTGTGTGTGTGTGTGTGTGTGTGTGTGTGTGTGTGTGTGTGTATGTGCAAGTTTTTAAACAGGTTCGGGACAGGTGTTTGGAATTAGGTTCTTGGATGGGTAGATATGAGTATTCCCGAACTTTCTGTAACCTCAGTCCGCTAACCTCCCCGACGGTGGTGCAGTGTGGTGGGTGCGATGTGGAAACGGGTGTGGTGAGTGCAGGAAAGTGGGAGGGGAGTGTGGAGCTTAGACTTCTTCTAGATGCATGTGCGTGTGGCAGGCTGTGATAATAGTCTCTCCCCTGTCTGCACGGGGTGCTTGTTGTGACACAGTCTGCTGCACTTTCCACAGCACTGTAACAGCGCAACGGAACCGGCTTTTCCTTGTATTACTGCATACAGAACTAACAAACAGCTTTTCTCGCCTTGTGAGCACGGCTCCTGTAGATCGGGCACCTTGTTGAATGTCAACAGGTGCTGCTGCTGTCGACGGAAGCGGAAATGAGGGGGGAGGGGGGCCGGGGGTGGGGGGGGGGGGCTTGACGGGCGGGGAACAAGAGAGGATGATGGGGGAAGGAAAGAGGAGGAAGGAGGTGAGGGGAGGGGTTAGGTTGCAGAAACGCTCGGATCAGTCCGTTTTTTTTTTTGTCATAAGTTTGTTTGTTTTTGTTTGTTTTTTTGTTAGAACTTGCTCGAAGATATAGAGCATCTTGAGGTTCATAATTCAACGAGAATATAGGCGTGCCAAGGTGAGGTCAGATTAATTAAAACACACACACACACACACACACACACACACACACACACACACACACACACACACAACACGCACACACACTCACACACACACAAAAGAAAAAAAACAACATCAACAACAACAGATTATCAGTTGCACTAAAGCTGCACTTGCGGTCATTTTTCATTGCCACCTGTGGGGAAGCTACGGGATCTTTCAGTTAAAAAAAAAAAGAACAAATCGTGTTCCCGTCGTTGCAGTTGTTTCCCGTTGTCTGTCATTCTGTTTGGCTCTGTCTTTTGAAGAATTGTTATCTTCCTTCACCGTCGTCCACTGTTTTTGTGCCTCTGTGGTCCATTCTCTGATCTTCCTACTAGAAAGTCTTTTACACTCTCTGTCTGCCCACACTAAACTTGTAGAGGGGAGAGAGAGAGAGAGAGAGAGAGAGAGAGAGAGAGAGGGTATGACTATTCATCCATCACCAGTATTCCCACAGCTGCTAGTATATCCATTCTAACAAATGGTCAGTATATCCATTCTAACAAATGGTCAGTATATCCATTCTAACAAATGGTCAGTATATCCATTCTAACAAATGGTCAGTATATCCATTCTAACAAATGGTCAGTATATCCATTCTAACAAGTGGTCAGAACACGAAGAAGTTCCCTAAATCTTCTAGGAACCCCTTGCCTCGTCGTTGAAGCGCTGACCAAATCCAGACAGACATCCAGACATTATTTTAGCAAACTGTCATTCTCCAAAGAACCCTGTGGGCCCATGGTTGAACACCTAATTGTATTCAAAGTTTGAGCACAACATGGTCTTGGACAACAATGACCGGTCCAGAACTCATAAACAGAAAGATGTGTCCTGGCTGTGGGATGTTGGGGAGGAAGACAGTGGCCTGCACAGTCTGATGTCTCCGTCGCACCAGCTGTCAACTTCATTTTTGGATCGTTGGAGCCAGCTGAAGTTACGCAGTCAAATCCCCCAAAGCACTATGTCGCTTCATTTTAGGAGTGAAACAGCCAGGAAAAGTTGATCTCTTTGATTTGATCTTGAAAGCATTTTCAAACATGTGACAGGTGCAAAAGTTTGGACACTGGAGCATGCTTTGGTTTTTGGTTTGTTAATCAAACTACGTTTGTGGTGGGGGGGGGGGGGGGGTATGTAAAGAAGGTAAGAAAAAGTCCCTACTGACATATTGCCGCTTGCAGCTTTTTCTTTTCTTTCTTTTGGGTGTGGAATATGGTCCAGGGTAACCACCTTTTTCTGAATCAAGTCGCCGAGATCGTTTTCTAGGAGCAGCCTCATTTTTATACGAATCAATGAAATGTCTCGGCATAAAACATTTAGCAGGCGGTTGTAAGAATTGATTTGGCGGGCTATTTTTTTTTCTTTCTTTGTGTGTGTGTGTGTGTGTGCGCGCGCGCGCGCGTGCGTGTGTGCGTGTGTGCGTGCGTGCGTGCGTGGGTGTGTGCGTGTGTGTGTGTACATGAGTATGTGTGTGTACTTGAGTGTGTGTGTGTGTGTGTGTGTGTGTGTGTGTGTGTGTGTGTGTGTACTTGAGTATGTGTGTGTGTGTGTGTGTGTGTGTGTGTGTGTGTGTGTGTGTGTGTTCATTTGGAGGTCTTCATACTTCTGGTTTCTACGTTCTTCTGTGGGCCGCCGCGGTTGGCTGGACTGTAAACCGCCTGACCTGATCTGACCTTCCAGCACCTGTACGCTGTGTATGCTGGTCTGAGGTCCGAGACTGACCTGACCTGATTTTCCAGCACCTGTACGCTGTATACGCTGGTCTAAGGTCCAGGGCTAAAAGCAGAGATGGGATCCCCAGTGTAAACGGTGGACTGCAGTTCTAAACAGAGAACACTCACTCTGCACAGTGGTGCTGACAGTTCTGGAAATGACTAGAGCGGGGGGAGGGGGGGGGGGGGGGGCGAAGGGATGTGGAAGGTGGATTAGAGAGAGGGGTTGTATTTGGGTGGAGCAGGGGAGAGACCGGTGGTAGGTGCAAGAGAGGGATGGATAGGGAGTGGAGGACAAAGATGATGGTCCTTTTCCTTCTTGCTTTCTTCCCTCATTTCTACCTGTGTTTACCTGTGGGCTGTTTGAATGCGCGTGCCTGAAATAGAACGAGCAAGGCACCGTTCAGGTTCAGTGTTTGGGGGACATGTGACGATCGTTTGGTGCCTACAATAGAACGAGCAAGGCACCGTTCAGGTTTGGTGTTTGGGGGTCATGTGACGATCGTTTGGTGCCTACAATAGAACGAGCAAGGCACCGTTCAGGTTTGGTGTTTGGTGAACATGTGACGAATGTTGGGTGCGGTCAACGACAATGGCGGCAGGCCGACGTCACAGGATGACGAGCAGAGTGACGTCACATGATGACCCATCGCTGGTGACATCGGAGCAAGTAATGTTCATGGGTCTATGAACAGCCCACCTAGTGTGATCCCGCTGTCGTGGTTTCTTTTCTCTTCTCTCTCTCTCTCTCTCTCTCTCTCTCTCTCTCTCTCTCTCTCTTCTTTTCTTTTCTTTTCTTCTTAGTTTCTTTTAGGCTTAGTAGTACATGAAAATACTGTTGAAAAACCGACTACATGATTGTGTTGTTGTTTTAAATTAAAGTCTGAATGCCCCAGAAAGTGAGAACTGGATCTTTGAAATCCCTCTCTGCTCAGATTTTGCCTTGTGACGGTTTGATATTGATATGGATTGCTCCCTGTCACCTGCGGCTGTTGAGGATGTGAGCAGACGAAACTGGTCGTGGCTGGCTATGATGAAGCCGGAATGAGCGCCAGGTCCTTGTAGGGGACACTGAAGTGGAGACAGCTGGAGAAAAAGCCCGTTGATTGTTCCCGCGCTGCGCAAACGATTTCAGTCTTCTTCCGTATCATTACCCCCCATCCCATCATTATGTTGCCATCATGCTCGTCGTTTTCCGTTGTCTCCTACTCCTCCGTCTCCTCATTACGTCATCTTCCTGCTTCAGGCTCTCTACCACTGACCGCAGCCCCTTAGGTTTGTCACTTGTTCAGTCAACTTTTTCTTCTTTCGTGTGAAGGAAGAGGCAGGGGAAAGACCCGCGGAGAGGGTGGGGGATACGTGTGTGTGTGTGTGTGTGTGTGTGTAAGGGGAAGGAGGGGTTGTTTAAAAGGCAATGGGGCTGGGATGACCTTACCAATCGTTGGCGCATGGTGGCCACAAACGTTGACAGAACCTGCACGTGGCTCCCGGGGAAACGTGGTGGTCTGGTGTGGCGGCCTAATTTGGGTAACGTGGCTGTAAGGCTGGGGGGGGGGGGGGGGGGGGGGGTGGAGGGTGAAGGATGAGGATAGGTGTACAGATGCTACGTCGGCTGTCTTTGCGCGGAACCCCCTTTCCAGCTCGTTGGCGCAAGAGCCCTTTACGGGTGACCTCATCGCCACTTGACCTGATTGGCTGGCTGGCTTTCCGCACGAGCAGTGAGTGCCAAGTGCTGAGAATGGACTGCTTGGTGGGGGAATGACAAGGTCGGCTGGTCACTGAGGCTGTGGGAGAAGGAGTGGGAGGAGGGTTAAGACACAGGCGGGACGAAAGAGGGGGTGGGGGTAGGGGGAAGCAGCGGGGAGGTGGAAGGTGATGTCCCACAGACGTTTGGTAAGTGCGCAAGTAGGATTGCTTGAGCAGCACTTCTGTTCAACATTTCTGTTGTAAGGTTGACGGAAATCACACACACACACACACACACACACACACACACACACACACACTCACACACATACGCACGCACGCATGTACGCACGTGCGCGTGCACTCAAACACATGCGCACGCGCGCGCGCGCGCACACACACACACACACACACACACACGCACGCACGCACGCTTCGTGCCTGTGCACATAGAATAGGCTCATGTATTCACATTTACTAAGTTACAGTTAAGTGCATGAACATATATACATTATCTTTTACTATGATCTTCCGTCAGAAAGATTCACCCGAAGGTGCGGATAGGACCCAGAGAAGTACTGTCCTCTACTGCCGAGCAAACCAGCTGGGAGCAATCTTGCACCACTCTTGGAAGCCTGCGCTGTGTTCACATAGGGTGCAGGCACGCACAGGACATTCCATTAACACATGAAAGGACATAATTGCTCCCTGGCAGATGCATTCCGTAATGGCCACTGGATGTGACTCGATAGAACCTCCACGGGAGCGTTCTCATGAGTGCACGAGCCCGTATTACATGACTGCAGGGCCCACCAGCAAAACACGCCACCGCCAAACAACTGCCGTGTGCTTCCTGCAGTCTCACTCGTTGCTGTTCTGCTGGCTGGCGACGACAGTACAACTCCAGGCACGGCCAAGCATTCGTCATGAGGTCTTGCGTGCTGTGTGAAGAGAATCCCAGGTCACAGTCTTTCCCGCTGTCAACAGGACTTCCCTGCGGTCGGTGAGTCTGTCCTCACCTTCACTGGACCTTTCCCCAGAGTTGGCCAAAAGGCAGACAAGAAAAAGTTACACCCGAAGGTACGGGTGAGATCCAGAGAAGTACTGTCCTCAGCTGCCGAACAAACCAGCTGGGAGCAATCCTGCACCACCCTTGGAAGCCTGCGCTGTGTTCACATAGGGTGCAGGCACGCACAGGACATTCCATTGACGCACACAATCTCATCTTCCGTGACCAGACAGCACAACGAGTTCAAACTACCAACAGAACAAAAACAAACGAGCAAAAGTACACGCAGAATATCCACGTGTTTTGTTTCCATGTCAGAAGTTAAGGTCAATTGTTACAAGCTAAGGCCTCCGGCCACAAGTTAAGACCTGTTGCCACAAGTTAAGGTACGTTGCCACAAGTTAGGCCCTCCTAACATCAGCTACCTGCGCTACACCTGCGCAGTCGACCGAACTATAAACAACATGAACCTGAAAACGACCAACACAGCTTGTACCAGTGAAGGCCTGTTGTCATAATAAGTTAAGGCCTGACCACACAGTCTGTAACAGCTGCCATCAGTGTTACGCCATCGGCGCGCGCTGAAACACCGCAGTGTCGCGCCGTCGTGTGGGACGGGCTTTAGCGATGACGGCAGAAGAACGAAAGCCAAAGTGGACCAGATTTAGGCCGAACAAGAGGCAGAGAGGAACTCACAGAAATTAATGTCCCCTGTCATTAATTGTCCGTGGTCCCTGGCGGAGCGTCTCCGTGCCGCCCAGGTGACAAAATCTTCCCGCGCTCCGCTGACTCCCGGCACAGAAGCCGCGAGTGTGGGAGCAACAGAGCATGTGATGGACTGTTGCGGTTGGCTGCCCCGGCCACGTGGGCCGTGACTGAGTATTGTCAGTGTTGTTTTTGTCTCCCCCCAGAAGGTGACCACGACCTCCTGCCGAGCGCTGAGAACGTCCCCCTCTCTCCCCCCCCCCCCCCCCCCCCCCCCCCCCCCCCCCCCCCCCCCCCCCCCCCCCCCCCCCCCCCCCCCCCCCCTCGAAGTTAAACAGCAAGTTGTATACATCAAAGCGGGTCTCGCTTCCGTGACTCGACTACTGTTTGGATCTGGAAACAGCCTCCGCTCTCTCTCTCTCTCTCTCTCTCTCTCTCTCTCTCTGTGTCACACACACACACACCACACACACACACACACACACACACACACACACACACACACACACACACACATTCCCTGGGGGAGAGAGAGAGGGGGAGGTAGAAGAAGGGGGGCTGCACCACAGCGAGTATGGGAAAAACCCAAGTCACCACTGTATGCTGAGTTATCTGGCGCAGTATCATGTGTCCTCCGCATGTTCGACCCTGAACAATAGAAAGGTCACACCAGAGATGGGGGGGAGGGGGGGGGGGTTAAAGAAAAAAAAGAAAGAAAGAAAGAAAGAAAAGCTCACGATGAGTCGTATTCAGTTACCGCTGTGCACAGGTGTACGTAGGTGTCGCTCCATCTCTCTGTCCTCTCTAATCGAAAGCGATTGAGACCCATAGATTTTGTTTGTTTTTGTTTGTTTGTTTGATGTCGTTTTTATACAAACGACGAGTATGAAATAAACACGTGCCTCAGAAAACCACGTCCTAGCCCCGTCTCCCTCCCTCCCCCCTCCCCCCCCCCTTCCACATCTACCCGGGAAACTACATGCATATCGACCTTCCTCTTCGCTCCCAAATCTCTCCCTCCTTCTGGACTTTCAGACAGTCCCAAACGACAAAATATCTCAATCAAAGCACATTGCGCGTGCGTTTGAGGGGGGTGGGGGTGGAGGATTTGGAACCGAGATAGAATTACTTCTCACCTTGTTCCAAAATCTGAAACAGATGCACAAAGGAAAGGACTTGAAACTGGTGCATGATGTTAGGGACTGTAGACCGATAGAGGAAGTGAAGGACTTTAAATTCATGCACGAAGTTAAGAACTTCAGACTGATGTACAAAGTAAAGAACTTCAGACTTAACGCACGAAGTGAAGGACTTTGGACTGATGCACGAACTTTGGAGTGATGTACGAAGTGAGGGAGTTCAGACTGATGGCAAATAAAGGACTTTAGGACGGTGTTCGTAATGAACGACTTTGGACTGATGCACAAAGTGAAGGACTTTGGACTGATGCACAAAGTGAAGAACTAAGGACTGATGCACAAAGTGAAGAGCTTTGGACTGATACACAAAGTGAAGGACTTTGAACTGATACACAAAGTGAAGGACTGAGGCACAAAGTAAAGAACTTTGGACTGATACACAAAGTGAAGGACTTTGGACTGATACACAAAGTGAAGGACTGAGGCACAAAGTAAAGGACTTTGGACTGATACACAAAGTAAAGGACTTTGGACTGATGCACAAAGTGAAGGACTTTTGGACTGATGCACAAAGTGAAGGACTTTGGACTGATGCACAAAGTGAAGGACTTTGGACTGATGCATAAAGTGGACTTTGGACTGAAGCACAAAGTGAAGGACTTTGGACTGATGCATAAAGTGAAGGACTTTGGACTGAAGCACAAAGTGAAGGAGTTTTGACTGACGCACGAGATGAAGGACTTTGGAATAACGCACGAAATGAAGAACGTTGGGGGGTGGGGTGGGGGGGAGTGGGGGGTGGGGTGGGGGTGGGGGGCTGAAATACGAAGTGAAGGAGCATTGACCGACGCAAGAGGTGAAGCACTTTGGAATAATGCGCGAAGTGAAGAACTTTGCATTGATGCACGAAATGTTGAAGAACTTTGGACTGATACACAAAGTGAAGCACTTTGAAGTGATGTACGGAGTAAAGGGACTTTGAACTGATATATGAAGCGATTAAAAAAAAAACCCAAACTTTAGCGTGATGCACGAAGTGAAGAACATTGGGCTGATGAATGACACGAAAGACTTTGATGCACGAAGTGGGCGACTTTGGAATGATAAACGAAAGGACAGGCTGTGTGGGCTGATGCTGGAACTGAAGGACTTGGGCACGATCATATACGATGGCGGCAACCGAAAGAGAGGGAGGAAGGGTGTGTGGACATGTAACCGGGGAGATGAGCGAATGTGTAAATAGCTTATCCATGGCGCAGGCAACAGAGCGTGTCGTGTGTCAGTCTTGGTGTTTTGTGCACGGTGGTTAATTCGATTCCCAGTTGGGTGTGTGTGCAGGCGGTGCCAGAAGCAACGCCAGCACTCCCTGACTCCCCCACGCGCTGTTTGACCTGGTGACTGATTGTTGCCAGTCAGTTCTCTGTTGCCTGCAACATAGCGCTGACTTGCCTCTCTGCGTATGCACACACACACACACACACACACACACACACACACACACACACACACACACACACACACACATACACGGTCGTGCACGGGTATAGCAGCACACTAACAACCGCAGCACGAAAACCATATTCAGACAGACGTTCCAACACTCCGCCCGCTGCGCAAGCCATTTT
>CM065714.1:30340554-30350554 GCA_033310375.1 Conus canariensis | reverse complement strand
CACAATTTTATCATGACTTTTTTTGAGAGGCAGTAACGGTTTTCAGCGAAGAGAAGAGAGAGAGAGAGAGAGAGAGAGAGAGAGAGAGAGAGAGAGAGAGAGAGAGAGAGAAAATAGAACATAATGATAACTGATTTACCCGTTACAACTGTTTTCTGAAAGGATGATAACTTTTTTTCATGAAAACACAAATCAACTGATTATCATTTTGTTGTTGTTGAAAGACACAAACTGTTTTCTTCGAACGAAAGAAAAGTAAAAAGCGATTTCCCCATTATCACTGATTTCTTGAAAGATGCTTTCAGTTTTCCTCCTGAAAACAGTAAAAACGACTGATTATCGTTTTTTTAAAAAAAGAAATATCTGATTTCTCTAGACCCCCCCTCCCCCCTCCCCTCCCCTCAGTAATAATGAATGATTTCCATATGATTACTGTTGTCTTGTAGTATAATAACTGCTGTCTTCTAGAACTTAAAATAGTAATGACTGATTTCTCTACTATCACCGTTTTCGTGAATAACTGTTTTCCATCAGAAAACGGCAACACCAATTGATTTCCGTATTATCACTGCTTTTTGTTTGAAGAATTTCCATCAGAAAACAGCAACACCAATTGATTTCCGTATTATCACTGCTTTTTGTTTGAAGAATTTCCATCAGAAAACAGCAACACCAATTGATTTCCGTATTATCACTGCTTTTTGTTTGAAGAATTTCCATCAGAAAACAGCAACACCAATTGATTTCCGTATTATCACTGCTTTTTGTTTGAAGAATTTCCATCAGAAAACAGCAACACCAATTGATTTCCGTATTATCACTGCTTTTTGTTTGAAGAATTTCCATCAGAAAACAGCAACACCAATTGATTTCCGTATTATCACTACTTTTTGTTTGAAGAATTTCCATCAGAAAACAGCAACACCAATTGATTTCCGTATTATCACTGCTTTTTGTTTGAAGAATTTCCATCAGAAAACAGCAACACCAATTGATTTCCGTATTATCACTGCTTTTTGTTTGAAGAATTTCCATCAGAAAACAGCAACACCAATTGATTTCCGTATTATCACTGCTTTTTGTTTGAAGAATTTCCAACAGAAAACAGCAACACCAATTGATTTCCGTATTATCACTGCTTTTTGTTTGAAGAATTTCCAACAGAAAACAGCAACAACAATTGATTTCCTTATTATCACGCATTTTGTTTTAAGAAAGTCTTACAGAAAACAGTAACAACAATTGATTTCCAGATTATCACAATGTTCTTGAAACAGAATGATTGTTTTACTCCAGAAAACAGTAACAACAACTAATTCCCCCCCCCCCCCCTTTTTTTTTTTTTACAGTTTTGTTGAAGAATGATAACATTTCTTCTGAAAACAGTAACAACAAATGATTTTCCTTTTTTCCACAGTTTTGTTGAAGAATAATAACTTTTCTTCCAGAAACAGTAACAACAAATGATTTTCCTTTTTTCCACAGTTTTGTTGAAGAATAATAACTTTTCTTCCAGAAACAGTAGCAACAACTGATTTCCCTTTTTCTTCACAGTTTTGTTGAAGAATGATGACTTTTCTTCCAGAAAACAGTAACAGCGACTGATTTCCCTCTGGTCGATGTCTTTTTTTTTTTTTTTTCTTTTTTTTTTAAGGATACTGATTGTTTTGCTGCAGAAAGCAGGTAAAACAGTGATGACAGGCTGATGAAGCCAGTATGCTGCCATGATAGACAGGGCACTGCGTTCAGCAGAAACAAGTGCACTCCTGCAGCATTGACGTAAAACCTGATGACTCGGGGATGGACGACGTGTGCAGCAAGAATGGCGTTATTGCAGGAGTTACACAAACACCCCTTCCCCACCCCCACCCCCCACCCCCGGGGTGGGGGGGGGGGAGGAGAGGGGGGAGATGTGGAGGGGAAGGTGGGCGGAGTGAAGGGGGTGTAGTGGGGGTGGGGGGAAGTGGTGATGACGACGGTGAGGCAGTGTGCATGTAGCGGGCACTGAAGGCGATGGCAGCCTTCGCCCCCCACTCCTGCCAGATCCACTTTCCATCTTCATTTACCTCCCCCTGCGCGCGGTGTGTGCATTGCTCTCAGGCTCTGGTTGGTGTGACGGTTTACACTTCTTCATCGGTGTCTCGTGCGGACAGGCTCTGGTTCGTGCCATTGTGTGCACTATGTAGGAGAGAGATGGAGGAGAGCGCGACCTGTGTTTTGTAGTGGATGCACAGTGAACTCACGTGCCTGCACAGTACTTCTGATGGTATGGTCAGTCCTTCCTCTTTGTCAGAGGTGCATTTTTGTTCGATAAAGACCTCTTTTCGATGCATTCGTCATAGACTGTCTTTCTTATCCCTTTCCACAATCTTCTTCTTCTTCTTTTGCTTCTTCTTCTTATTCTCTCTCTCTCTCTCTCTCTCTCTCTCTCTCTCTCTCTCTCTCTCTCTCTCTCTCTCTCTTTTCGCTACTCTTTATCCTGTTTCTCTTTATTCTTGTTCTTTTTCGGTGGTAAAGGATGTTTAAAGTATGTTCTTGTCTGTGACGAAGGTTTTTTTTTTTTTTCAAATATGTTTGATTTTTTTATGTGATGTTAGATGTTTTGAATATGTTCTTCCTTTCTGTGGTGAATGATGTTTTAAATGTGTACGACTTCGTTTTTGTGTGAAGGATGTTTTTAGATATGTTCTTCTTTTCTGCAGTGAAGGTTATTTTCAGGGTGTCTCTTTTCTTTTCTTTGGTGAAGGATGTGTCAAAAGTGTTCTTCTTATCAATGGTGAAGAATGTTTTTAGATGTTTCTTTCCTTTCTGTGTTGAAAGATAATGTCAATCTGTCCATCTTTTTTGTGGCGAGGGATGCTTATGCTTTTCTAATCTTTCGGAAATGAGGTATGTTTCAAATATGTTGCTATTTTTTGTAGTAAAAGATGTTTTGAATGTGTTCTTCTCTCAGTGATGAAAGATGAATGTGTTTATGTTTTTTTTTCTTTCTTTTTGTTGATAGTGTCTGATGTTTTAAGATGCGTTCATTTCTTTCGTAAAGAATGCTTTAAAACGTGCTTTTCAATTTTCGGCTTTTGTTTATGTGCTGGAAGATGATTTCAAATGTGTTCGCCTTCTTTTCTGTGGTGAATGATATTTTAAAATAAGTTCAGGTGGTGTAGATTTTTAAAAGTGTGTGTGTGTGTGTGTGTGTGTGTGTGTGTGTGTGTGTGTGTGTGTGTGTGTGTGTTAAGGATGTCTATTTTTCTGTGGTGAATGGTGTCTTCAAATGTTTTATTTTCCATGGTGAGGGATCTATCGACACACGTTCTTTTTTACATGGACGGAGAGATGTCATAAAATGTTTTCTCATTTTCTGTGGTAAAGGATGTTTTAAGTTGTAATTCTTTTCTGACTGTGGTGCAAGATGTCTTAAACTGTGTTATTTTTCGTGTTGAACGATGTTTTAAGATATATTTTTTTGTATGGTGAGGGACATTTAAGAACGTGTGTGTGTGTGTGTGTGTGTGTGTGTGTGTGTGTGTGTGTGTGTGTGCGCGCGCGCGCGCGCGCGCGTGCGTGCGTGCGTGCGTGCGTGCGTGTGTGTGGTGTAGGGTATTTTCGAATGTGCTCTTCTTCATTTGTGTGTCAAACGATGTTTTAATTCGTTGTTTTTGAATGCGGAAAAATGTTTTAAAATGTTTTTCCTTCTCACCCCTTTCTCTTGTTTTTCTTTTTCTTTTTCTTGTTCTTGTTCTTCTTCTTTTCTTCTTCTTCTTCTTCTTCTTCTTCTGTAGAGACAAAAGGGTGTAAGATCGGGTCCAGGGACATATCAATATGTTTCACATAGTGTTTTTAAGGTTAAGTTGTTGTGTTCATATTTTGTTTTCTTGTGCACTTGAATATGTTTTTCACACTATGGCGTCAACAACATGAACGTTAGATTAACCAGTCAACAAACAAATGGAAAAGGCAACCATTTTGAAATAGAAAATGATCATAACGAAGAAGGAAAAGACAGGCAAAGAAGTTGTAAGAAGAGGAAGGAAGAAGGTCGCAGCAGATCAACAGCATTACCCTACATCATCCTGAGTGCCAGTAATGAGCGAAATTAAACCAAGTGGAGTACTAATTAGCGAGGGGGGATGCGTTGAGGGTGGTGGAGGTGGTGATTATTTAGATGGGTATTTCAGCCCCACCACGAAGACTGTAAGGCCTGGAATCTTCCAGATGGAGAATCTGACCTTCCTCTCCTACCCCTCCCTGTACCCCATTCTACCTCCATCCTTCCCCCGCCCTACTTCCTCCCCCTTCCCCACGTCCCCTAAATTCCTAGACCCCCCGACAGCTGTGGGTCTGGCCTGTCGCCAGCCTATTGACATAAAAGCCGTTACAGAGCCTATTTTCAGTGGCTTACTATTGGCAAAATGACTAACTTCTACAGCTTGTCCGCATTTATAGCACGTGCACAACCGTAGCGCTTGCCAGAGCATCTTTCATTGGTTGTATATACAGCTTGGGGAGAAGAGACTGACGCTAGTTCAGGAATGGTTGGTTGGTTGGTTGGTTGGCTGGTTTTCTGGTGGATTCTGTGACTTGAAGAAATAATAATGCTGTTGTCAACGGTGAAGAATCGGTCTTGACGACAGCAGCAGCAACAACAACAAAAGCAACAGTAACAAGCCAGAGCAAGAATACTGTTGAGCAAAATAGCACAATGCATGAAAATGGTCATACACATCATACACTCTGCCAAACGAACGGCTTTATCAGTATGCTTGCAACTACCGACCCTTCTGTTTCTTTTACTTACTCTTCTTCTTTCACTTCTTTCCCCCCTATGTTCTCGCTCTTCTTTGAGTTCTTCTTTTGATTGTTCTTTCACGTTTCTTCTTTATTTTTTCTTCTTCTTTGCTCCTCCTCTCTTCTTTCTCTTGTCTCCTTCTCCCCCTGCTTCTCCCTTTTCTACTTCTACTCATCTTCCTCCTCCACCTATTCCTTTTTTCTTTTCTTCCTCCTTCTTCATCTCTTCCTTCTTTTTTTCTCCTCGGTTGTCTTCTGCTCCTCTTACTTTTTCTTCTTATTATTATCTTTGATACTATATTCCTGTTACTCCTCTTTCGTTTTCGTTCGATTCTTCATTCTATTTTTATTCCCTTTTTTCTTCTGTGTAGTGAATATGTTGCGAACTTAGGCACATGATCAAATGCTCGTCTCATGAGCATGTGGACGCGCACAGAGTCCCGTAAAATCCCAAAGCAAAATGGCACAGAAGACAGCATTCGAAAATGGGACGTACACCCTGCGCACTTTCGTTTTTAAACTTCGCCTGATGAAGACTACCTTCTTTAACCTTTGCCATTGGGTCAGTTTGGCATCCGTAGACCACACGTCACGGCCACTTTTGGGACTGCTTTTTTTCTTTTCTTCTCCGCTGTGAAGCCGTCTCCTCACTTCCAAGCCGTTCATTTCTTTTCCTCCACACACAGTCACACCCACCAGAGTCCTGTTGCAGCCCGGCCGAAAGTCCGTCCGCTCGAGCAGTTCGTATCAGGACGTTTTGAGACCACGCGTCGGAGAAGACGCCGCGCCGTGGCTGAATCATCTGGATGGCGTTCATTGGTGCCTGTTCCGGCCCACCAGCCGCAGGACGTCCCCGTTCTGAGCCCCCCTACGGCTTTGTTGTGGGGCACATATATGAATGAGTCCCCCCTCTGGCGGATGCCACCAAGTCCTTAGTACAGACTGTTCCTGTGATGATGAACTTGCCGACATCGACGACTTTGACACAAACTCATTATAGGCACGGACGTGGAAAGGAAACAGAAGTCGGTTTTTTTTTTTTAAATTCAGGTTTGTGTAATGTGCAGATCAGCCGACATCAAGGGGAGGGGGGGGGATGGGGAGGGGAGGGGAGAGATAATCAGGGCTGGAATTCACCCTGAGAGCCGGGAGTGATGATTCACACAATGTGAACTCCACCCCCTTCCCCCATCACGCTACCTTTCTCCTCTCTCTCTCTCTCTCTCTCTCTCTCTTCTCTCTCTCTCTCTCTCTCTCTTTTAATGACGATCAATAAAGATAAGGATGATAAAAGATCTATCGAGAAACCGTATGAAAAAAAACAACTTTTTGAATCATCTTACTGACAGACGGACAAGCGGACGGACGAAGCGACAACCAGATCCACATGGTCATACGTTGCCTCCCAAGTAGATTATACAGAGACCAGCTGCTATTAAACATTGTGACTTGGATGTCCGGTGTTTATGTTAGCGATGAACAGCAGCAGGGTGGCTAACTGAGCACGTGCATACGCTTGGTGCAGGTCCTGTCTTGGGACCATTGGCTTCACGTGGTGTCTCCCGGTAACTATCTGCTAATCTCCTTCCACGTGCTTCTCTTTATCCTCCCCCGGTTTGTGGGCCTGTGAACGTAGCAGAGAGAGAGAGAGAGAGAGAGAGAGAGAGAGAGAGAGAGAGAGAGACAGACAGACAGACAGACAGACAGACAGACAGACAGACAGACAGACAGACAGAAAAACCGACAGAAAGACCGACAGACAGACAAACAGAGAGAGACGGAGACAGATAGAGAGGGAGAAGGGGAGGGAGAGACAGAGACAGAGAGAGACTGACAGAGAGAGAGAGAGACAGACAGACACACACACAGACAGACAGACAGACGCAGACAGACAGACAAACAGAGACAGAGAAGCACGCAGACAGACAGTCACACACACTCAGAGAGAGAGAGAGAGAGAGAGAGAGAGAGAGAGACAGACAGACAGACAGACAGACAGACAGACAGACACTTTCTTTCCTCTCTTTCCTCCTCGCTCTCTCACTCCCCTCGTCATTCTCACTCATTAAAATAAGCCGAACGTGTTTCAGCTGCTTCTTTTTTTTTTCACCCCTTTTCTATGCTTTTTTTTCTGTCTGTTCCTCTTTTCCCGTTTTAGCTGGATGATGCTTTGTTACGGAGCAGCATGAGGTAAGCTGTTGGCACCAGGCATCGCCTGGCCTACTGGGGGCTCTTCCAGACACCTGAGAGAGAGAGAGAGAGAGAGAGAGAGAGAGAGAGAGAGAGAGAGAGAGAGAGAGAGAGAATGTGTGTGTTTATATGCGATCTCTCTCTCTCGCCCCTGTCTCCCCCCCTCTCTCTCTATTTCTCTCTCTCCCTGCCTCTCTTTCCCTCTCTCTCTCTCCATCCTCCGCCCCCCCCCCCTCTCTCTCTCTCTGTCCCTCCTTCCCTCCCTCCTTCCCTCTCAGGTTTGTGTGTGTGTGTGTGTGTGTGTGTGTGTGTGTGTGTGTGTGTGTGTGTGTACGTGCGCGCGCGCGCGCGCGCGTGTGTGTAGCTACTTCACCCTTTTGAAGAGAATCGTCAGATTGCTCAGCCTCCGAGTTGAGTTGTAGCTTTGCAAACTATATTGAGACACGTTAGACACAGCGGGTTTGTGGCTTTCAAGCTATATTTACACACAGACTCGGAGGTATGAACTATATTCAGACATGACAACAACACGGGGGGAATGGGGTTAGTGGGTTTGAATTATACTGAGACATTTATAGACACATGTGGATATTAGGATTTGTGGATTTGAACTTTCTTTGAATATGATTAGGTACACGGGGTAGTTATGTTTTGTGTGGTTTTCGCTTCAGTCTGTGAAAGTGCATTTGTCATTATCATCATCATCGTCCATCGTCGACATTGTTATTGTCATCATCATCATCATCGTCAGTACTGTCTACATCGTTATTCTATATTCATGTTATTCAGTAATGACTTCAAAGTGGGTATTGTTAATGTGATTACTCTTGCATCGATTATGATGTTGTGGTTGTTACAGTGGTGGTGATCTTCTTGTAGCAGGAATATCACATTTTCGTAGCCTAACTTTCAACCAGATCTTTTTTTTTTCCTTTTGGTTAATGATACCTCTGATTCCGCCAATGCTTCTGCGGCATTTGCAATGTTTTAAGTGGGTCGTGTAGAATGCTGCTGCTGCTATTACATTGCTGATGCTGTTGCTGTTGTTGTTGCTGCTGCTGCATTACTGCTGCTGCTGCTTTTGTTATCGCTGACTGATGCTTTTGCCGCTGTTGCTTCATTGCTGCTGCTGCTGCTGCTGCTGTACTGTCGATTATCTTGATTGGATGACAGTTGTGCTGCTGCTGCATTGGTGATGTTGCTGCTGCTGATGCCGATATTGTTGCTACATAGGTAATAATGTTGCTCTTGTTACCCTGCCTTTCAGATGCTGATATTTCATTGCTGTTTTCGCTGCTGCTGATGTCGATGCTGCTGTTTCTGCATCGCTGATAATGTTGCTGTTGTTCCCGCTGCTGCTGCTGCTGCTAAACACTGAAGCTGCATCGCTATTGGTATTGCTATTGTTGCTGCTGCTAACGTCGATGCCTCTGCTGCTGTATTGCTGATGTTATTGCAGTTTATTGTTGCTGCTGGTGATAATTTTGCTGTTGCTGTGGTTGATGATGGGGACACTGATACTGCACTGATGATGATGTTGCTGTTGTTACCGCTGCTGATGCCGAAGCCCATGCCGCATTGCTGACGATGTTGCTATTATTGCTGCTGGTGGTGGTGGTGCCTTTACTGCACTAATAATGAATGTTGTTGGTGGTGGCTGCTCCTGCCGCCGCCGCTTTGCTGGTGATGTTGCTGTTACTTTCTTAGGCCGACATGCTGCGTTTCTAACGTTTCCTTTTGTTGCTGCTGCTGATGCATCGGCCTTTGTGTTGCTGTTAGTTGTTTGATGACATGAGCAAAATAAGCTTGCATAGACAAGATTCGTTATCAAATTTACTAAGGATACATTTTCTCCAATATCTGTAAACCTGAACACACAAAATGGACTTCTTTTTCTCTCCCGTCCCGGCATACAGAACAAACCATGTTACAGTTATTTGACTCTCCATAACGTAAATAACAAGACAAATAGATTGGAAACACCACATCTAAACTTTGTCATGACGCGCTTTAAATGGCGATCCAAGCGCATCGACATATTATAAGTTGTCAAGCAATGTAGATAACTGAACACTCTGCAGAAATCAAATTGCCACTTTTTCAAATGTGTGATCTCCAGTCTTGCCATCCACAATCAACCAGTCTTTACATAAATACACGAATGAAGTCTTCAGAATCTCCCAACACCTTGATTTCGCCTCACAAAACCAAATCCGTAATCACATTATCTTGTTTCCACGTTGGATGCCCAGTTTCTTTTACCTGTTTTATCAACTCCAGCAACATCGTCAACGCATTATAAGGTAGTCTTTGTGTATCCGTCTGAGTTATTTGTATTCAGCATCGAATACATTTAGCAACAGAGTTCAACTCAGTTGGGAATCTATTTGTTTCACCATGAACAAGATAGGTAATTGCTTGTAACGAGACTCCTAGAAATTTCTTTAAGGCATACAAACAAATTTTCACACAGTGCACAGCATAATTCACCCCCTATTGTAACATAGACTATATCTGAGCATCAAATACTTCCCTCGACTCGCAGAGAGCGAATGATCCGTTTGATTTCAAACCTTTCCTTCTTCAATATTATGAAAAATGTCGGCATTCTTTTTTTTTTTTCTTTTTTTTTTTTTTTTAGCATATACATTCTCCACTGAAGATACATAAAAAATAAGTTACTGTTACAAATTAAGAATTCCTTTATGATGTAATAAATTTTCATAGAATATTGGCTTTTCTAGTGATATCAACGTTGACATTTTGTATCATGTGAAAACAAAAGTGCATGGGATGTAACTCTTCCAGTCTTAACCTTTTGTTATCTCCCCTGATGTTTACTCATGAACTGACTCAAAGGGCGGATCAAGGAGCTCTTCGGCCTTGTCGGATGTCTGCGCATTCCTGAGTGCTCCTCTTTATTTGTTCTCATTCGTTTGGGAGCGGAAGAGCGTAGGGGGCGGAGGGGGGGGGGATCGGAAATGGGGGGGGGGGGAGAGGGTAAGGTTGATAGAGACTGGATGTA
>CM065714.1:30333054-30335554 GCA_033310375.1 Conus canariensis | reverse complement strand
TCTCCCCCCCCCTCTCTCTCTCCCTCCTCTCTCTCCCCCCTCTCTCTCCCCTCTCTCTCTCTCCCCCCTCTCTCTCTCTCTCCCCTCTCTCTCTCTCCCCCCTCTCTCTCCCCCTCTCTCTCCCCCCTCTCTCTCTTCCCCCTCTCTCTCTCCCCCTCTCTCTCCCCCCTCTCTCTCTCCCCTCTCTCTCTCTCCCCCCTCTCTCCTCCCCCCTCTCTCTCTCCCTCTCTCTCTCTCCCCCCTCTCTCTCTCTCCCCCTCTCTCCCTCTCTCTCTCTCCCTCTCTCTTCCTCCTCTCCCCTCTCCTCTTCTCTCTCTCTCCTCTCTCTTCTCTCTCTCTCTCTCTCCTCCTGCCCTTCGTCTTTTCACAGGAAGGAGTTACACACACAACACACACACACACACACACACACACACACACACACACACACACACACAACCACACACACACACAGACCTTCCAAGGCGTTATTGATTGATCGGTTTCCATAGCAACCGTTGCAAGAAATCTGGCAAAGGCCGCTATACGGTCAAACTGTATTAATACAACAACGTTGATGAGAGAGAGAGAGAGAGAGAGAGAGAGAGAGAGAGAGACAGACAGAGAGACAGACAGACAGACAGACAGACAGACAGACAGAGAATCTAAGCATACGCATACTAACCGCTCAAAAAATAAGAATTTTTTGGGATTCCTTAGTAGTATACTGAGGTTATCTCTGGAAAGTCCACCGTGAGTCACAAATTAATGATAAAACATTACCTCCGCCTCGCCTTCCCCTTCCTCCCTCCATCCCGGGAAAAAAAATCCCTATCTTATTCATTGTGCTTCTTGGTGTACATGTGGGTATGTGCGTGTCTATGCACATGAACGCGTGCGTAAACGCGCGCAGGGGCGTGAGACTCTGTGTGTGTGTGTGTGTGTGTGTGTGTGTGTGTGTGTGTGTGTGTGTGTGTGTGTGTGAATGTTTATATGTGTGAGTGTGTATATGTGTGTGTGTATGTGTGTGAGTGTGTATATGTGTGTGTGTATGTGTGTGTGTTTGTGTGTGTGCGCGTGCGTGCGTGCGTGCATGCGCGCGTTCGTGCGCGCGCGCGCGCCCGCCAGCATGTGTGTGTGTGTGTGTGTGTGTGTGTGTGTGTGTGTGTGTGTGTGTGGGGTGAGGAGAGAGAGAGAGAGAGAGAGAGAGAGAGAGATAGTCTTTCAGGTTCGAGATTGCTTGTTACCACTAAGTGGGGCAAATGCTCATTGTGATTTTTACTATTGTTGTCAACCCCTGAGATGATATTTTTATGATAGACCTGTCGATCTTGTAGCTTTTTGTGTTTTTTCCATTGATTTGGTTCGCCATCCACGCTCCAGAGTGGAACGCACGTGAAGTTTAAAGATGATAACTTAAAATGAAATTGAAATGTCTTATTTGATGATTGTTTGTTCTCTATGTGTCTTTCAGATGCCTAGAAACACTGTGTTGTATCTTGCAGGTCCACTATGACATGTTCCGGAGTATGTGCATATGTGAAACATGTGCTTACGACATGTGCCCTAGTTCTAAGGTGGTTTAGGGGGTTTACGGATGCATCTTCAACTAACAAAACAAAATAATAAGAGACAATCACACTGATGTCTTAGCACTCGTACGGGAACTTGAAGACAAACTTGCTGATTTCCCTGATAACGTCTGCCAAGACACCTTCAACTCGCTGCTACAAGAATCAAGTACCAACAAGATCTTACAAGCATGGGAAGACTTTGTGCAGCACTTACGTGTTGAAAATGGAGAACTGTCTGCTTTCTGGATGACCTCCGTTGACCTGGTTCAAGATCCCCTTCTTGGTCTTCTGCGAGCAGCCCGTGAAGGAAACTGGAGTTTGCATCTCCATGCCATCCGTTCACTGATACCCTGGTGCTTTGCTTAGGACAAGTTGAATTATGCCAGGTACCTTCCAGCATATTATGGAGAGATGACAAACCTGCCCGAGGAACACCCTGAGATTTATCAGGAATTCAGAGATGGCAAGTTCGCTGTTCATCTTTCAGAGGAAAATCCCTTCGGGCGAATCCCAGTTGACCAGACTATAGAGGTCACCGTGAACAAAGGCACTCAAACAGTGAAAGGGACCACAAGGTTAAGCCTGCAGCCAAGTGCAGTCAGTAGGTACTATCTTACTTCTGAGTACCGAAGTGGATTCTTGGCAAGGCTTAGGGAACCGGTCAGTTCAAACAGACAAGGATTCAATCATCCAGACCTGCAGCAGTCAAGGATCAAGGTGGACGAGCAGGCTGTATCTGCTGTGGAAGAAACACTGTCGAGCTGGATCAACCCATTTGAAGAGAACTCTGATATTGTCAGCGTTTCATCTGGTGCCACTGCGCCAGTAGACGTAGCAACTGACATCAAAGAAGCCCATGAAAGAGGAGTAAAAGCCTATGCTGTGTTCAAGAAGGACAGACTGGAAACTGCACCACCTTCAAAGAAGTTCCATGACCCAATGAAGAA
>CM065714.1:30305554-30325554 GCA_033310375.1 Conus canariensis | reverse complement strand
GTATTGTGTATGCCTGTGTGTGCGGGAGCGCGCGCGCTTTAAGAATGATAAGAGAGAGAGAGAGAGAGAGAGAGAGAGAGAGAGAGAGAGAGAGAGAGAGAGAGAAAGTGCGCGCGCATGTGTGTACATTTGCATGGGTGTGTGTGTGTGTGTGTGTGTGTGTGTGTGTGTGTGTGTGTGTGTGTGTGTGTGTTTGAGCTCTCTGTGTGTGTGTGTGTGTGTGTGTGTGTGTGTGTGTGTGAGAGAGAGAGAGAGAGAGAGAGAGAGAGAGAGAGAGAGAGAGAGAGAGAGAGAGGTGTTACTCATTGTAGCTGTGGAGTACCTAAACTACCTGCGGCACCCAGGAGAGAGAGGGGGCCGACCTGTCCATTGATTGTCAACCTGTCAGTTGGCGGGGCGTTGTGACTGCAAAACACACAGCTCCGCCACCTCACAGGCCAGACACTGACTTCAACACGTCGCCCACTCCACCCCATCATCACCCATACCCTCCTTCCTGTCTTGTCCCTCCTCCTTCTCTCTGTCTCTGTCCTGCGTGTGATCGGCGGACCCTGCTCTTCCCACCCACACTCTCTTTCCCCCTCCTTCTCTCTTCTTACATACGCTCTCTCTTGTCTGTCTTTCTGTCTGTCTGTCTGTCTCTCTCTCTCACTCACACACACACACACACACATACAGGCACACACACACACACACACACACACACACACACACACACACACACACACACACACACACACACAGGCGCGCGCACTCAATCGCCTCTCAAAGTCTTGACTGACTGCCGCTTGTTGATCGTCCAGCTTGCTCACTTGTTAGTACGGTCACACAGTCGCGTTGAAAGAGGGAAACTAGCGTGGCCGGAGACGTGAAGTCTCTACTGAAGTGCCTCTCAGAAACGAATTCGTTCTCTCGACGACAATCTAAGGATTTGAATGTAAACTTTCACGACTTGCCCTTACCCAAAGTCGACTGCAACAGGCAAAGCGAGTGATAAAAAAAAAGAATGGAAAGATTTCAGATAGAAATAGCTACCCCTCCCCGCTTTTTCCTCTCCACTTTCTTCCCAGCAGGCACCTCCATCCCTTTCTGTCTCACTCCTTTCACTCGCACTCTCCCCTCCCCTCCCCTCCACCCCCCCCCCCCTCCCCAGGCTCCCAAAACTCTCACCGTTACAAGCAGCTGCTTCCGCTTTTTCTCCAACAGATTGTGGACTTTGTTCAGCAAGTCTTGCCGATGGGAAACCGTATATCTGAATTTGTACGTTACAAAATGTCAACATGATTTTTATCTTGGCTGAAGCCGTTCCTGTGATTATGGTTTCAAACTGATCTTAAGAGCGACTGGCAGACGTGAGTAGGAATATACACCTCGGTTAGTTTGTTATGCACCAACCGTTATGAATCTATAGTGTAGTCCCCGGTCTAATGATAACTGGCTCGAAGAACAACCGACAGACTTGAGAAGTGACTGATAAATTATGTGTTTGAGATATGTAGGATTTTAAACAAAAATACGCATGAAACAACACATATCACTCAAAATGCACAGAAGTAACAACAGTACTGCGTTGACTTGTGGTCTGACCTGACTTGTCGGACTGTGGCTAAGGGCCGCCAGATGAGCAGTACAAACACTGAGGTACCCAACTTCTAACTGGCGTTGTTCTCACCCAGACCAAAGTCGATTCTAGTCGGGCATAAAAAAATAATTCTGTTCACAACACACAATTTCAAAGATTTTTGTTGATGTCAGGGAAGGATTTAATACTCACACTGAAAGTGTGCATCCAAAAACAGCGGATATGGGTGTATCCAAAAATAGCAGATATGTATGCATCCGAAAGCAGCAGATATATGTGTATCCAAAAATAGCAGATATGTGTGTATCCAAAAATAGCAGATATGTGTGTATCCAAAAACAGCGGATATGTGTGTATCCAAAAATAGCGGATATGTGTGTATCCAAAAATAGCAGATATGTGTGCATCCAAAAACAGCGGATATGTGTGTATCCAAAAATAGCAGATATGTGTGTATCCAAAAATAGCAGATATGTGTGCATCCAAAAGCAACATAAAAGCAATTGGACAGTTGAAGAAATTAAAATACAGTAAAGCCCTATGTGTGATTTTTTTCTGCCTCGTCTTCTGTGTCCTTTCAAAGGGGCTACTCCTCACACCGTTCAGTCCTAATCTTCCTTGTCCCGCCGCAGCCCCGACACCGGCAATCCACATCAAGAGCCAATATCAAGTTGTCATGCGGCAACCCATCCGAGGAGACACTGTACTACTGTCGGGTCCCTTCGGTAGTGTTCAATGATGCATCGAATCCAACGTATGCAGGACGCCCCAAACTAAACCATCTACTGACGATGGTAACAGCATGATCGCGAAGCCAGCGTGAGTGATCGTCCCCCTCCGGAGAGCGTCATCATGTCCGTCCAACGACAGTCTCCGAGAACCCGCCGATACTGGCGACTCAACACGAACTCACCATGTGCAAAGACATGGAGAGACAATGGAAACTGAGGCCATCATGAACAAGGCACGAGGAGTCACAGAACGTGAGACGTCTTCATGCTGATCAACGAGGATGATGAAAATGACGCTGTGGAATTCCACTCCGGTCTGAGACTGCATGACAGGGCTGTACTCTACGCTTACTGTCATAATTTATCCCAGCGTCAACTATTTTCGGGAGATACAGATATCTTCCGTGTTGGTCAGGAAATTTGAGCAATGCTCTCAAAGATACATCCATTAAGTGGATGAAACCCAGCTGTGTGGTTTCTGTCTTCCCAACTGCGTCCATGGCAAACTCAACTGTGGGAAGGGGTTGGTCACTTGTGCGCGATGTGGTAGAGGTCCTTATGACATCTTTTCTCCCCTTATCTTATTGCACATGCCTCAATCGAGCCGTCTACATTTTTAGTGGGTCGATTGGACTTCACTCAAAATGCTTTCGATATGGCAACGGATGAGTAAAATTTTACATCCTAGGAGTCTTCGGCTCGCATGGACATCTCGTTCACACACGGAATCTGAGAGCCAAAAAAAAAATCGTGGAATTGTTCAGTCGTTCACTTTTCACCGTTACCGTACGCCATAGCTGGAGGAGTAACGATCCTCTCCATTTGTGTCTGCCACACGCAACAGCCTTGTCTTGGTTCAGCAGCCTGTCTGTCAGTCCCACACAGCTCAGATATAGCACGGCGTCAGCCCTTGTCCAGACGTCGCGTGGAGTTCAGTCCCCCTTGTTCACGACATCCGCTTTCCCGCACTGTCACGCGCGTGCTTCCCATGTCGTCTGCTGGCTGTGCAAGTCGATTTTTTTTCTCTCTCTGGGCTGCAGAAGAACTCACCCCATGTGACTTCAGACCTGTTCCTCAATGCCGGCTCGTGCACAGGACAGAAGCACATGGTTGTCTTGGTTTGACTGTCCAGTGAGTATTGGTATCGATGTGAAACGCAGTGAGTGATATTCCTTCTGTCTTCTCACAGTCCCTGTGCAGTTCTGGCCCAAAACAAGCGAATGGAAACGAACTGACGGCGTTCATCGAACGGTGAACTATCTGGTGATTTCCTGGGCTAACACATCCTGACGTCTCGTTTGAAAGTGACAGAGAGAGGGAGAGAGAGAAGAAATGGAGACACGAGTTCTTGTGGCATCGGTCTGATTCTACCGCGCCTGTTGTTTGACTCCAGTCAGTGGTTGAGGGGTAATGTGATGAAGTGTGGTGGTGAACTGTGGTTTTCAGTCATTAGCCAAGGAACACAACCCCGCTGCGGATTTACGATCAGAAGCAGACTTAATTCGTAGCCTAATACCGGAGGCTGTCGTCTGCGAGATAATTTATTCTACCGGGTGAGGTGAGTGACCATGTCAGACTTTGCTAATTAGTGGATCATCAGAGAATTGGTTTACCTTGAAAAGCGGCTGAGCTAGCAGTCCCAATCTGTTCCACCCCCACCCCCCTTCCCACCCTCTACCCCAAAGCCTTCCACTCAGTTGTTGCAGGGCATGTTCATGAGAATTATTGTTTGCTTAAAAACGAAGTACTTTGAGGAGGGAACGACGGAGGAGTGGAAGAGAGATGGAGAAGCGGGAGGAGGGGGGAGGGGGAGAGATGAGGGGCGCGGTGGAGATAGAAGGTGTCCTCTAACAGACTCGGGCCACAGACTCGGGCCACATGTTCTTTACACATGTTCAGACACAGAGCTGCAGACGTCGAGATGAGTGAGAAGGGGTAGTTGGAGGGGTGAGGGGGGTGGGTAAGGGTGTCTGGTATACATGTGTCTGTGTCAGTGTAGTTATATGTCCGTGTTGCATATGATTTGCATCTACTCTACTTTTATAGTTTACAAGTGCAAGATCCATCAGAAATAAAGTTTGTATGATAGGCCTGTGTGTGTGTGTGTGTGTGTGTGTGTGTGTGTGTTTGCGCGTGCGCGTGTGTGTGCTAGCAGCTATATTTTCTGAATTTAGTTTATCGAACAGCAATTTTCAATGGTGTGCTAGCTATATTGCCATTTACTCCTTGAAAGAGGAATCTGTTGACGCAATGAAGGTTCCCCCCCCCCCCCCCCCCCCCCCGAATCAGTCATCCTCATCCTTTACGTCAGTCGGTAAGTTATCTTCTGTTACGGGGCGAAATGTGAAGACACAATGTTGATTTCGTTAGCCTTATGTTCATGTCTTTCAGGATGTCCCTGAGTAGGACAAGAAAGGATGGGAAAGGAGAGAAGGTGGGGTAAGTGAGGTTAGAAATCCTGAACAGCTTTTCAATGTCGTGCGTTTTCCACAGCCAGTCATGCGCTGACAGCCGCCTTTTCATTTCCTTTTTCTTTTCGCATACTCATGCACACACGCAACGCACTCGGTCACACACACACACACACACACACACACACACACACACACACACACACACACACACACACACACACTGTCTCTCTCTCTCTCTCTCTCTCTCTCACACACGCACACGCACACGCGCGCGCGCGCACACACAGAGCTCTCTCTGTTTCTCTGTCTGTCTGTCTTGTTCCCCATCCCTCTCTCTCTCTTTCTCTGTCTGTCTTTCTGTCTGTCTCTGTCTTTCTGTCTGTGTCTCTGTCTCTTTCTCAGTCTGTCTGTCCCTCCCCATACACACACGCGCACCCCCGCGCGCGTGCACGCATGTACGCATGCACGCTCACTTGCGCGCACAGACGCACACACACTCACACTCACTCACTCACTGAGAGAGAGAGATAGAGAGAGAGATAGAGAGAGAGAGAGAGAGAGTGAGTGAGAGAGAAAGAGTCGCGGGCGCTCGTGCATAAAAGCTTGACTGGGAGCAATCATCGGTCTCCAGACCCATTCAGTGTCATATTATGGGAGTGTCAAAGAGAGATGATGGAGAGCCCCAGACACAACCCAAACGCCACCTCCAGTTCATATCCCTTTCTCTGTGTGTCGATTCTTCACCTCCACCCCCTTCCCCATCCCCAATCTTTCTGTCTCTCTGTCCGCCCGTCTTCCCCTCCCCACCCATCCCACCTTTCTCTCTGTCCGCCCGTCCTCCCCTCCTCCCACCCACTCTGTCTCTGTCACACCCCTATGGCAGCATAGTAGCGACAAGAGCTGTTTTCTTCAGGAAGACAGTATGATCCCTAACGAAAAGATGAACAATTTATTGTTCCAGGATCTCAACTATTTTCCAAGGGATCATGGCGGTTTGCCCCCTTTTTTCCCCTGAAGATACTGACGGTTTTCCACGTTATCCCAATCTATGTATACATATACATACATACATATATATATATATATATATATATATATATATATATATACATTGTTGCCCCCTCATTCCCTCGCGATAGTAACATATTATCACGAGGAAAACGTGTTAAACAGGAAAAACCGCTACAATCACTCGTTACCGTGACAACTTAAACGCAAATGAGGTCGGCATGAATGGAAAATAGCCGTGATCCTGAGGATCCTGTTTTCCTGTTTCAACAGCTTTTCTCAGGATAACAAGTGTTTTCCCCCGGCGATAACAGGGTCTTGATTTTTAAGGATAACACCGATAATAACCGTTTTTCTTGGGAAAATAGGGAGAACACCAATGATCCTTGTGGGAAAACATGGCAAGCAGCTGCTGTCCTGAGGGGAACAGACGTGATCCTCAACGATATCAGTTTAACCCTGTTTGCCTGGGAAAACAGCTGTCATTAGTTTTAAGAAGTTAACATGCTCCCATAAACATCCTCTCCTCACACTCTTTGATTTCCAGTCTTTGTTTTGATTAACCCCCTCCCGCAGCCCTCTCAACCCCTCGCCTGCCCCCTGCACAAGTAAGTTAGGACAGCAGAAGGAGAGAGAAACTCAAAACAGTTGATTCATTTGTGTAGGTTGTAACCCATTGTGAACGAGTATCAGGTTGAATTTGTATATAGCTGCATGGGGGAATAAAATCATACGCAAATTATGTAAAATAGAGTAAAAGAAAAAAAAAGGAGAATATGTACATTTCAGACAGTTAACGGTTCAAATCCTTCAACGTTCTAAAAGGTTCAAATCCTTCAGCGTACTGATAGGTTCAAATCCTTAAATGTACTAAAAGGTTCAAATCCTTCAACTTACTGAAAGGTTCAAATCCTTCAACGTACTGAAAGGTTCAAATCCTTAAATGTACTAAAAGGTTCAAATCCTTCAACGCACTAAAAGGTTCAAATCCTTCAACGTACTAAAAGGTTCAAATCTTTCAACGTACAAAAACAAAAATGACGTACAACTTCAAAGGAAAAAAAAATCCGCGTTTAAGAAGGATAATCGTGGCAACACACAACGCAAAGTTTGTCTTACATATATATATATACACACACACAAAACTGCAACCATGACATCCACGCTATACAGAGTGCGACAAGTACACACAGTTGGTGAGGCAGAACACAAGACTTGAAACTACTCCCAGAGATTGTAGCCTCATACAAAGAAGGCTAAGTGTTAATCGTGGAACAGATGGGACTTCTGGCAGTGTGATCACAGACAAAAACACAGGAAGCGCGTGTGCGCGCACGTACACACACACACACACACACACACACACACACACACACACACACTAACACGCACACACATACACACACAGACGCACACACGCACGCACACACGCACACACACACACACACATACGCGCACACGCGTGCATATACATGTACACATGCACGCGCACACACCCACATGCACACACGTAAGCGTGCACGTTTGTGCGTGCAACACATGTGCGCACGCGCACACTCCCAAACACACACACACACACACACACACACACACACACACACACACACACACACACACATACGAGCTCTCTCTCTCTCTCTCTCTCTCTCTCTCTCTCTCTCTCTCTCTCTCTCTCTCTCGCTGTGTTTATGTCTGTCTGTCTCTTTGTCTCCGACTCTGTCTGGTTCAGTGTTTGTATGTCTGTGAGTCTCTCTTCTCTCTCTCTCTCTCTCTCTCTCTCTGTCTCAGTCTGTCTCTCTGTACGTCTCTCCCTCTCTGTCTCTCTCTCTTCACACACACACACACACACACACACACACACACACACACACACACACACACACACACAGCTGTTTCCCACGTGCTCCTTGGCAGAAACTCTGGCGGCCAGTACATCAACACTAGCGGGAAGGCAATTACCCCAGGAAAAAAGATCCCAACGAAGTGGTGAACCGCTTTGATAGTGTGCCCTTTAATACAAACAGTATGCAAACGTATTTCGAAGCTGTAAAGGCAGAAATAGCAAAGGGAGCCCACAAGAACATTGTTATTCAGCGAGGAGTCCGATTGTCAGTAATTACGCATGCATGTTTCAGTTCAGTTGCTGTTTGAGTTAGATTTCTCTGAGAAAACTGACTGAAAGAATGCTGCTCCAAGCACATGCGCGCGCTCGCGCTCGTGCACATTGGATACACAGGCGTGCACATAAACAAACACAAGCGCACGCACACTCACAGACGCACACACGCGCCCGCGCACTCTTTTCCTCTCTCTCTCTCTCTCTCTCTCTCTCTCTCTCTCTCTCTCTCTCTCTCTCTCTCCACGTTATGTGTCATGGGTTTGAAACGTCCCTTAGATATCTTGCCGATTTGGTTGACTTAAGAACGATTCGGAGGGACGGAAGCAGACGAAGAGGAAAGCTGTGCAGACGTTTTCATTTCATAATTCGGTATTTTTCGAGGATTTTTACATTCTGTGAAGTCACGTGCGAGCATGCACGACGTGTGTGTGTGTGTGTGTGTGTGTGTGTGTGTGTTTTGGTGTGTGTAAGAGAACGAGAGAGAGAGAGAGAGAGAGAGGAGAGTGTGTGTGTGTGTGTGTGTGTGTGTGTGTGTGTGTGTGCACAAATGTACGCGCACGGAACCGTTGATTTCAAGTTTTGTGTCCAGAACGGATTTGAAACAGCCAAGTCAGTTTTGCATCGATCTCCTCTATCCCTCGCAAGCAAAACACGATTTCATTCCGGGAGAAAACGAAAAGCACGCACATGCTCGAAAGGTTTTGCACATTACTGTTCTGCGAAGAATGCACGAAACATCAGAACTGTTGAAGAACTGGCGCCGAATCTTTACCTAGTTTGTTGGGGGCACATCAGCTCTGTACGAATGCATTTTCATTGTCTGTTTAAGAGTTGGCTTTCTAGTTTCGTCGGCTGTAGTGTACGCAAGCGGTTAAATTTCACGAGAAGAAATAGTTATGTTTCTCGATTTGCATCGTGATTCAAAATCAGACTCTACGGTCGCTTTTTTTTCGGATTCCTCTTTGCCTTGTTGATCATAAAGCTATGGAAGCTTCTGCGTAAACGTAGCATCTGTCTTATTCTCGCGTTAGTCTTAAATCTGTTCTCCAGATGTTGGAATTTCCTGTAATCACTTGACTTGAAATACGTGCAACTGGATTTTTCTTTTTTTTTCATACAAGTATAAAGAAACTGATGAAATCATACAGATGGTCAGATCTGTCGCTCAGAACTGAGAGGACAGGATTGCCCAGCAAGATGGACATTAATTTTGTCTGAGAGAAAAAAAAAGGAACTTATAGCCATGTTACCCGTGCCCTGCGGTTCAAAGTAACTGAAACTCCGGGTGGAAAGTGTTTTATCCAAAGGTGTTATTATTGCGCGTGCCAGGTGTCTTTTTTTTCCCCCCGCTCTCCCAGCAGACAAACGGGCGATGCTTCTTCAACCAGCATCACCATCATGTGTGATTCATCGCATAGGCTGTGTGCTGGGTGTCAAAAGAAGCTGACAGGTTTATCTGAAGCAAAAGCCGGTGTTTATTACTAACTAGGTGTGATGCTGGAGGGGGGGGGGTGAGGGGGGAGAGGGGGGCAGAGAAGAGGAAGGGAAGCGGCAGGAAAGGGAGAAGGGAGGCGGGGGGGGGGGGGGGGGGGGGCGCATAGATTAGTCGGGAAGGAGGAGGGTAGTGTACCGTTTTCAGATAAGACAACTTGAGGTGGAAAGTGCATGGTAGGGAATGGAGAGATGAGGTTTGAGAGGAGGGGTGGATGGGGTGGGGTGGGGGTGGGGTGGGGGACTGAAGGGATGGAGTCGGGGGTGTCGACGCGTCAGTGTGTATGATTATTAATTCGAGGGGACATACCTGCTGCTCTAGACGGCAACAGAACGTGTTTGCAGTGGCCCAAAGCAAGGCCGCCACAGGTCGACGAGAAGAAGAACGGGTGTGCCTTCGAAGAAACGGAAATAGCAGCTGGGGGTCAGAGTGGTTTTCGTTGGAGTTAGACGAAGGGAACGAGGGACAAAACTAAGCTTTTAGCTTTCTTCCAAGAAGGTAGCGCTTAGGATTAGCACTTAAGAAGTTAAGGTGTCACATTCGATTCGAGTCGCAATTCAAACCGGAATCCGAATTGAGAGAGAGAGAGAGAGAGAGAGAGAGAGAGAGAGAGAGAGAGAGAGAGAGAGAGGAGAGAAACGAGAGGGGGAAACGAGGATGGGGGAAGGGGGGGGGGGGGCGAAAGACAGAGAGGAGAGGGGAAAACAAGGATGGGGGTCGAGAGAGAGAGACAAGACAAGACAAGACAAGACAAATTCTTTATTATCGAGGGTAATAGATAAGCAAGTTCATGCTTTTTTACATCCAGCCCTCGCCCAAGAGGGGAACAAAAACAAAACAAAAAAATTTGCGAAATGAAAAATAAACAAACGGAAAAAAACACACACAAAAAACAAAAAGAAACCCAACCAACAAACAAAAGATTGAACACACAAAAAAGTCTGAAAATACACAAAATGGAAATAACATCAAAGAAACGTAACACACTTCCACTTTAACAATCCCCACCCAGAAAACGCCCCTCCCCAAACACCCACCCAAACACTTATACACTTTCGCAAACAAACAACACACAAACATACATAGTAAGCAGCGGGGTGAAGAGAGAAATGGGGGGGGGGGGGGGGGGAGGGGGGGAGGTGTGGAGAGAAGCGGAGAGAGAAGCGGAGAGAGAGAGCGGAAGCGGGGGTATGGGGTGTGGGCGGGATAGGGAGGGGAGGGGGGGGGGAGAGAAAGAAAATACATGTAAAGTACAAATACAAACGGGGAACAAGAGTCAAACAGACTTGAATACACACAATACATCAAATAACGAAATGCAGTTAAGCGATATCATCAGTGTAAAATATGTCAAATAGCTTAACCCATTATTGCTGTGCTTCAAATGACACGTCCAAGATTTCCGTCTAACACCGGCTTGTACTCGTGCAGTATTTTATTTCTATTCACTGAGTCTTTAATAGATTTAGGAATCATCTGTTACAGTTTTTTTTTTATATATCTTTTAACTTACTGAGCAGATATCCTTTAAGCGCTCTTTGAAAATATTAAAACTTGAGATTTCTTTCAGGAATGGAGGCAAATTGTTCCAGTACGTACCGCCACTGTATACGAGGCTTGATTTGTAAAGGTCAAGTCTGGGCAGAGGCATTATTAACTTGTGGACGTGCCTATTGTCATTCGTCCAGAAACTGTTTACAATGGAGGGAGGTGCATTTCCATTTACCACTTTATGCATAAATATAGCCTTATTATATTCGAGTTTTTGCTTTAGGGGAAGGATATCCAAAGATTTATAATCGTTTAGAGTTAATGAACTAGATTTTAAGAGAACTAATTTTATCGCGCGCCTATGCAATCTTGCTAAAGGTTTTAGAATGTTTGCGCTGGCTGAATCCCATAAAGTAGAAGCATAGTCTATAATTGACTGTATATGGGCATGAAAGAATTGTTTTCTAGCATGCATATTCAGAAAATGCTTTATTTTTGACAACTGGAATATTTTTTGGGATATTCTTTTGCATAGGTAAGCTACGTGATCGGACCATGATAAGTTGTTATCAATGACAACACCCAAAACTTTGTGTTTTTACTTCTTCGATTTTTTCACTAGAAACAAATATTGAAAATAAATCAGCAGGCATATTTTGACGTTTTTGTCTGCTAGTAATGACCATGCATTTAGTTTTTTTTGCATTAAGAGACATGTGATTGATTTCCGTCCATTTGACGGCACTGTTTAAACTATCTTGTAGATCGGACGTCACAACCTGCAAGCGAGGGTGGTTAGAATGCATAGAGTTGTCATCAGCAAATAATTCGCAGTCACATCGAATACGTAGCGGTAAATCATTTATATAGATCGAAAAGAGTAAAGGGCCAAGAACGGATCCTTGTGGAACACCATATTTTACTGGCTGCAAATCTGATTTTGAGGAATTAACACATACTACCTGTTTTCGATCAGAGAGAAATGAGGACATGAACTGAAGTGTATTTTCAGAGAGTCCGTATAAAACGAGCTTTTTTAGGAGAAGAGAGTGGTTTATAATATCAAAAGCTTTAGCTAGATCAATAAAGACAACTCCTGTAAGTTCATTGTTATTAATGTTCAAGAGCCATTTGTCAATCATTTGCGTAAGCGCGGTGTGGCAGGAATGGTTTTCCCTAAAACCTGACTGCTTAGGATGAATCAAATTATATTTGTTTAAATGGGTAACTAAATATTTTTGGATATGTTTTTCGAGCGGTTTTGAGAGAATTGACAGAACAGATACAGGTCTGTAGTTACAAGGGTTGGACGGATCTCCAGTTTTGTACAGCGGGACAACTTTTGCTTGTTTGAAACATTCCGGAAAACAGTTTTTCTCTATACATAGGTTATATATGTAAGTAAGAGAGTCTGTTATGACTGGTGCAGACAACTTGATTATATTGGGATCCAAGTCGTAAATATCTTTGGTTTTCGATTGTTTCTGTGACATTAAGTATGCAAATACTTCGGGTATTGTTATGTAAGGAATGGACACATAAGATTTAATATTCTTTGACTTACAATATTCAGTTACTAATTCTAGATCATTTTCTTCCCATTCATCATTATTTATTAAGTTTTCAGCAATGTTAACAAAATAGTTGTTAACTGCGTCAGGGGTAATATCTTTATTGTTAAGTTGTGTTTGTGAATACCCTTTGTTTGTCAATTTGTTGATTGCATTCCAAATAGTTCTTGAGTCTTTTTTATTAGATACCATCTCTTGAAAATATTTATACTTTGCTTTTCGCTTCATTGACGTCACAAAATTTCTCTGCTTTGCAAAACCAACGTCGTTTTTTGCTTTTAAAAGTTCTCTAATGTGTATTTCTTTATCTATTTCCTTTGATATCCACGGCGGTTTAAGATGGTATTTTACTCGTTTAGCTCTGATGGGTGCATGTTTATTGTAGATATTGGAAAATGCATTAATCCAAACATTTGTTGCTTTTTCAGGATCGGTATAATGGTATATTTGGGACAGAGGAGAATGTAGCAGGTCAGATAAAAAATCATTTTCGTTAAATCTTTTAAAACACCTATATAGGATAGATTTATGACCTGGTTTTGGAATTTGTATCCCCCTTTTCCCCCAAGTAATACAAACTGGGGAGTGATCACTGCACCCAGTCGCTGGAGAAGAGATTTCCACAATGTTATGTTTAGATGTGACATAAATGTGGTCAATGAGAGTACTGGAATTAGTTGTAATTCTTGTTGGTCGATCCACCATCTGGTGTAAATTTAATGAGGTATACATTTCGGTCCATTGTTTTTGAGGCTTTAACAAGTCAATATTGAAGTCACCGAACATAAATATTTCTTCATTGTCAAGTAGAGCGGCATCCATCATTCCACTAAAGTTATCAAACCAATTTGATCTTTCAGCCGGATTTCGATATATGAATCCAACAAGTATGGGACTGATATGCTTTATTTTTATTTCTAGCCACATTGATTCGACACCAAACTGTTCCAGATTCCCTTTCTGTTTTATAGTTATCGACTGATTATAGTAAACTAACAAACCTGTGTCCATTTTAGCTTTTGGATCTAGGCGTATAACTTTATAGCCAGGCATAGCTATATCAGAATCTAATGTACAGTCTGTTAATCGTGATTCTGAAAAACAAAACAGATGAAAGGGATTCCCGGAATTTTCTAAGATCGCTGATATATCAGTTAGCTTGTTAATACACGGTTAATATTTAGATAGCCAATCCGGAGTCCTTCTTTACAAGGCCAGGTACTCAATGTAGACATAATGAGAACTAATGAACGAGAACAAATGAATAAGAGATTAATAAGCACGACTAGAAACAACCACGCACAAACTTATCGAGGGTACAAAATTAAAAAAATATGGAAATAGTTTTAGTAAAGAGATAACTGATTGAATTCTAGAAAGTTCACAGTAGCTCCAAAACACTGAAATCAAGATTAAGCATACAAATTTCAATCACAAAAACATTAAATTAACTTTAACTATTATGTACAGTGAATTATCGACGAGTCCAAAAACAGCCGGCAATTGAAAGATCAGTTTCTTCGAAAGCAGTTCAGGCAAACAGCTTGCAGCACCACCTCTACACATTCTGTTGATGAATATTCATCCACCCACCCACAACCCGCCCACCCACTAGCAGCAACTATGATAAGAATACTGGGGAGTAAAGGGATGGTAGGGATAAGGCAGAAGAGGGGAATGAGGGCTGGGGGAAATGCAATGGAAAGGATTCATTTGTTTTTCACGATCAGGGCAATAAATATAACATAGTATATATTACATGCAAATCCATTACTGTTACATGAACAAATGGCATTGAAATACATACGTTCTTGTCCCCACACAAGAAAACACGAGGTACTAGGTTTTAAAAGCTTGCTGTTGTGCTAGAATTTGAGAGGCCATATTGTTTATTAGCTGCACAGCAAAAGGATTAAGCAGATCCCCTTTGATGCTAGAGCTTTGGGCAGGGGGGTCGGCACATGGATATTGGAGTACTTCAGGACTATTGTACATTCTGCTGGCAAAATTTGTGTTCTCAACATTGGGAAAACTTTTTCGTGACTGGGAAACAGAGGAGAAATCCTTTGCGTGTTATGGTGCATGTGGTTAATTTCCTGTTTGTTTACACCGGAATAGGAGACCATTGGAATCTGAGGATACTGCATGGCTCTCTCATTAACATTAACAGGGAGAGGAAACAGGTATGGAAAGGCCGGTTGCTGGGGGAAGGACTTCTGTCTTAAGTCTCTAGGGTGAGAGAGTTGAGGGGCCGGGCCATGGTGGTGGGGAGAGGACAGCTCTCTGATGGCTTCAGGATAGAGGAATGGGTGGGACGGGGCTCCCTGGAGAGAGTCGGAATTATCCTTTGTGTCCCCAGAGCGAGGGAGATGGAGGGGAGGGGCATGATGATGGGGAAAAGACTTCTGTCGGAAATCCTGGGGATAAGGGAACTGATGGGGTGGAGCATGTTGTCCAGATACAGGCCTCTGACCGACATGCTCAGAAGGGAACTGGTAGGGAGGATTTTGTTGACGGGAACTCATGCCCTGGTCAACATTGATCGGAGAGGGAAGTGTACGATTAGGGACTTGCTGATGGGGGAATGGCATTGCATGCTGCAAGCGTTGTTTGGGAAGTGACGGGAAATGATGGGTAGAGGAGGAATGAGGGCATTCTCCATTATCAGTGACCTGTGAATACAGCTGTTGTGCATTTTCTCTGGTCACTGACAGAGGACGACCATCTCGGACCTGGGGAAAACGACTGTCAACACTTTGAATCCGTTCTGTGAATTCCTGATCTTGATTTTGGGGATCAAAGTGGGTATTTCGGTAATTATGAACGGATCTTTTAAAATGATATTCTTCTTTCCAGTTTAGACACGCATGCTTTAAATTCACAGCAAGCTTTGCTGTGCCTTTTGCACTGGGGTGGGTCAGGTTTTCGTACAATGCTAGGCGCGGAGCCCCTGATGCTGCTGTGAAAGAATCATGGTTGTCTATGAAGAGGACATTCATCTCTTTACTGACATGACTCAGATTTTTGTTGGAGGGAAAGATTGCATTATTCAAGTTATGGCGCCCTCTAGCGGGAATAATAGAACTCATTGCAACAGAAGATCTTGGAAAAGCTGTTTTAACAGCACTGACTAATCTTGTCCAAGATTCTTTAGAGACGGGACCAGCGGGACAGCTGTTTATCCCCACATGCACCAGTACAGTCTTGATCTGATCTGATGAAGAAAGGGTCAGAAGCAAATTTATCAAATGAGTCACAGTTAAGCCAGGAATACATAGTTTGTACATAAATTCCCCACGGGGGGCAAGTTTTCTCGGGTTGATAAACTTCAGTACAGAATCCCCAACAAGAAGTATAGAGGTGTGTGAAGGGAAGGTGACAGAAGGATGGCTATTTTGGGAATCAACTGATGGATTGACACTGTCGTTTGTTTTGTCACAGAAGGGAGACAAAGGGTGATTAACCTTGGTGTCAGATAAGGAACTAACGGGTGCCTTTGTCATGTCAGTGTTGGGGGTTTTGTTGGAAATGTTGTCCGGGTGTGAGAGCGTCAGTAGTCTATTAGGATCACTGTCATTTGGTTCATCGTCGGTCAGAATTTGGAAAGGATTGTTTGTCGGTAAACTACAGACTACTTCTTCAGATTCAGTTTCACAGGTCAAACTTGAGCAGGGCTCGTTTTTGTCATTATCTATTTGGGCAGACAGAGAGATTATTGGTGAATGTCTATCATGCTCATTTGTCACGCTGGTAGCTGTCTGATCAGTTTGAATTTCAGGGGAGCGTTCAGTCGAAAGAAGTTCTTTATAAGATTGGGAAATACGTTGGTCAGAGTCAGCTTGTGTACTGACATGACTAACTGATGGCACCGTGGGACATTTTAGTTTTTTGATTTCAGACTGTAAAGTCCCAAGGTGTGTTTTCAGGGAGTGATTTTCTTTTGAAAGATGATCTGTCTTTGTTTGTAAGTAGGAAAGTTTGTTATTGAGGGTATCAATGTAACAGTGAAGAGAGTCGATTTTATCTTGGATCAAGGCACGTACTTCATTTTTTAAAGCACATTTTTCATCATTCAATAAAGAAGTCATTGCCACCTGAGATTCCTTTTGCGCATCAGAGATAGTGTCAATGGCAGTTTCAATATATTTCAGTTCCTCTCTTAACACAGGAGGACGAACACACACACTGGAGGTTTTCTTTCTGTAAGATTTCGGGGTGAAACAGAGCGTGCGTCGACGATGTTTTTTGCGCGGTTGGTGACTGGGTGACTCGTGGCGGCATGGGGTGACATCGTTGGAGGCTGTGCCCTGACTGCCAGCGTCCGCAGTGTGGGAGGGGATGACTGGAGTGGGAGGAAGAACGACGACTTTGCTGTGTGTGGCCTCCTCACAGTGCAGCAGGCCGTGCACAGGCCGGGCAGGGGAGGCTGTGTGGTCAGTGGAGAATGTGGGCAGGGACAGGTCACAGGGATGTCTCAGGGACACGGGGTCCGGCAGAGGCTGGATAAAGATGACAGGGGTGTCCAGCAGACAAGTGGCCAGTTTTTTCTCATCATGTGTGTCCATGAAACGTGTGACAAAGTGTCTCAACTGTTCACATTCTTCTTTGCTCCATGTCAAGCAGTCTAAACCCTGACACATAAAAGTGCCACCTTCATTGATTTGAAATATAGGCTGAGTTTGATACTTTTGTATGAGCCATATAAAATTCCTATCACGGTTTTGCTTAAATAGTACGGTGGAGGGAAGTCTACTAGGGCTGGAAAGGAGGTAAGAATCTCACCTGAAACGTCAAAATCTGAAATGCACACTTTAATATCGTCGTTATCAATGGCAGAATACCTATATACTAGGCTGTTTCTCCACACACACAGTTCTTTTTGGCTGCAGAAGAAACGTTTTTGTATCGAATCGTTAGTAGGTAAAAGTTTTTCATCTTGTTGTTCGTCCATTCTCTTACAAGAAAATTTGGTTTAAGAGAAAGTAAGAAGCAGACATTATTGTTCTGGTCGTGTTTGTGTAGTGTAGGAAGTGCTGCAGTGCTGAATTCTCACAATCTTGACATTATTCCATGGGGTGATAAACGAAATCTTTCCTGAGAATAATTAGCACAGGCACGGTTTTCCTCCCAGAAGTGAAAATTACATTTCAACTTTCTGTTGTAAATAAACACCGTGCTGACAAATACTCCCTGAATTAACACCACACAACACCAAGAAGATGACAGTGAATTGCTGAAGTTGTAGACGAGGCTGTCACTGTACTAGAGTTGTCACACAACAATAATCAAGCACAGTCTCAATTGCTGATTTGCTGCATTCAGCAGTCTTGAGTCAAAACCTTTTTATCACTATCTTTCGTATTAATCAGGGAATCAAAATTTTGCACATAGAAATTAGTAACTAAACTTTCAACACGCCAAAACAGTGAAAAATGACAAATTCAAAGCAGCGCTGAAATTGACGCGTCCATGTTCAAGGGAGATCACCCAGAGAGAGAGAGAGAAGAGAGAGAGAGAATCCCTTTCTCTCTCTGACATACACATGTACACACGCACGCGCGCGCACGCACGCACACACACACACACACACACACACACACACACACACACACACACACACACACACACACACACACAGAGGAGAGAGAAGCTGACGGAGACTAGACGGGGTCGGGAGAGGAACTGGCAGAGACAGAGGGACGAAGGACATATACATACATATATATATATATATATATATATATATATATATATATATATACATACATACATATATAGAGAGAGAGAGAGAGGGAGAGAGAGAGAGGAGAAGAAGAGAGAGGACAGACAGACAGACAGAGGAAAAGAGAGAGGGGTTGAACGACGGGGGAGGGGAAGGTGGGAGGGAGCCAAACTCGCGTGAACTTGCGTCGGAAGTACATGAATATCTGCAGCATGATTCGCTTGATGTGAGTCCTCGAGTGCCAAGTTGGTTCAGTTTTCCGTTCCAAAGCTCCCAGCTCAGGGGAATGCTGCTATTCTCGGTGCTGCTGTCTGATCGCCCGACCTCTTCAATAAAACAAACCAGTCAAAAAAAATCAATATGTCTTGTCTCTTGTCTCGGCCTCTCTACCTCTCTCAGTCTGTCTCTCTGTCTCTGTCTGTCTGTCTGTCTGTCAGTCTGTCTCTGTCTGTCTGTCTGTCTATCTCTCTGTCTGTCTCTCTGTCTGTCTGTCTGTCTCTGTCTCTGTCTCTCTCTCTCTCTCTCTCTCTGTCTCTCTCTCTCTCTTCGGGACTTCTCTTGTCTGGCTACTAGCGAACTTTTCACAGCTCGGGTAAAATTTTGCTCGTTTTGACAAGAAAACGCATGAAGTGCACGTCAAAGATCTTCCACGGAATGTAGAAAGCATGCTGCGTGAAATGACATCGTCCTCGTTGCAAACTGAAGGCAGGAATAATCAAACTTTAAATTGTTCTTAGGCCAGCAACAATTCAGGACCATTCTTCTGCCACGCAAGCCCCCAGCTCACAGGGCTGTGTTGAGAAGACAACGTACGTCACCGGTCAATAGGGACAGGAGAAGGGCGGAGGAACACAGGAAACGATTGGCGAGTGAAGGTGAATCATTTCCGTCCGGTCTGTTCTTACCAACCCCTTTCCAGTTTGATAGATAATGCCGACAGCATTGGCAACAGGATGGACTTCCCTGCGGCTGACATGTTCCAGTCTTCAGACCCCTCCCCGTTCCCTCTGTACCTTTGCCTGCACTGAGTTCTCTGTGCTGCGGTGGAACATAGCACATGGATATGGCACTGTGTGTGACACAGTGAGTCGGTGACTGTCCTTCCCAAGTAAGACTTGCCATCTGAGAACTGATGTTGACAAGGTGCGTGTTGATGAAGATGTTGATAGCTCTGATGCAGTTTGTGAAAATGATACATCCATATCTAGGACACAGTGTTCTTTCTACACAACAAGAAACTGAAAACATGTCGTCGCAGTCGCAAGTCCATGTGATACAGACAGTTGTAGCGATTACGCAGGTACCACAGACACACCCATTGCATGTAGCATTACAATCAAAGACATCATGACGGACGTGGAAGGTGTGAAAAGGAATATGAATGACCACCTCTCTGTAATGAAAGAACAGGTGAAAGACAGCGCTACAAGCAGAAAAGGGGTGGAAAACCGAAATCTTGGCAGTCCTTCGTCCGCAACTATTGCACTGTTGTAACGGTTGATAAACATCTGGACATTCCGATTTACGGTTACCTGTGTTTGGTGATCGTCAGTTTTTTTCTTTGGTCTGTACTGCCGTGCTCTGGATTTCACATCACGATGTAATTTCTGGAAGTTTATTGTTCATTTCTTACTTTTGTACATGCATAGTTCTCATCCCCTTCAGTCTCCCGTCCTCGTGAATGGGCTTTGTAAAGCTTTCCACAGTAAACCATCATTCTCCGTCACAGTCTCAGTTTCCGTCTGTCTGTCTGTCTGTCTGTCTGACTTTCTTTGTCACTGTGTCTGCCTCTGTCTCTACCTCTGACTCTCTCTCTCTCTCTCTCTCTCTCTCTCTCTCTCTCTCTCCCCTCCTCCTCTTCCTCTTCCTC
>CM065714.1:30293054-30300554 GCA_033310375.1 Conus canariensis | reverse complement strand
CACAGTGTCAGTGTTTGGTACCTTAACTGCAGTCTTTTCCACAATGTCAGTGTTTGGTACATTAACTGCAGTCTTTTCCACAGTGTCAGTGTTTGGTACCTTAACTGCAGTCTTTTCCACAGTGTCAGTGTTTGGTACCTTAACTGCAGTAGAAAGAAACTCGTGGAGAGCGTGGCAGCAGAGAGTCCTCAGAAGAGAAGCCCCCTTCAAGCAAGTGTTTCGGCCCTTATCTCCTGACACTCTAGGGGGGTTGGGCCACACCCGGTTCATGACTCCGGATGTCCCTCTGCTGCCCCTTTTTTCCCATCTTGGGACGAGCCATGGCTGGGATTCGAACCCATGACCCTCTGGACATGCTCATTTTCCACTTAATGACTCGCGCTTTAACCACTGAGCCACAGGGACACCTGATATTTGTAGGGAAATTAAGCCTTATGAAGTTCACTTTTGTTCCTCCTTGACCAGATCCAGCTTGAACACCTCTCTGCCGCTTCTGCCATTGCTTTCAGGGCTCTGGTTTTTTCCTTCCCTGCAACTGAGAGCTGTTTCATGAGGCTGTATGCAGACGTTCCTACAAACCCCCTAGCTCCAATTTCTGCAGTGAGGACTTTGACCTGATAGCCTTCTCTCCTCAGGCTGTTTGCCAGATCAGCATACTTTTCAGTCTTGTAGATTTGAGCTGCCTCCATTCTGTTCTCATATGGCACCGTGAGCTCGATCATGATCAGCTGCTTGGTTGACTTAGAGTGGACTACTATGTCTGGTCTCATGCCACTCTTGCTGATGATCTCTGGGTGACTCTTCCATTCTGGGAGGTCTGCAGTGCACTCCCAGTCATCTGCCCCGTCCAGCAGACTCTGCCTGCATGTTTCGAGTGGCACTGTTGTTCTTGGCCATGATTTGCTGCCTCCTGCCGTGAAGAATGTTGCGGGTGCTTTTGGAGTCCTGATTTTCCCTTTTGTGGTGTTGGTACTAGCCCAGACTACTTGTACAATTTCTTTGAGCACTTGGTTGTGCCTCCATGTGTACCTTCCTTGAGCCAGGGCTACTTTACATGAGCTTAGGACATGCTCCACTGTTTGTTTTTCATGGCAGAGGGGGCATGCAGGATCGTCTGTTTTCCCCCACTTCACCAGGTTTGCATTTGAGGGCAGAAGGTCATATGCAGATCTGAGAATGAAGCTGATCCTGAGAGGGGCCATGTGCCAAATGTCATTCCAAGTGAGACTTCTTTGGAGTGCATTCTCCCACGTTGTCCATTGCCCTTGCTGGCTCTGCTGGACTGCTTTTTGGAGTCTTTTTTGGTCTTCTTCTTTTCTCATCTCCTGAATCATCATGTCTCTTTTGGCTTTTCCTTTGGCCTTTGACCACCATTCAGTTTTGGTCACCCCCAGTCCCTGTCTGTTGGTCTGTGTGTGTCCTGTTATTTCTCTGATCTTGAGACTTTCTTTTGCAGAATCCATCGCCTCTTGAACTTTCCATTTTCTGCCTGTCTTCAGCTGGGGCTTAATTGCTTCTACCACCTTGTCTCCTGAGTCCTCCAGCATGCTTTGAAGTCTGATCTTCCCTGCTTTGTATTCCTCCAGGATGGATTTCAGGGGTAGTTTCAGCTTTGCTTGGCGACAGTACAGCGCTATGTCAGTCAGACAGGGTGGGACACCAAGCCATTTCCTTGTGAACTTGTTGATTTTGGCTTCCATTGCCTCCACTATGCTGGTGCAGATGTCGTATATCATCAGAGGCCATAGCAGCTTTGGTATCAGCATGAACTGCAGACACCAGACCTTGTATTTGCCAGGGAGCCCACACTGGTCAATGGTCTCCAAGCCTTCCTCCGCCATCTGCTTGGTTTCTTTTGCTCTTTGTGTGTCTTTCAGCGTATCATCATACCATCTTCCAAGGCTCTTGACTGGTTCTTCTGTGACTGTTGGAATGGCCTGGTTGGCAACACTGAAGACCACAGATCCGGCCACTTTTCCTTTCCTCAGTGAGAGACTCCGTGATTTCTTTGGCTTGAACTTCATTCTGGATGAGGCAACTATGTCGTCCAGCCTCTCCAGCACATGACGTGTCTCGTCTTCTCTGGATGAAATCACTGTAGTGTCATCCATGAAGGCCTTGAGAGGAGGCATCTTGTATCCATCGCCAAGGTCTGTTTGTCTCGCGTTGTTTGTTGCTGCTTTCAAGATGAGTTCCATTGCCAGCACGAACAGTATTGGGGAAATTGCACAGCCCATTGCAATACCCACTTCCAAGTTGATCCAGTCTGTTGTGTACTCCTTGGTAGAGAACCGCATTGAGAAGCCATTGAAGTACTTCTTGAGCATGTCGCGGATGTTCTTTGGCACATGGTACATCTCAAGAGCCAACTGTATCATCTCATGGGGCACAGATCCATATGCGTTTGCCAGATCAAGCCACACTACGTCCAGGTCTCTCTTTTCTGTTTTTGCTTTTTGGATTGCGTCCCAGATCATTGTGGCGTGTTCTACACAGCCCGCCACGCCTGGGATGCCACCTTTCTGGACTGACACATCCAAGTACTTGTTTTCCATCAGGTACTTGGTCAGCCTTGCTGCCATGACAGAGAAGAAGATTTTCCCTTCGACGTTCAGTAGTGATATTGGCCTGAACTGGCTAATGTCACTTGAGTTTTGCTCTTTGGGGATGTACACACCATCTGCCGTCATCCACTGGCCGCTGATCTTCTGGTTTCTCCAAGCCGATCGCAGCAGCCTGTGGAGCCACTCCAGCACCTTGGGACATTTCTTGTAAAGCTGGTAAGGTATTCCGTTTGGCCCTGGTGATGATTTGGCTCTGGCTTTGTCGACCACCTTCTTGATTTCCGCCAACGTTGGAGGCTTGCCATTGAACTGTTCCTCAGGGTTGGTTGGCCACACCAGACCTTGAATGTCGAGTGGTGCTTTGCTCTGTGGGTCAGAGTATGTTTTCCTCAGATGCTGCTCAAGAACTCCTTTGTCCACACTTAGGGTCCCAGATTTTGGCTGCTCAAACAGTGTTCTGGCAAACTGGAAGGGGTCTCTGAAGAAGCGCTCTTGTGTCTTCTTCTTTTTGCTCTTCCTCTTCCTCGCAGATTCCGCTTTGCTGAGGGCACTGTGTTTTTCTTTCAGGTCTTTCCACAGTTTTTCCAAGCCTTGTTTTTCAGCTGGCAGTGCGGTCTTCATTTGCATCTTGAGGTTTTTCTTTTGGACCCTGATCTTGTCCATCTTTTCTTGGCGTCTGGATTTCTTTGGAGGTGTTTTCTCTTTGGGTAGTTTTGCTCCATAGGCGTCTCTACATGTGGCATACACAATGTCCCCATATGTGGCTAGTTTGTGTTCCAGGGTGCTTTTCCCTATCAGTGCATCGAGTCTTTGGACGATTTTTGCATCCAGTTTCTCCCAATCTTCAGTTTCGTTTGCTCGTGGCAGGTTGAGTTTCAGGCGCCTGGCATCGAGGGCCTGTGCAAATTCCTCATCCGAACCAACAGCGTGGATGTCCTTGGCACTGTGGTTTAAATCCTGGCCTTGGTCTTCCGACGTCTTATCTGCTGATGCAGTGCGCTGCTGCTCATTCAGATGAGTCTTCACACATCCCATCTTTGTTCTGTGGATCTTCATGCCACGGGTGGTAGCGAAACGCTTTCCACAGACACATGGATATTCCATTTGGTCCATGTTCATAGTCCGTTTGGGATTTGCAGTCATGATTGGTTGAGCACCGATGGATTCATCATTCTCTCCCCCTTTCGGTGAATCCTGGGAGCATCTTTTCCTTTTATTTTTAGTAGCCACATGTTTAAGGCAAAGTGGGGAGCCAGCCCACAGAGCCCTTGGTTCTGGTCTTTCCCAGTGTCCTCCGGTCTTTCCCGGACGTCCTCCGGCCTATTCCCGGAAGTCAATGGTTTACCCATGCATCAGTAGAAAGAAACTCGTGGAGAGCGTGGCAGCAGAGAGTCCTCAGAAGAGAAGCCCCCTTCAAGCAAGTGTTTCGGCCCTTATCTCCTGACACTCTAGGGGGTTGGGCCACACCCGGTTCATGACTCCGGATGTCCCTCTGCTGCCCCTTTTTTCCCATCTTGGGACGAGCCATGGCTGGGATTCGAACCCATGACTTTTCCACAGTGTCAGTGTTTGGTACCTTAACTGCAGTCTTTTCCACAGTGTCAGTGTTTGGTACCTTAACTGCAGTCTTTTCCACAGTGTCAGTGTTTGGTACCTTAACTGCAGTCTTTTCCACAATGTCAGTGTTTGGTACATTAACTGCAGTCTTTTCCACAGTGTCAGTGTTTGGTACCTTAACACACTGCAGTCTTTTCCACAATGTCAGTGTTTGGTACCTTAACTGCAGTCTTTTCCACAGTGTCAGTGTTTGGTACCTTAACTGCAGTCTTTTCCACAATGTCAGTGTTTGGTACCTTAACTGCAATCTTTTCCACAATGCCAGTGTTTGGTACCTTAACACACTGCAGTCTTTTCCACAATGTCAGTGTTTGGTACCTTAACTGCAATCTTTTCCACAATGCCAGTGTTTGGTACCTTAAATCTTTTACACGTTGCCAGTGTATAGTATCCTGTCTGCAGTTTTCTCCACACTGATGGGTATCTTAACTACAATGTATTCCGCATCATCAACGTTGTATGGTGTCATAACTGCAGTTTCTTCCGCTTTATCAGTGAACGGAGTTCTTAACCGGCAATGTCTTATACACTGCCTTGGTGTGTGGTGTCTTAGCTGTAACCTCGTCCACGTAGCCGGTCTCTGGTATCCTAATAACAATGTCGGCCATATCACCTGTGCATGGTATCCGTAGCAACCTTTTTCACCTTGCCAGTATCAGTCATCTTAACTGCAGTCCCTTCCACGTTGCAAGTGTATGGCACCCTTCACTGCAACCTCTTCCATACTGGCTGTTTATAGCATCCTCAAGTGCAGTCTGATCCGGCGACTGGTTTCCTTCATTGTAACCTGTGACATAGCCAGTGTGTATCTGAAAGGTGACTCATAGTCAAAAGGCACTTTGCTCCCTTTGGCTAGAAATGACATAATGAAGTCAGTATTTGCAGCTACCAGACCAGCTTGGTTCAAAATACGCATAAAATCAGTGACGGAAGGAATGCTAATGGAGACATGGAGCCATGCTGTGATATGATGTGGTGTGACGTCACGAACACAGTACTGACCTGAGCGACGCCAACACGAGGCTCAATTTCCATAGATAAAATCTGGAACGTGCCCTCACCCCCCCCCCCCTCTCTCTCTCTCTCTCTCTCTCTCTCTCTCCCCTGTCCCCCACTCCGTACGCTGGCTACATGTTGATGAATTGAAGATGGAATCGGGCTATGTCTCGGTACAACTTTGAACCCGAATTTACAAAGAGCTGCCACCAACTTCACAGGACCAAAATAATTCTATACCTTCACGGAAGTTTTGTTTTTCTGAAATTCGTATTCTATGATGTTCCGAAGATTTTCATGAGATAGGAAAGCGCGGAAGTTTTGCTTTACAGAAATTCGTATTTTACGATGTTCAGTAGATTTTCATGGAATAGGAAAGCGCGGAAGTTTTGCTTTTCTGAAATTCTTATTTTACGATCTTTAGTAGATTTTCACGGGATAGGAAACTGAAAGGCACAAGATACAGAGGTGCTGTATACTTAAACAAGATACATGTTTCATTCATATTTGTTAATTGGTGTGCACATGTTTGGAATGCTTACTTGTATTTCATTGATATAAATGCGATACAAACAGCTCGACTTTACTTGTTACCATGGGTCGATTCCGATCAACGTGTCTAGGGTTTCACAGAGTACGTGTTAAGTTTAATGTCTCTAGTGGATTTGTGAAAGTAATCGAGTGGTTAATGGGATAGTGACCACTCGATTACTTTCACAAATCCACTAAGCACGCGCCCACACGCACACAAACAGATATATACACACGCACTCACACAGTCGTGCACATGTGCGCGCACATGATACAAAGTGAGTATGAGCCAGCGTACGTGTGTGTGTGCGTGCGTGCGTGCGTGCGTGCGTGCTTGCGTGCGTGCGTGTGTGTGTAAAGGGTGAGAAACAGACAGACAGACTGGGAGACAGACAAGACGGACAGACACGGGACAGACGGGGGGAAAAAATTGTCTCCAGTTCCATAAATCTTTCCTGTCTGCGTCATTTTCTACGATAGACTTGCTCCAGACAGACACTCCTCTCTCTCTCTCTCTCTCTCTCTCTCTCTCTCTCTCTCTCTCTCTCTCTCTCTCTCTCTCTCTCTCTCCCTTCCTTCCTCCCTCTCACCCATATACACCCCTCCACGTACAAACACACACACACACACACACACACACACACACACACACACACACACACACACTCTCTCTCTCTCTCTCTCTCTCTCTCTCTCTCTCACATACACACACACGCGCGCGCTCGTGCACAGACACGAGCAGAGACAGGAAACAGAGGTCACAGACAAAACATCCTAAGTGGTCACGCTCAGACGCTCCCTGCGTCCCTCAAGCCCACCTCTGTCCTACTCTCAACCGATACTTCATCTTTTGCTGTCCCTCCCTCCTCTCCCTTTCTCGGTTATTTTTCCACACCCGTCTTTCCCCATGCCTTTCACCGTTCCTGAGCAAGAAATCTGAGAGAGAAAGGGGTGGGTTAGGGGGCAAATGGAGAGGGGTGGGGGATGGAGATCACCTTGACAGGTATTGTATTGACACGCACCTGCTGTTGATTGTTCTACCACCCGGTGTGCCCTGTCGATGTCACCCCGAGAAGTCCTATACATGTGGCTTGCATTGTCCTGTTGACCGGTTGTGTTGAAGAACAGGCTCCCACCTACAACAGTACAGCCTGTCTCGGTTAGACCTTCCCGTTGTTGGTGGCGACGAGCGTGGGGTCGGGTAGCACGTGAGGGCGGTGGGACGGGTGTGGGGAGAGTTCTTGGAACGTTCCTTTTTTTCTTTTTTCTTTTTTTTTTTTTTTTTTGCTTTTTTTTTCCCAGTCGTCTTTCGGAAATGAATATAGGGGAGAAAATTGGGGGGAGGGGGGATGGTGAAAGTTTGTTGGAGTGATAGATGGGCCAGTGCTTTCTGAAGCCATGTCAAGACGAGTGATAATGTGATAATGTTTATAGCCCAGCCGACGACGAAAGTCACATCAGGGCTGATTCTGAAGCCATTTACGAAGAACATTATATTCTGAAGTCAGTCATTAGGTGTGTATTCTGAAGCCACTCATGAATAAGATTGTACTCTGGAGCCATTTCTGAAGAAGAATGTATTCTGAAGCCGTGAATAAGATTGCATTTTTAAGCTATGCGTGAATAAGATTGTATTCCGAAGCTGTTGAATAAGACTTTTCTGGTGCCAGTCGTAATTAAGATTGTATTTTGAAGCCACTCGTGAAAGAAGATTGTATTTTGAAGCCACTCGTGAAAGAAGATTTAATTTGAAGCCACTTGTGAAAGAAGATTGTATTTTGAAGCCACTCGT
>CM065714.1:30275554-30280554 GCA_033310375.1 Conus canariensis | reverse complement strand
ACTACATCTGTTGAAACAAGCCCCAAGTCCAGTGTTTATGTCTGTTATGGTTATTGGCCGGCAGGCAGATGACTGGTCTGTTTATTGTCTATGAATCTACCGAGTTTAGTGATAAAATAGAGACAGGCAGGCGTGTCGGTGGGTACGTACAGATGTGTGTTGATAAAATGAGTGCGAGCGTGTGTGTATGCATATGTGTGTGTGTGTGTGTGTGTGTGGCGCGCGCGCGCGTGCGCGCGTGAGAGAAAAAAAAGAGAGAGACAGAGTCAGACAGACAGACAGGCAGACAGACAGAATAACGACTATTCTGCCGAACACACGTTGTGTTTCCTTCACTGATCCGTTCATCTGCACCAGTGATTACACAGCTGTATACACACGACAGTAAACTCGCTGAATAAAATTATGTGACGCGAGTGTTGGGCGAAGGGTTAATATTGATCTTGTGTGTGTGTGTGTGTGTGTGTGTGTGTGTGGCGCGCGCGCATGTGTGTGTGTGTGTGTGTGTGTGTGTGTGTGTGTGTGAGAGAGAGAGAGAGAGAGAGAGAGAGAGAGAGAAATCAGAAATCATGACGGGAACAAGACTGCGAACATGAAAAACATGGTGTCTGGATGTTGCCTTGAGGAGGGGAAAAAAGATCTCCCCATTCACTCCTTTTTTTCTCGTTAGTATCCACTTCAGACGTTCGTACTCGAGGTCAGACGTTTATGAACTCAGCTTGGCAGTTTTGGGAGGTTAAAGAAAAACTTCCGACCAAAACTGGCTTTCATTATTACACTGAAAAAAAAAATCTCTTCATTGTTTTTAATCTGACTACATTTTTATCTTAACACTGGAACTCAAGAGAGGCGTAGACCTGGAGAGGAAATCAGCATTGAGGTTAGCATGAGAGCAGGGCGTGAAGGGCCACAGAATTGGATTTTCCCCCCTTTGTTTTGTATGATGATCGACGGGAATGAGGAAGATGAAAATGACGCTATGTAGTTCCATAACAGGGCTGCGCTGTGTGCTTACTTTCATCATATAGCCTGGCATCGACCAGGCCCGAGAGATACACATGCCTGCGGTGTGTGACGCACACGTTAAGAAGAGAAACCTCCACCACGTGGTTCCAGTTGAGCCATTTACAAAGTCAGCTGTGGTTAGGAGACGTTCATGGCCGACAATTTTGGATTATGGCCTGAAAATGGCCCCCATGCACAATTCCATGATTTGTAGACCGATCAGATGTTTAAGGCACACAGCCAGCCCCCCCCCCTCCCCCACCCCAACCCCCCCCACACACAGACGCACACACACAGACGCACGTTCACACACACACACACACACACCACACACACACACACACACACACACACACACACACACACATTTCCAACGATTAATCATACAGGAGGTCACGTTGGGTAGCGTCTCTAAGCACAGTATCCTCCTCCCCTTCTTTTCATATACCTCCACCCCCGCGCTTCTTCTCACCTTCCCCCCCCCCCTCCCGTTACCCAGTCCAGTCCACACCTCGCCCCCTCCTCTTCCCACCCTTTACACCACTGATTACACACACACACACACACACACACACACACACCACAGTCTGTCTGTCTCTCTTGTCTCTCGCTCTGTCTGTCTGTCTGTCTGTCTGTCTGTCTGTCTGTCTCTCTCTCTCTCTCTCTCTCTCTCTCTCTCTCTCTCTCTCTCTCTCCCCCCCCCATTCACACTGTTTAATCCCTGTTTTAACTGCTGTCGTGACGAAATCCGCTGGAGCTGGTTTCAGTGGTTGAGGAGCACGGTCACTCATGAACTATTGGGATGCTGATGCCGGTCGTGAACCGTGATGACCTGCCTGACCTCAAGACGTACTTCATACACACCGCCTTCTCCACCTTCTCTCTCTCTCTCTCTCTCTCTCTCTCTCTCTCTCTCTGCGTGACTATTCGCCCGTGACTAGCGGGGGTTCTCATAAAGTAGCGTGTGCCGAAATGGAGCGGTTTAGTTCAACTACAAAGAAAAATTGCACACAGCGTTTAGCCGATCAAACGGCACCTCTCTCCTTCTTATCTCTCTCTCTCTCTCTCTCTCTCTCTCTCTCTCTCTTTCATCGGTTGGATCATGAACATTGTCCAAACGTTGGTGTTTTAGGAGCTGAGGAATTTCTGCTGGTAATATTTGTTCATGAAAATGATGATATATGGATGGCAAGGGGATCAGATGTTAGGTACACGTGGAATGCCCACAGTTGAGAAGGCTGTAGGGTAGAGAGAAGGGGGTGATGGTGAGGGCTCCTCCATCATCACCTCAAAAAGCCGAACCAGCATTGTGCAGGGGGAAAAATTACCGGTGCCAAGTAGATGATGTAACCTCAGAAATATGTTTTCCTTTTTTGCTTTCCTTCTTTTCCATTGGCCACCTCCTTGCCCTCTCTCTGCCCCACCCTCCCTCCCTGCTTCCCTCCTTCCTTCCCCCCTCACAGGGGCTGGCTGAAAAAAATCATATTTACTGACTTCTCTGTTCCTTTGAAAATGAAGATTACGACCATCCGTCATCGTTATTTTATTTATTTATTTATTTTATTTATTTATTTATTTTTTGCTGTCTTTCTCTCTGTTAAATTATACAAAGACGGTTGTGTGTGTGTGTGTGTGTTGTGTGTGTGTGTGTGTGTGTGTGTGTGTGTGCGCGCGCGCGCGCGTACGTGCTGAATATTCAGTTGAAAAAGTTCGCACAGTTCAGCTTGGCCACGAGCAAACATGACAACGAAACTCTCGTACCGTTTTCCTGTTAGCTTCCGTTGCGTTGTTAGCGTTGTCAGCGAACGACCAGCCATCGTCTGTAGCTGAGGAGCGCCCGCCGTGGACCATGACGTGACGTCACGGTGCCCAGACCAACTGCTCCCCCGCCAGCAAAGCTAGCACCAACTGACAGACAGACTGTAGGCCCACTACATACATACACCTGCACTGATTTGTGTGGACAGCCACCGTGTTGGACGACGACGACCTGTCACGGACAGGGATATGGAGCAACGACAGCAATGATGATTATGTTGATTAATTAACTTTACGACAAAGACCCGGGCTTTTCGGCCATCGTCTGGAGTGTATGTGTATTATGTGTGTGCCGGGGATTATTTTATGATGGTCTTTTCTTTTTTCATTCGGTGATTTTTTTCCCCCCACAACGACCTATGCCCGCTGTTTGTGTATGTGACATTTTGAAAAGGTTTGAACGAAGTCGCCCCCGCGTGGAAATGTGTCTGTGACCTGCTGTGTGTGTGTGTGGGTTTTGCTGACGCTGTGGTTCGGTTGTCACGTTGTTATCAGGTAAGGTTAGGCAACCGCCGGGTTCGCACTGACAGGTTTTCTTCTTTCTTTGTTTTTTGTTTGTTGCTGGAGAGCTAGCGAGCAAGCAAACGAGAGAGAGAGAGAGAGAGAGAGAGAGAGAGAGAGAGAGAGAGAGAGGTGTGTGTGTGTGCACGCGCGGGTGCATGTATGGATGTGTGCGTGCGTGCGTGCGTGCGTGGTGTGTGTGTGTGTGTGTGTGTGTGTGTGTGTGTGTGTGTGTGTGTGTGTGAGTGAGTGTGAGCATAAGCGTGAGCGCGTACGCGTATAAGAGGTGCACGTGTGTGTATGTTTTTGCATGATGCATGTATGTCTTATTTCCACCCTGTACGTTTCTTTTAACGTGGAAAGCCCTACGAATGTATTGCGAAATCATTCAATATAAAAACGAAATAGACGGAGGAAAAAAATAAACGAAAAAAACAAACGACGGGTGAATAACTGGGTTTCTTCGGAGAGAGGGTAAGAGAGGGAAAAAATGGGGGTAGGGTGGACAAGGCATGACGACGATAAGAATACATGGGAGGGGGGGGGGGGGGTTAGGCGGGAACAAGCTATCTTTACCGGAAAATAGTTAAAACAAACCGCTCAAACATGCAGTGGACTTAACTGCCCAGTTGAACCCCCCTACCCTACCTGCTTGTCTGTCGTGACCTACACTGCGGTTACAGCACCTGTGAATGAATCAACGTTTCTCTCTCTCTCTCTCTCTCTCTCCTCTCTCTCTCCACACACACACACACACACACGCACGCACGCACGCTCGCACGCACGCACGCACGCACGCACGCACGCACGCACACACACACACACACACACACACACACACACACACACACACACACACACACACACCCCGTCCACTCCTCTGTCGTTTTCTGTCGACGCGTTTTGCCTACCATGTACATACAGATATTATGCCACCCACACAAACCGGGCTGGACGGAGAGAAAGGACCACTGTTTCCATGTCATTATGGGGTTGCCGAGTCTTTTGACTCCTGTGGAGTCTAGGTTCTCTCACGGTGAACTGCTATTTATATATTAGCTTACCGCCTCGTCTGGCCACTATTGATCTGACAGATTAACGCGTGTGGAGGTCTCTAAACTGTGACGGCCTACCATGCTTGGGGGACAATAATTATTGCATTTCGCATGCACGAGTCTGTGCATGCACACAAGCGCACCCATACACACAGGTGCGAGCACACGGGGGGCACGCGAGCGTGCGCGCTTGCGCTTGCGCGCACGCACGCGCACGCACGCACGCACACACCACACACACACACACACACACACACACACACACACAATTCATACAGACGCATGCACACATGCACGCACGCGCGTGAACATACACACACGCAGATACAGACCGTGGCGTTCGATATGTAGATCTTTTCTTGAATGCCACGCACCGACACACACACACACACACACACACACACACACACACACACACACACATATATATATATATATATATACTCAGAGACGTACACACTCACACACACACACACACAAACACACACCCTCACGCACGCACACACACACTCAAAGGGCACTTACACGAAAATATGATTTTTTTAACGCGTAAATTCCCGTCTTATCACCATATGTTGCATGCATTTTACTGTTACTGGACATCTGTGTGTGTGTGTGTGG
>CM065714.1:30240554-30273054 GCA_033310375.1 Conus canariensis | reverse complement strand
AAGGTTAAAGGTCAGCAGACCGACTTCTTGTACCGTTGTGAAATATATATGTTCATTTGATTCTGTCTGTCTGTCTGTCTGTTCTGTCTCTCTCTCTCTCTCTTCTCTCTCTCTTTCTCTCTCCAAACACACACACACACACACACACACACACACACACACACACACACACACACAACAGAGATTCTCTCTCTCTCTCTCTCTCTCTCTCTCTCTCTCTCTCTCTCTCTCTCTCTCCTCTCAGTTACCTTTCTCCTCCACTCAATGAAGGTCGATATTCAACACAGGTCGTATGATATCTCTACCAGACAAGTGGGACGAAGCAGCCTAGCTATTACTGCACTGATATCAGACCAACCACACAGCATGAAGCAGGCCAGTGGAAACCCCAGTGTTCATGTTGAACACCAGCAGTGTTCGGAGTGACATCGTCTTAAGGCCGACTTAGTCTAGAGATCGTTCAGTCTACATTTATATATGAATAGAGTATTCAGAAAAATCGGCTCGTGCGAACGCCTCGCGTACCTATAGTAAAGGTTTTAGCCGGTCAAGAATCGGGGCACTTGGCATTCTAAATTGCAGAAAGAGAGATGGTGTGTGTGTGTGTGTGTGTGTGTGTGTGTGTGTGTGTGTGTTGTGTTGTGTTGTGTTGTGTTGTGTGTTGTGTTCATTTCTGTGCGGTTACAGCTCGTTATGGCTGGACTACGATAAATCTGTTCCTTCCCTTCCCCTCCCCCTTCCCACCCCCTCCATTTTTAGTGTTTTCTTTTTTCCTGTTCCTCCTCACCGTCCTTCTCAGATGGTCGTGGTCGTTCTTGAGGTCGGTATCCTTCCTGCTGCTCTGAATCCTCTTCTCCGCCTTCCTCGCCTCGTGCTTCCTCTCCCTCTCCTCTAGTGTCTCCTCCTTCTCCTCCTCCTCCTCTTCGTCTGTTTCCTTCTTCTTCTTTGCCAAGAAGCCAGGAGCTTACGCCCCATTGTGAGAAGGTCTGGCCTTCAGCACAGTGCTTAAAGCTACGTTGTCACAAGGACTTCAATACCTTGACAGACAATAAGCCGGTTCAGATTCGCCCAGCTTGTTACTGTTAATACTACCCTTCCTGCTCCACTTAGGGCCGGAAGCGGGGGAAAGACGATACAGTGTTGAGGGGATTAGATGTGGACGGGTTTTCTTTCAGGCCGTTTTAGGGGCCATTTGAATGGGGGGGGGGGGGGGGGGGGGGGGGGGAGGGGGGGGGAGAAACTGCCTGCTTCAGCGTACACGACTTTGCAGTTGGCTGAACTTGCTTATGTCAGGCGTATGTTTGTTCGCTCTGACATTGATTTTTAGTGTAACGTTCATCGTACCATCACGACCTCGTCAATGGCGTGTGTGTAGTGACAAAGCGAAACTCTTGAAACGTTCTGTGAAATATTGTTTACAAGGACTAAAACAAGTAAATTGCAATATGTTCGTAAATTACTTGTAAAACTGGGTCTGTCTGTCTGTCTGTCTGTCTCTCCCACCCCACCCACCCATTTCTCTCTGTCATTCTCCCACTCATCTCTCTCTCTCTCTCTCTCTCTCTCTCTCTCTCTCTCTCTCTCTCTCTCTCTCACTTTCTCTCTCTCTCTCTCTCTTCTCTCTCTCTCTCTCTCTCTCTCTCTCTCTCTCTCTCTCTCTCTGTCATTCTTGGTTTTTCCCTCACTCGGTATTATCAAAATTCGTGTGATCCAGCCGGCGTGTCTTCTCCCTGTCTACTTATCATGCCTGGATGGACACCTTCAGCATGATCTGTTGAACTCAGTGGTGTCATGGGCAGGGGCTGGGGGTCGAATCCTTCCTCCACTGCCGCTTCACAACACCTCAGGCTGCGTGCAGGGAACACCTCCGACCCCTGCTGCCAGCGTTCAGCCTAAACAGCCGACCTCTGGCAGAAAGAAGTATTCTGCCACTTTTGCCTACACAGTTGACATCTGGCAGAAAGAAGTATTCTGATACTTTTGCCTAAACAGCCGACCTCTGGTAGAAAGAAGTATTCTGCTACTTTTGCCTATACAGTTGACATCTGGCAGAAAGAAGTATTTTGCTACTTTTGCCTAAACAGCCGACCTCTGGCAGAAAGAAGTATACTGCTACTTTTACCTACACAGTTGACATCTGGCAGAAAGAAGTATACTGCCACTTTTGCCTACACAGTTGACATCTGGCAGAAAGAAGTATACTGCTACTTTTACCTACACAGTTGACATCTGGCAGAAAGAAGTGTACTGCTACTTTTGCCTACACCGTTGACATTTGGCAGAAAGAAGTGTACTGCTACTTTTGCCTACACCGTTGACATCTGGCAGAAAGAAGTATTCAGCTACTTTTGCCTACACAGGTGACATCTGGTAGAAAGATGTATACTGCTACTTTTACCTACACTGTTGACATCTGACAGAAGGAAGTATACTGCTACTTTTGCCTACACAGTTGACATCTGGTATATACTGCTACTTTTGCCTACACAGTTGACACCTGGCAGAAAGAAGTATACTGCTACTTTTACCTGCGCTTTTCAGCGGCGAAATCAAGTTTATGGGAAGCGGCGATACCATAGCGAAAAGGGCAACCCGATGTTCGCATGATCTTGGTCTGTTTACTCTTTTTCAGTAGTCACTAACACGTGACGCCAGGGGATATCTCGAACCACCCAGTATTGTAGAAATGAGCATTAGTCATCGATCGTTTGCAAATTAGTACAGTTCTTTTTTTCAATTCGTGTTGTATTGAAAATGAAGAGTAATATGACAGGTGTGATAGTTGAGTGGTTTGGACAGGTTTTTTTCACCTGTGTCTGAGGGGCGCGGGTTTGAGTCCGAGCAGGTTTGGTGTTGGAAGTGTGGGATGGGGTTTAACCGTTCATTGGGGTGAACACGTGTAGCCCCACTTGCTGCTCAGCCATTACACTTTCAGTACTGCTCTTACCATCAGCCTGTACTTGGTGACACTAGGCCTGCGTAGGCAGAGCACAGTGTTAAGACAACGGCCAAAATGAGTACAGGACTACAGTGGAAAGACTGCTTTTCACATCAATCAAACTGTCATATAAAATCTAAGGAGAATGTAATACATTTGTGATTTTTTTTTCTCTTTCTTTTCTTCTCTTTTATCCATCTGAACTTTGTGAACGCCTCTCTTGTAATTTCTTTCCTCATCCACTGGAGTTTGTGTACTTGTTTATTTGCTGTTGTGTTGATGTCATCGACTGTTGTCAGTGTGAGAAAAGTGACGACTAGCGATCTCTTAAAATTGCACTTATTCAGCGTGGTGGACCTTGGGCTGTCCGTTTTGCCTCCTCCCAGGACTTTCTGGCTGTCCTCTGCTCATTTTCCAAAGTCGTTCGCCATGTTGTTCCTGACTGCCCTGGTTTGGGTTTTCCCTGGGGTTTCCAGTCGTGTGATGTTGTGTGGAACCCTGCGCAGGGCGTGTCCAGTCCTTTTCCATTTTCGGGTTCTGACGGTGTCCACAAACCAGTCTCTGGTTGGTTCGGCGGCAGAGTTCTTCATCTGTGATTTTACCCCATTGTAATAATGCAAGAACCACGAAAGGAAAGTCAACAAAGGAGTGCGGGATGGGGGTGCAAATTGGCTTCAGAGGAAACAGCTAGTTTCGTACTATATTGTGATAATCTTCAATGGTATTTTAAAAGAAACGACAACAGAAAAAACAAAAACCGCCACGTACAGTGATGAGACTAGCATTCCATTAGCCAGCCAGTCACAGTTGGACCTTTCAAACCGCGAGGATCGCTTTTTTCTCAGTTGTAGGTCTGTTCATAGCAAGATGATAAGAAAGACTAACAAAATTCAGAATCACATATTCCCACAACAGGCTGTGGGATGATTTCAGCAATGGATGTTGGAGACTGCTGAAAATAAATACATAGGACATTTCAACCTTGCATTTTGTATGTAAATTTTTGCAAGTGTGTGTGTGAGCGCGCCCGAGCAAGGGGCATAAAAACAATAAGTATCTGTATGTCTGTCGGTCTGTGTGTCTGTCTGTGTGTCTCTCTATCTATCTATCTATATATCTACATTCTGTATCACTGAATATTGTATACAATGCAACATATATATGTGAATTACTATGATTTATTATTATCATTGTTTATTGGATTTCATTTCCGGGGTCGAGTCCAGTCACTTTCTGTTGCGCAGATGTCCCGAAATCCTCCATCATTCCCGTTCTGTCATCACATGTGCTGATGACTGTGAAGTAGGCCAAAGGTGTGCTGACTGAACGCAGGTGTGCCCGGAGGGTGGGGTTAAGTAACCGAGCCACTGTTAAAGGGGGAAGGATTGAGTAAGCTTTTGTCCTGCCAGGCTTCTGGGTGATAAAGAACACCATCAGACTGGACGCTTGGCTCGGCTTGGAGGAGAGCAGTACGCTGGGTGAATGGGATGACAGTTTAGGACGACATTGTGAAGTGTTCAGGCCGCTTTAGTTGTGTTTGGGTTCAAAGATCCTCTTGAAACCCCATAACACGATACATTATGATACACTACATCATGCTACGATGTGATCTTATAAAGCGCAGTGATATACCGTGCGATCAATACGATAGAATATCATGGGTCGTGGTGGTACAGTGGAATTCAACAGGCCAGTACAGCCGTTAAAGTACAGAGTTAATACAGTGCCTCGTAAACACAACACGCCAGGAAATAGGCTGCAAAGCAGGTAAACAGAACACGCCAAAAGACCGGCCAGCCCTCGCTGAACGAGCGTTCAGAACACTCCAAAAGACCGGCCAGCCCTCGCTGAACGAGCGTTCAGAACACTCCGAAAGACCGGCCACCCCTCGCTGAACGAGCGTTCAGAACCCAGTGGCCGTGGCAGCAAGCTGCAGGTCGGTTTCCCGAGAGGCGGGAGGGTTAGGGGCGTGAGGTGCGTATCACTGTACACCGTGACAAACACACCCAAGCCGGGGGGGGGGGGGGGGGGGGGGGGACGGGTAGGTGCTGGGTGGGCAGGGGTATTCACAGCACTGATTTCATTGTCAGGGTGTAAGGATTAGTCCCATTTTTAGCCGGATTAAGAAGATCCCAGGCATGGGATTAGCCCAACCCCCAAGTCACTGACTGTCGACGTTATGCCTCTGGCTGCCTAGCTGTGGGTTGATGTACTTCTTTTCTTTTACTTCTCTTCTGATCCGTCTGTTGTTTGTTTGTTTTTTCTTCCTTTCTTTCTTCCTTTCTTTGTTTCTGTCTTTCTTTGTTTCTTTGTTCTGTCTTTCTTTTTGTTTCTCTTGAGTCCATTTTCTTTCCGTCTCCCCCCCCCCCCTCCCCTTTCCAATTTGATTTTCCCCCATTGTAATCACTATTGAAATATTTGCACAATACAGTTCAAACAGTACTTCGGTTTCAGAGTAGTGGTAGACTGTGCTGTATTGCAATGTGGATTGATTTCATCGGTGGTGCATCGGATTGTAACCGTGACGACCGTTGCGTTAAATGTGCTGACGTTAAGAAAACGAAAAATTAGTATTATGAAGATGATGATTATCAGTATTATTGATAATCACGGTTTCTTCTCCCTCTCTCTCTCTCTCTCTCTCTCTCTCTCTCTCTCTCTCTCTCTCTCTCCGTCCCCATCCTTCCCTCTTCTCTCTCGCTCTTTCCATCTCACACTTCCTTTTGTTTTGCTTGTATACATGCGCGTGCTTGCTTGCGTGCTTACTTGCGTACGTGCGTGCATGCTTGCATGCGTGTGTGTGTGTGTGTGTGTGTGTGTGTGTGTGTGTGTGTGTGTGTGTGTGTGTAACTATGCCTCCGTTTATTCACACACACGCACACACACACACACACACACACACACACACACACACACACACACACACACACACTTCCTCCTTTCCTTTGTCCAGAGTATTATATATTATACTTTCCTTCAGGGCATTTGTTTTTGATCCTACTAAGGCCAGCGGTATGGAGGGAAGCCGTTTGAGCCAGAACGTCTGTTCCCCCCTCCAGGCATCTCTGTGTGATCTGATGAAAGCATGTGACAGCGAATTGTGGGAGACCTTGAGCGCGGTCTGTGTGCTAAGTGTTAGTAGTCTGAGCATCCTTCAGGGTGGTTCCTGGTCCCTTTTCTCCGTTTCGTCTGAACCAGTCCGTTACAGAACAGATCATTGTTCCACACTCGCTTTTTGGACTTGATTGGTCCGTGAGTCCATCACCCCTTGAATTCCACGGAAATGTGAAGCTGATTGATCTTTGCGATTAAATCTTTGTGAACACTGTCGTCTTCTTTGTTTCAGTTGTACTTTGAACGGCTTGCATTACGATGAAATGGCTTTTGTTTGGGAACACTGTCGTCTTTTGTTTCAGTTGTTTTTTGAACGGCTTGCATTACGATGAAATGGCTATTGTCAGGGAATACTGTTGTCTTTTGTTTCAACTGTACTTTGAACCGCTTTTTGTCACGAGGCGTTTACAGCCGCTGACCCGAGAACCCAAAACGAGGGCATTGCGTTTTGTTTCGTAGAATCAGTGTGTGTGTGTGTGTGTGTGTGTGTGTGTGTGTGTGTGTGTGTGTGTGTGTGTACGTGTGTGTGTGTGTGTGTGTGTGTGTGTGTGTGTGTGTGTGTGTGTGTGTGTACGTGTGTGGGTGTGTGTGTTTGTGTGTGTGTGTGTGTGTGTGCAATGAAATCTAAACCAACAAACAAGCTGTGTTGTGAATCAGCTAACAGGACAGCGGAACAGTTGACAGATAGATGTACTGAAGAACCTGTCGCCGTCCGTCGGGGTGGGAGTCCACACCTTGTTGACAAACCGTGCCACGGAGACGTCGAGCACCGTTAATCCTGCAGATAATCCCAGCCTTAATCCCTGCCAGTCGCCCTTCGCCAGAATACGCCCACTCCACCTCTCTCTTTCCCTCCCTCCCTCTCTCCCTCCCCCTCCCCTCTCTCTCTCTCTCTGAACCATCTCGTACCTTTGGCCACCTGCACCTGTCTAGTTAAATGAACGGACTAACTGACAGCGTTGTTCCTGAACTGGCAGACTTGAAAATAGCCTGCGGAGGTCTGAGCAGGGTCTTGAGCCGCTCAGTCGGTTAAGACGACCTTCGGGCATGATATCAAACTGAATGGTTCCGGTTCATGCACATTGGCCACGACTGTGGAGGCTACAGGCGTGGTGTTCTCAGGCGTGTGGGATTTTACAGTGTTATTATTATTGTTGTTATTATTATTATAGCAGTAGCAGTAGTAGTAGCATCATCATTGTCATTATTGTTGTTGTCGTCGTCGTTGTCATCATCATCGTCATCCTCGACCTCATCGTCGTCATTTGTATTCCTGGGTATACTGAAGTGGATGTGTGTGCCAGACTCTTTCTCTCTCCTCTCTCTCTCTCTCTCTCTCTCTCTCTCTCTCTCTCTCTCTCTCTCTCTCTCTCTCTCTCTCCTGGTGTGTGTGTGTGTGTGTGTGTGTGTGTGTGTGTGTGTGTGTGTGTGTGTGTGCGCAAAAACAGACGACCATAAAGATAAGAACTGTGAATTCATGAAATATGGTTGGACCAAAGCCGTCTTGACACATCTAGACTTCTGACGTCAGCAACATACACATTCTTGGTCTTTTATTTATTGATTTGCACTGTGCGCACAGATGCTGTGACTCCGAAACACATGAACAATTCTCATGCTTCTCTCTCACTCTCTCTCTCTCTCTCTCCCCCTCTCTCTCTCTCTCTTTCTCTGTAAACCCGAGCGCGCACAAAAAGGGAGAGAGAGAACGCACACACACATGTACGCGCGCCCGCAGACACGAACACACACACACACACACACACACACACACACACACACACACACACACACACACACACACACACACACAAAGAGGAAGAGACGGGCGGTTGAAGGAGGGAGGGAGCTAGAAGAGACGGGGGGAGAGAGAGAGAGAGAGAGAGAGAGAGAGAGAGAGAGAGACGGATGAAGGAGCTCATAGTGAAGGAGGGGGAGGGGTAGAAGGGAGGACGCTGGTCACAGGAATACAGCATCATCATTTTTCACTTGTACATGCAATGGGACGCACTCAGCGCAATATGTAATGAGACTACAGCCGAAAGGAAGAACGAGTCACACGAAACTGAAACGAAAATTAATACGTAACGAAAAAATCCCGCGTGTGCCAGTGTGTAACGTGTACAATCCTCTCTCTCTCTCTCTCTCTCTCTCTCTCTGTACGTGTGTGTGTGTGTGTGTGTGCTCTCTCTCTCTCTCTCTCTCTCTCTCTCACAAACAGAGAGAGAGAGAGAGAGAGAGGGGGGGGGGGGGGGGCAAGGGCGGAAGCGAGAAGAAAAAGGGCTGATGACACAAGTGATGTTGGTGGTCCTGACCCCGAGCAGTGTCAATGTGTCTCTGTCTTTTATTGGCCTTGGCCTTGTCGCCTTCAGTGTCACCGGCAACAGGTCTTTCCCCCTCCTTTTTCCCTCTCTCCCACCGTCTTCTCCTTCCTCGGCTGTTTTTTTTCCTGTCTGGGGCTATCTGTTTGTCTGTCTGTTTGTCTCTGTCTGTCTGTTTCTGTCTGTCTGTCGCTGTCTCTCTGTTTCTGTCTGTCTGTCTGTCTCTCTTTCTCTGACTCTGTAGTCTGTCTGACAGTCTCTCTCTCTCTCTCTCTCTCTCTCTCTCTCTCTGACTGATTGACTGTCTGTCTGTCGCGCGCGCGCGCGCGCGTGTGTGTGTCTTGACAGTTATGTCTTATTTTTAATATCTGTTGGATTGTGAATTTCGACAATTCCGGTGTTCACGCAGCAATTGCGACTTGAAAATACGACTTTCGGTCCTTGATATACGGGGGGATACAATCGTCGGTGAATCAATATTGATCCCAGTCTGAATCATCTCTCTCTCTCTCTCTCTCTCTCTCTCTCTCTCTCTCTCTCTCTCTCTCTCTCTCTTTCTTATACACGCACCCGCGCACGCACGCAGAGGTTTTGCACATAGCACACTGGCACACTCGCGTGCGGATTTTTTTCCTCAGTCATTTTGTTTCTGTTTGGTGTGACTCATCTTTCCGCTTCAGGCTGTTGTCTCATTATACATTATGGATTGGACTGGGTTCGTTCAGTTATTTGTGCTAGTGAAAAAAGGATGCTGTCTTAGTGAGGTCAGTGTTTCTCCCTTCGACCCTCCCTCGCCCCCCCCCCTTCTCCCTCCTCAAACGATTCCTCCTCTTCCCCCTCTCTCCCTCACCACCGTCATATCTCTCTCTCTCTCTCTCTCTCTCTCTCTCTCTCTCTTATTTTCACTGCTTCTGTATCTGTCACCCCCCGCTCTCTCTCTCTCTCCCCCCTCTCTCCCCCTCCCTCCCTCCCACCTCTCTCTCTTTCTCTCTCTCTCGCTCCCACCTCTCTCTTCACTCTCTGTCCCTCTCCCCCCCCCCCACTCTCTCTCCTTTTCCTCTTTCTGTCTCCACGCTCAGTTAATTTTATTTAATTAGAAACAAATAAAGGTAGAGGGGCACCGCGGGGAGCGCGTATCTCTTTATGAACGTTGAACGGTGTTCTTCACTGGTCTTTACCCCAATCCAACCCATACGTCTCCAAACCTGTCGTAGATCTACGCCGAAAACTAGTGTTGGGCTACAGTATTGGGGTAGTTGCAGGGTTCTTAACTCGATTCGTTTTGTTTTCCCTCCCACTTTGCAGTGACTAAATGAACACCACCTCCCTCCACACCCACCTCTGCTCCCGCCCCCACCCGCCCCACCCGCCCCGTATGAAATTTATTTTGCTGGCTGGTTTCAGGTTATGATCCGAATCGGCACTATTCATTACAACTTCGTTGCTGTATATATCTTCCTGATAGTTTTTTTTTTTTTTCAGTTACCAGCTTGATGTAAACGTGTGACGTGACTTCACGGCACTTATGGTCTGAATCAGCGCTATTTATTACAAGTTCGTAGCTGTATATGCCTGATAAATTTTTTTTCAGTTACCAGCTTGATGTAAACGTGTGACGTGACTTCACGGCACGTATGGTCTGAATCGCGCTATTTATTACAAGTTCGTAGCTGTATATGCCTGAGAGGTTTTTTTTTCAGTTACCATTTCGGAGTGAAACGTGTGATTCGACTTCTCTATACAGATACATATTTGCGTTTGTTGACAGGACGGAGGAACTGGCCATCTTCCTCGTACTGCCCTGTCGTGTCCGGTCCCCAGTGGTCAGCGTCCTCTGCTCTTAACTACCACCACCACGACCCAGGGCGGCCCTTCTCTCACAGCTCCTACTCCTCCGCCCCCTGCCCCCTCACTCATGGTATGTTTGCGTGTGGCGTTGGTCGGCATGCTGTGTCTGGAGAGAGAGACAACGTGTGCAAGACGTGTGTCTCTCTGTCCATGTCGCTGTCGGTTCGTTTTGCCCGTCTTGGCCGACTTTGTCTCGTGTTGTTTTAGCCTCTGCTTTCTCTGTCTTTTTGTTTCTGAATTTCTCTCTCTCTCTCTCTCTCTCTCTCTCTCTCTCTCTCTCTCTCTCTCTCTCTCTCTCTCTCTCTTTCTCTCTCTCTCTCTCCTCTCTCTCTCTCTCTCTCTCTCTCTCTCTCTCTCTCATTTACACTCCGTCTGTCTCTCATTCTCTCTCTCATTCTCACATTCTCGCTCGTTGTCTCTTTGACTCTATCAGCGTGTTTGTCTGTCAGTCTGAGCCGTCTCTGTCCTGTCCTGTCTGCCCGTCCGTGCGTTTCTCTCTCTCTCTCTCTCTCTCTCTCTCTCTCTCTCTCTCTCTCTCTCTCTCTCTCTCTCTGCGTGCGCGCGCGCGCGCGCGTGTCTTATCTGTCTGCCTGTCCGTCCGTTCGTCCATCCGTCCGTCTGTCTGTCTGTCTGTGACACACACTCAGTCTCTCTCTGACTTTCTTTCATTGTATCTCTTGTATTCTCTTTGTTTCTCTATCTGTCGCTCTCCCCACCCCTCCTCTGTCTGTCTGTCTGTCTGTCTGTCTGTCTGTCTGTCTCTCTCTCTCTCTCTCTCTCACACACACACACACACACACACACCACACACACTCTCTCTCTCTCTCTTCTCTCTGTGCTGTGAGAGGAAGTGGAATGGGGAGAGAGGGGAGCTTTGCTTTTAGAGAATCTAAATTTTGTAAATGGAATGAAATTGACTTCTTTTTTAACTTAGGGTGTAAGTTTGTACGTAGGTCTAGTTTTAAAGTGAGATTAGCCCCGGCTTGAGAAACTTTTTACATTATGTACAGTTGTCCTTGGCTTATATATTTTCATTTTGATTAACTCGAAAGGTACTTTCATTGTCATGTCACTTTTTCGCAGTATGGTTTCACAGCAAGAACACTGTGCACATTTTCTTGTGTGGTGTGTGTGTGTGTGTGTGTGTGTGTGTGTGTGGTGTGTGTGTGTGTGTGTGTGTGTGCGTGCGTGCGTGCGTGCGTGCGCGTGCGTGCGTGCGTGCGTGTTTCAATGATCAGAAGAAAATAATTCTTAGTCCAGTCTGCATGGTTTGTGTTGATTTCGTAATAAAGGGCTACTGAACTGAACTCTGCCCTGTAGATAGAGGAACATGTGTGGAGGCTCTTTCGCGGAGAAAAGAAGTGATATAATTATGTTGTCTGCTGAACATCAGACTTGGTGTTGGTCAGTCTGACAGCCATGACAAGAGCCGTGTGTGGACATGATGACAACAGTCGTCTGTCTGTCCCTTCCCAGGATCCTCCGCCTCCGGTCTGACCCGCGGCAGCCAGTCCCTCGATTCCGGCTCACGTGCTTACAGCCTCCACCCCCACCACCAGCAGCACCCAGCCAGTGACGTCATGTCTCGCTACTCCTCGCGCTCCTTGGACCTGGGCTCCACGCGCTATGACTCGGGCGGCTCCTCCTCCTCGTCCTCCTACAAGAGCATGGACCCGTCCTCCGTGGGCTCTTACCGGAGCTCCAACCTGACGGGCTACGGCGGCCACAGCGGCTACGGCAGCCGTCTGGACGGCAGGAGCTCCTACTCCTCCACCTCCTCCTCCTACTCCAGCGGAACTTCAGGCTTGGGGTCTTCGGGTCGTCTAGGTCACGGGTCGTCGTATTCGTCCCGTTCTTCGGCGGTGGATTCCGTGCCTCTGCCACGGTCTTCAAGGTGGGGATCCTTTAAGGAAAGGGTTGGGAAGGGGTGGAGTTGAGATTATGGCGAGTGGAAGGTCTGTTAGATTAGTGGTGTCAGGTTGTCAGGGTTTGGTCGATCATGTTTGCAAGTGCGAACGCCACCTCCAGGGTGCGTACAGTGTTGTTTTTGCGACATGTTCCATTATGAGAGATTTTTGAGTAATGTTGCATTTCAGTGCATCATCAGATTGAAGGCGCGCGCGCGCGCGCGTGTGTGTGTGAGTGTGGGTGTAAGCGCGCATGTGCTTTTGTGTGTGTATGTGTGGGTCTGTACAGCGCGAGCATGAGAAGACTGGAGCTGTACAGTCCACTTTTATCTGCTTAAGAATGCGTCTCTGAAAGTGTTGGTCAAATTGTCAGACCACTACTGCAAGTGTCTGTATCTTTCGGGCCTGATTGACGCCAGGATATAATGTGAAAGTAAGCCTCGAGCAGAGCCCTGTCATGCAGTCTGGGCCAAAATGGAACTCCATGGCATTATCTTCATCGTCCTTATCTTCATCGATCAGCATGAAAAAAGTCTCATACTTTGTTACCCGTCATGCCTGCTTTCATGATGACCTCAGTTCCGATGTCCTCCTTATGTCTATGCTCGCGGTGAGTTCATGTTGAAGGCATCAACATTGGAAAGTTCATGGGGGCTGTCGTTGGACGGAGGTTGTGTCGCCCTCCGGAGGGAGACGCTCACTCACGCTGGCTATGCGACTAAGCGTCAATAGTGGGTGGAGGGGGGGGGGGGTAGTTGGTGGTGTCCTGCGTATGCCGGATCAGAGCAGGCACCCACTGAACATCACCGAAGTTACACAGCAGCAGTCCACTGTCTCTTCCGGTGGGTTGGCACATGACAACTTGACATTGTCTCTCCCTGTGGATTGACGCCGCCTTGTCTGCGATGGGACAAACCGGGGTGCGCGACTGTGGACGGGAAGTCGGAATGAGTTGTCAAAGGGTAGTGCCACTGGACTGGCACAGGAAATGAGACTCCCCCCCAAAAAAAAAAAAAAATAAAATAAAATAAAATAAAATAAAATAAATAAATAAATAAAAAGTGGTTAAATTGAAAAGAGACGATTTTCAGAAGAAATTAACGCTGTACACGATGATGTCTGACGAGGTCAACAATCAACAATACTCTGCCCTCTGCTCCTAAGTGTAGCAAAAATTCATTGTATGTATGAAGTGGTCAGCGCTATACTAGCTTTCTGAACTTCACTAGCTTTCTGTGGTGCTTCATACAATAATAGCTTTGTGAAGTATTAGATATAGTTTTCTTACATGGTAAATGCTACACCAGCTTCCTTAAGTGGTTTAGATTACACTAAAATGTATACTGTAATAAGTACTTCACGGGTTTGGTTTTTCAGTGCTAAGTGCAACATTCTTTTTTTCTTAAGTGACTAGTACTGCACTAGTGTTCTTGAAGTGGTTGAAAACATTGTTGATCGGAGGATCCGGAGGATCGTAGTGCGATCCTCACGAGGGTGGAGAGGTAATACGATCCTGTTGGAGAGTTTTGCTCCAAGTGTTTATAGTTGATTTATTTCCACCGGTGTATAAAAACGAAAAGGACGTACTTTGATCAGCAAGAAGACGAAGCACGTGCTTTGTTTGGTCACAGGAGTCGGAGCAAAAAGCGCACATTAACAAGAGTGGCTTTTAGGAGAGGCACAGTTGTAGATCATTAGAAGCAGGACAAAAAATCCAGTCGTTGTAATAAAGGAAAACGAATGAAAAAGGGACTAGTTGCAGGGCTATAAATCTTTGTTATCAATTAAAGCCATCCCACCCTTTTCTTACTCTCACACAGAGTAAGAAAAGAGAGAGAAAGAGAGATCCAAGGAAAGCCAACTAGACTTGCTGTTTGAATGAAGTAAAACGGTCATGGGACAACTCTTGTAGTGTGCTCGAAACATTTGTCTAGCCTAGGGTCCTGCTATTTCTCTCTCCTGCAAGCTGGTTCTGTGTATGTTGATGTTGTTGTTTGAAGCTTTACGCAGATACATGCTTTTTGCTGAAATGATTTATAGTATAAAATCGCGCTCAGAAATAATACTCGAGCTTTCCGTAGTCTAACCTTCAAAAGCAATGAATGTTGCTTATGCTTTCTAAATTGGTAAAAGTACATCAGGTATTGAGAAGTGGGCAGGTGCTAAAATGGATTGAAGTGGTACAAACGACATTAGGTTTTCAAGAATGGTAAATGCTTCAGTAGATTTAACAATACCAAACTCCACTCCCAAGTTTTTAGAGACGGTGAATGCTGCAATAGTTTTCTGACGTGTTAAACGCTACATGAGTTTATAGGGCATATAGAGGCATGTGAGCAAGTAGACTAGGCGCCATTGGCATTGACAGCTGGCCAATGTTGTTGTTGTCTGATTACAGCTGTCACTTTGCATTGTCTTGTGCTTACGTTCCAGTTTCGGACGAAGCGAGGTTCTATCCAGCAGCACCCCACGTGACCAGGTGGAGAAGGGAAGCTACTCTTCCAGCCTGGGACGCAGCAGCAGCATCCCCATCCACACGGAGGAGCTCCGAAGCAGCCGCTACACCAGTAGGAGCTCCGCCCTCTCCACCAACCACTCTCTGGACCCCGGCACAGACGCTGCAGCAGAGCGCAGACTACGGCTGGCAGAGCGCCGTAGGCTGAGAGAAGAGCGGGGATACTCTGAAACCAGCAGCGACAACTCCAAGGAGCCCAGCGTGGAACGGGCATCCTCGCTGAGGAGAGACTCAGAATCGGACAGTGCTGACGCCTTGAGCGCGGCTCGTGCACGGCGCCTAGCGGCCAGACTGCAAGAAGCCAGTGTGGCAGAGGAGCCTACCAGCAAAGACAGCAGTCCTGATGTCGGGGACACGGGTTTCAGACGTTCCAGCAGAAGGTTGAGAGGTTCTAGCGGCAGTTCTGAGGACACAGCGTCCGGTGTTTCGGCGTCTGCAGACTCTGCCCTTGGGACAGAGACACGGAGCTCACTCAGACGGCGCCGTCAGCAGGAAGCCATCACCGAGGATTCTGAGAGCAGTTTAACGTCAGGACGCAGTGTGGATGGCAAATACACCGATCAGTTGACCCAGATGAGTGCAGAAGCTCGCAGGGCCCGGCGACAGAGGCGACTAGAAGGTCTTGAAGCCGCCAGCAGACAAGCGAGTGGACAACACGATGAGGAAGCAGACAATAGCTCCTCCGCGGTCACGTCTAGCTCTTCACGTTCCTGGCGCCAACGTCTTAAGGAGGAGGGTGTCGGTGACGTGTCAACACCTAGTGACAGGAGAACACGACTTCAACAGTCACAGGACGAAGAACAGCAGAAGACCACAGACCTTCACAGGGAACCCTCCAGCAGACGGCAGGACACAGCAACAGAGGAGGTCAGCGGGCAGCAGTCAGAGGGACGCCCTGAAGGCCCGGGCAAGGGGGCAGAGGCTGTGGCTTCACAGGTGGAGAGCCGCGCGGAGAGGATCGCGCGCTACAAGGAAGAGCGGCGCAAACAGCTGGCCCACATCGCCACCATCACCGCTAAAGCCGAGGAGAAAGAGGCGGACGCGCTGCCCACCCTTTTCATCTCGGCCAAGAGAGACAAGGAAGACTCGCCCAGTGACGGCGCCGTCCAGACGGCGGCAGCAGCTCCGGCAGACGGTAATGGAGCTGCTAGTTCTCTGACCTCCAGACTGCGGGCGCTGCGCAGAGATTCTGAAGAGTCCGACACTGCTGCACCTTCAGCAGCAGGGTCTGTCAAGGAAACGGCAGACGTCAGCACGGACGTTCCCCACACTTCTGTCACCGCCCACAGGAAGGAACCTGACACTGCCAATGCAGAGCAGGATGGTGGTCCTGAACAAGTGGCGATGACTACTTCTGACACGAGGAACAGTTCCTCCTCCGTTAGCCTTGATCACTCATCGAAACGTGAGACTGCACCATCCTCGCGGTCATCGCTGCCGTCAGCGTCGTCAGGTCAGACGTTATCGACGGGATCCTTGTCAGAATCATCTTGCCGAGAGAAATCTCCCTCAGCTGCAGAGACAGCGTCATCAGTGACCGCCTCCTCGGGCAGGAAGCCATCCGTAGGGTCCAGGGAGACGAGCCCTAAAAAGACCTCTGTCACCAGTAGTGACGTCAGACCAGACGGGAAGGCGCAGGACAACCAATCAGCAAGCAGGAAGTCCAAGTCTCCCTCTCCTGCGACGTCACGACTGTTGGCCCCCACTAAATCGTCAGCCGCCAAAGGAATACAGCCCGGCACAGCGCACAGCGGCACCAGCTCGCCAAGGTCGAGCGTCTCGCCCAGGGGCAGCCCTGCTCCCAGGGACAAGCAGTCTGTGGGCAGGTCAGCGTCTGACGTGTCTGGCACCAAAGGACCTCCCAAAATCAAACCATCCATGATTCCAGAGCACGGGACAAAGGACACCTCCACTTCTCACACTATGAAGTCTGCCGCTAAGGTAGATGCCGGCACGGCTGACCAGGGGGATAGCAGACACCCGTCACGTTTCCTTTTATCACAGCACAGCGATTTGCACAGCACCAAAGACAGCAGGACTCGACACAAGGACAGAGTATCCCCACAGAAAGAGTCCGGATACGAATCCCACATCCCTAAGCTGTCCTCCTCCTCCACCACCTCCTCCACCCTGAGCACTGACAAAGACTCCGGTGTTGGCTCCTCACGTCTCTCTTCCTCTTCCTTCTCTTCCACGAGGAGTCAGGACAAGGACGCGGCATCCAGCAAAACGGCTGCCTCCAGCAAAGGTTCCAGACTTAAGCGCACAGCACATGTGGAACTGTCTTCCAGTTCTTCTAGGGAAGGTTCTGAAGAGAAACAGTTGACAATAAAGTCTGTCGGGAAAGCAGGTCAAAGAACAAGCCTTCAGAGCTCGGTGAAACGAACCACATCGATGCCCTCCAGAACAGCTGCTGCCGATGGACACACAAGCAAAACGACTGCAGGCCTGGCCACACGACAGGCTTTGAGACCCCAGCCCAGAGACAGAAAGTCGAGTTCCTCCTCTGTGGAGAAGGAACTCAGTCCTCCAGCAGAAGTTCCTGGTTTGAAGAAAGCCAGCAAAGAAAGTGCCCAGAGTCAGGCATCAACAGGCGGTAGCACGGACACATCAGGACAGTCCAAGACAGCGGCGGTGTCAGCAGATTCCTCCAAAGTGATGTCCACGCAGGGCCTGGTGACCCCAGGTCTGAGCAGCCCTTCGGGGAACGTTGCTCTGGACGACCTCCTGGCCAAGAACGCCGAGTTCCTGTCCTCGGACGAGGAGGCGCCAGCTGGCTCCAGGAAGGAGCGTAGGAAGCTGAAAGACGGGGAGGAGTCACGACTTCGACGTTCCTTGAGGAGAAAGTCGTCACGCAAGTCGAGCAGCAGGAGGAGTCCAGATGGGTGAGTCTAGGCAGAATTCAGTTTCCCTCTCATCTTTGTCTGTAGCCCAGCTGAACGCGGAGGGTCACACCAGGACTGACATCGATTCTGTGTATGTATGTAAAAAAGATGATTCTTTTTGTAGTGCTGTTTATCGTTGAGGCACGGTTTTGGCAACTACTGGTGTTTGGCTTCCTGAAGTGCGAGCTACCCGCCATTCTGTCTGCCCCCTTTTCGTTATGCAGACAAGAGAGAGAGGGAGGGAGAAAGGGGGGGGGGGGGAGAGAAAGAGACGAAAGAACACGAACGAACGAACAAAATCTTAGAGGAAGAAAATAAGCAAATGCGTTTTCTGTGGTTTGTTTTTGACTTTTCATGTACACAAAGTGAGTCTGTGTAATCACCAGGTTCGGTCGGCTCTCTCTCTCTCTCTCTCTCTCTCTCTCTCTCTCTCTCTCTTTTCTCTCTCCTCACACACACACACACACACACACACACACAACACACACACACACACACACACACATACACACACACACACACGGGAGAGGGGAAAGGTGTTGTGGAAGGGAATAGATGAGACCACAAGAAAGCATCTTTAATTAAAAGTATATCTGATGACGTGTTTTTTTGTTTTTTTTTACTTGTAGGCCCCTCGCCCTTCCCTGTGCTAACAGCCACTGCTCATCCCTTTGCAGTCTTGGGAAATTTCAGGTCAATCAAGAATGGAAATGAAAACCGTGATTGAAAAGAACATACGATCTTCGAATAGACAAATGAACATGATGAGTAAATTTAGATAAGGCAAGTGGGAAAGAGAGGAATGCGAGGTGGGTAGTTGTTTGATGTGGTTTGGTGTAGTGTAGTGTAGTGTAGCGCGCGCGGGGGCGTGTGTGTGTGTGTGTGTGTGTGTGTGTGTGAGCCGCAGGTAAATCAACGACAGATGGACGTACAAACGGCAGAGAGACCAGCAGTGAGTTATGACTTGCAGAAAATGTAGCTGAATCATTCTTCAGCCACTCGAGTGATATTTGTGTAGTTTCCATTAGCAACTGTGGCTTTTGAAAGAAAAGTATTCTTTCTTTATCCACCTACGCTGACAAGGAATGACGTAGCATTACACGTGCACAGGGAGAGAGGGGGAGAGAGAGAGAGAGAGGGTGGATGTGGCGCAGTGAGTATTCATTTCAGACCTGCAAGGTATTCTGGATTTCAGTGATGAATAAAAAACAATTATAACCGATGGATTCCTTATCAGTTCGACATATTTTGTTGAGGGGATCTAAGAACCTTGTTTTTAGTGTCTGTGTGTTAGTGTGTGCGTGCTTGCGCGCGCGCGTGTGTGTGTGTGTTTGCGCACGTGCGCTGTGTGTGTGTGTGTGTGTGTGTGTGTGTGTGTGTGTGTGTGTGTGTGTGTGTGTGTGTGTGCACGCGCACAATTGTATCTGTTCAGTTGTATTCTGTGTGTTTGTGTGCGTGCGCGCGTGCTTGTGTGTGTGCGTGCGTGCGTGTGTGTGTGTGTATGTGCGCGCGCGCGCGTTTATGCAAGCATATGTATGTATTACGTATCGTTCTCTATGTGTTGAGGGAGGGAGGGGAGTGGGGAAGGGAGGCTTGTTTGCGTACGCAAGCTTGTGAATATGTTATGTATTCTGTGTGTGTGTGTGTGTGTGTGTGTGTGTGTGTGTGTGTGTGTGTGTGTGTGTGTGAATGGTGGCGGTGTAACGTGAGCCGGTAACAGCAGGAAGGACACAGTGTGCTTGAAAACCAGTGTTCTTTTCACATGACCATGGGCGTCTTGTCTTGCCTTCCATTCACACTGTCTTTAAAAATAATAAAAAGAACATTTTTTTTAAATCACGAAGGATTTTCCTACCATTCACGGGAACGTTGCTTTTTGTTTGAGGGGGTGGGGGGGGGGGGGGGGTGGATGGGAGAGGAATAAGTGCTAAATATAGAAATAGTTCATCTTGTCTTTATTGTCCGTCGAAAATGAATCCTGGGCTATTTATCTTGCCCGTGCTGTTGTTTTATTGATGGCGAATGTTGGGCTTTGTATTTCGACGAATTCGGTCAACTCTCGTACGATTCGTCGCGAGAGCCATCGGGATTCACCTGCAAGCTGAGGAGGAGACTGCTGTCACCATTATTATCTCACTGTCCTCTAACCCCTTTCCTTTTCTTTCTCTCCTTCTGTGAGTATACCGTTCCCCTCCCAGCAGCTTCGTTACCATTCCACATCCGTTTTGCGCCCAGTTTGACGAGACAAGTGACTGACAGTTCGTTCTTTGTTTTCATTGTTTTGAATGTTGCTTGTGTTGCCTGAAGAAGACCAGAGATGGCCGGAACGCGTGGTCTTTGTTTTCTGATTTGTTTATTCTTTCGTGTGGCGGGACAGTCATTTTTGTTGGTTGTTGTTGTGGTAATCTTGTCTCAGTATTCGCCCCAGTCACCTCACTTGGAAACCTGCAAGTCGAGAAGTCAATGTCCAAAACGTGTTTCAGCTGCCTCACCTGCCCGGTATTGCGCACTTAAACTCGCTTGCGGGTGTGTTTGCTTCCGGGTAGATGTTTTTTGCTGACCGTTATCGTCATCCTGCTGCGTGCAGTTTAATCACGTACGCATTCAAGCGTACCCGTATACGTGTATGCACGACTGATGTCTGAATCTACATGCACAAAGGCGCGCCCACGAACACGCATTTCTATCTCTGTCTCTCTCTCTCTTGTTTTCTCTCTCTCTCTCTCTCTCCTCTCTCTCTCTCTCTCTCTTCTGTCAGTCTGCCTCTCTCTTTCTGTCAGTCTGCTCTCTCTCTCTCTCTGTCAGTCTGCCTCTCTCTCTCTCTCTCTCTCTCTCCTCTCTCTCTCTCCTCTCTCTCTCTCTCTCTCTCTCTTCTCTCTCTCAGTGTCTGCCTCCCTCTCTGTCTCTGTCTGTCTGTCTGTCTGTATCTCTGTCTCTGTTTATCTGTCTGCATCTCTCTCTCTCTCTCTGTCTGTCTGTCTGTCTGTCTGTCTGTCTGTCTCTGTCTGTCTGTCTCTGTCTCTCTCCTCCCCCATTCCTGCGCTTCCCTCTCTTTTTCACCTCCCCTCCCCGCCACCCTTAGCTTCTGTATCTCTCATTTCCACACTCGGCGTTAAGTCCACTCAGACGCACACACTTGTACGCACTTACATAGATATTGACACGCACGCACGTTATCTGACCAGTTTTTCCTCACAAGATGATTAGAATGTACTTAAGCGCTCGCGAGAGGTTTTCAGTGCGCGCGCGCGCTCGTGTGTGTGTGTGTGTGTGTGTGTGTGTGTGTGTGTGTGTGTGTGCGTGTGCGCACGCGCGCGCGTGTTTCTACGTGTGTGATGAGAGGGAGGGAGAGGGAGGCGATGAGAAAATGAAATGAAGCGAAAAACGGGGGAAAAAAGTCTTGAAACTAGGGAGCGTGAATGCACAACAAACAAACGAGCACATGTGAAAAAAAGCGCACTTTTAATACGTAAGCAACTCTAATAGCGTATCGTCCTCTGAAAGAGAGAGAGAGAGAGAGAGAGAGAGAGAGAGAGAGAGGGCGAAGGGTGCGAGAAGAAGGAAGGGGGTGGGGGCGATCAAACGCGTACGGGCGAAAAGTTTTGCAGCTTTTGATATGCAGGCTAGGCCTACAGAACATTGACATCGCGTATGGACGAGAGAGAGAGAGAGAGAGAGAGAGAGAGAGAGAGAGAGAGAGAGAGAGAGAGAGAGAGCAAAGAAAAATAGGGAAATAAAGAAGGGGGAAGAAAAGAAGAAAGAAAGACAGAAAAAAGGAGAGAGGACACTTCGACACGTTTCGCAGCAGGTGGCACAGCGGTGTAAATTATGTGCACACGTAAACACCAAGCCCTCGATAAGGCTCGCCCAGGAGAAAGGAGGGTAAACTTGACACTGACGGAACCATCGTAGCGGGCCAATCACAGGCACTAACGGATCCACGTTACCGAGACGCTTGGAATGAAAGGTGCGGGCGTTCTCCTGACGAGCGAGTTTATCGCTGAATTTCACTTTTGGTTGCTTCTTTATCTCCCTAGATTTACAGGGGCGGATCAAGTAGTAATGGGGGGAAGGTTCCAAACTAAGGTCGGGGTGCAATGACCTAGCAACAAAGTGGTGGGAGGGGGGGGGGGGGGGTGGGGGGCAAGGGGCAAGTTTTGTTAAAACGGGGGGTGGGGGTTAGACCGAGGGGCAGATTTTGATAGAGCAGGGACGGGGTGGGAGACATGCAGATTTTGTAAAAGCGAAAGGGGGTGGGGGTGGGGAACCTTCAACGTGGTAAATGAGGTGCGCTTATGGCTTATTCTGCCATTTAAAAGGTGTCTATCTGCTATGCCTTTATAAACACTTCAGAAATATTCTTTTTACATGGGGTGGGTGGGTTCTGGAACTCAGGGCCAGAACTCTCCCTTCCCACCCCACCCCGCCCGCCGTTAGGTCCACTCCTGATTTAAGTCGGAGGAAAAAAATCTAAAACTATCAAATTCCCAGCTTGTGGGAGTTTATACATGTTGATGGTCTTTGTGGAGACTTTGCTGGAACACATTTGGTTTGACGGCACTTAGCAACGAGATTATTGATGTTTTTTTTTTTAATTGATGAGGCCCGAAAAAAACCCCCTGATCAGTCAGAAATGTGATTCACGCGCACTCACAAATAAAACGATATAGGAGCGCTTTTTCTGTGGTGAGCAGGTCGGCGGGAACATCGCATCAGCTGGACTTGCGTACGATAACACAGAGAGCCGGCGGAGAAAGAGACTGAAGTGAAAATGTTTCTGACTAATCTGCTTCTTTTTTCAGGGGAAGTTGGACTTGTCATAGATCATGAGGAGGGATTTGTGAACGAATGATGTTATGTCCGTTGCGGAAGATATTCAGCGCTAATACTGTGGAAAAGCGTAGAATTCCGTACGTTCTGTCTGCCAACGACAGGCTGGTGTTAACACAGTTTCACTTAACCTTCTCGCACTCGGCAGGTTATTTTAGTTTCACTTTTCTCTTTTCTTCCAAAGAATGTTAAGATGGTTTGCTCGTCGCTCCAGCCGGGCTATTTTGGTTGGTTGGTTTGTTTGTTTCTTTCTGTAGAACATTGGAAAATAGCGCTTTTCGCTGCCGTTTTGCTGGTAGGTGTTAGAAAGTCTAATTTGTTTTCCTTCTGTGATTTTCCAGACAACATTGTACCTTCTGCTCTGTGTAGAAGGATAGGCCTACTATTGATAGGCCTACTATTCTCTGGTTTTCCAGGAACGTTAAATTGAATACGCACCGCTCCAGTCGTGTATTTACTTCAGAATTTGATCATGTGTGTGATTTTTCAGCGCAAGGTCACACTATAAATACCGCGTAGGCTACTTCCCAGCTCTTTCCCACTTTACAGCGTCCGCATATGCGAGTCCCAGTTCTGTTCAGCCAGGTGTAATTCTCTCAGCATCAGTGATGTTGGTCAGGATGAACTGAAAGTCGGTGCTGTTCAGTACGATCAAAACCCGTCAGAAGTTTGTTTTGGCCTCGAAATTTAATGATTTACATTGACTGCAACTTTTGACCAGTATCACTTCTTTTATTTTATTTATTTTTTTTTACGATGACAGCCACAGTGAAAAGAAATCAGCCACATGTGTGCCAGAACCGTCAATATGACCCAGTAAGAGGTGCGAGAAAGGCGTGGGCCGGATGTTACACCGGCACAGACTGTAGGGCCTGTAGGCTTAGCTGGTCAACTACAGAAGAAATCTGGTTCGTCATCTTCGTTTCTGTGTTACTGCTGTTTTGTATTGAATTTATTGTGTTGCACAGTGTAACTCATACCACAGCAGATTCCTCTTTTTGATATCCGGGCTGCTGTTTCAGGCTGAGCACGTGGCCTAAGTCCGAAGAAACCCACTTTTTTTGTTGCCAGTCTGCATACGTTTTGTTGTTCCCCTATCATCTGTATCTGTACGGGTATTCTGCTAGTGTCTCTTTGTTGCCGTGGCTTCTCGAGGCTTCAAGGTTTTTTTTTTTTTTTTTACATGAATTGATTTGCTTCAAGTTGAGCCTCACTTCATACGTCACCATTTTGCCTACATCAGTCAGGAGGGATGCTTGGCTCGTACATTCTCTTCCGATTTCAGCTTGCCTTGCGTAAGATGCACTCTGCTGTCTGGCCTTGACTGTGTCATAAACGGCAGCTGTTTCGATACACTGACTGGGAAAACTCTTGTAAATGATTAGCGGACTCTTGCAACAGACTTTGATCTGCTATTGCCGGGTCTTTGATCTGTTTTGATCTTCTTTACCACATCTACTCGGCATGCAGAATGCCAAATGTACATCTGCAATCCGCCATCAGACGGTAAGCACGGTTTAGCTGCTCTCCGACTGCAGCTGAAAATGACGCGCGCGTGCGCGGCAGGCACACACACATTCGCATACACGCGCACACGCACGCACGCAGAGAGAGAGAGAGAGGAGAGAGAGAGAGAGAGAGAGAGAGAGAGAGAGAGAGAGAGAGTAGAAAACTATTAAGTTTCACGTGCTTCACGAGCACGCAAAATAATTCATTTTGTGTTTGCTTTTAGCGTAAGCAGGACTGTAGCGCAGTTGTCTCAGCACACACACACACACACACACGCACGCACGCACGCACGCACGCACGCACGCACGCACGCACGCACACACACACACACACACACACACACACACACACACACACACACCGTAGAAAAACTATTGAACACACAAACTAATTCTTTTTTTTTTTTTTTTTTTTTGCATTCAACTTGAACAGGACTGTAGCGCAGCCGACTCGGTCCTCACTAACTCTGTATCTTTTATAGTTGTAAAATGATAGTCATGAGGATGCGTGTAACATGCAGACTGTATTGTTCATCCGTTTAGTTGTATGCGTCGTTATTGCCGACTATTAATATAACCCTCTGTCTGGTGACGCGCGCGCGTGCGTGCGCGCTTGTGTGTGTGTGTGTGTGTGTGTGTGTGTGTGTGTGTGTGTGTGTGTGGTGTGTGTGATATGCAGACTGTATTGTTTATCTGTCTGATGATGTGCGCGTTTATTGCGCCACCGAGACAGTAGCCTACCCATTTGTCAGTTGGAAGTCGGGGGGAGGGGAGCAGACTCCCTGAGTGAGCCGCGAGGAACGTGGCATCACTGCTTGGCTATTGTGGAGGTGGTCTCCCATTACCTGCTGTGCTGATCTGGTTTCCGTCTTCGTTGATGTTCATGTGTTCTCTCTCTCTCTCTCTCTCTCTCTCTCTCTCTCTCTCTCCTCTCTCTCTCTCTGTGTGTGTGTGTGTGTGTGTGTGTGTGTGGGGGGGGTGTCTATGCCTTTGTTCTCTGTTTTGTGTCCCTCTCGTTTTTTGTCTTTAGCTGTCTGTCTGTCAGTCGCTCAGTGTCAGTTTGTGTGTCTGTATATCTCCCCTCCTCTCTCTCTCTCTCTCTCTCTCTCTCTCTCTCTCTCTGTGTGTGTGTGTGTGTGTGTGTGTGTGTGTGTGTGTGTGTGTAGGGGTGTCTATGCCTTTGTTCTCTGTTTTGTGTCCCTCTCGTTTTTTGTCTTTAGCTGTCTGTCAGTCGCTCAGTGTCAGTTTGTGTGTCTGTATCCCTCCCCTCCTCTCTCTCTCTCTCTCTCTCTCTCTCTCTGTCTCTGTGTGTGTGTGTGTGTGTGTGTGTGTGTGTGTGTGTGTGTGTGTGTGTGAGGGGTGTCTATGCCTTTGTTATCTGTTTTGTGTCCCTCTCGTTTTTTGTCTTTAGCTATCTGTCAGTCGCTCAGTGTCAGTTTGTGTGTCTGTATATCTCCCCTCCTCTCTCTCTGTGTGTGTGTGTGTGTGTGTGTGTGTGTGTATGTGTGTGTGTGTGTGTGTGTGTGTGTGTGTGTGTGTGTGAGGGGTGTCTGTGCCTTTGTTCTCTGTTTTGTGTCCCTCTCGTTTTTTGTCTTTAGCTGTCTGTCTGTCAGTCGCTCAGTGTCAGTTTGTGTGTCTGTATATCTCCCCTTCCTCTCTGTGTGTGTGTGTGTGTGTGTGTGTGTGTGTGTGTGTGTGTGTGTGTGTGTGTGTGAGGGGTGTCTATGCCTTTGTTCTCTGTTTTGTGTCCTCTCGTTTTTTGTCTTTAGCTGTCTGTCAGTCGCTCAGTGTCAGTTTGTGTGTCTGTATATCTCCCCTCCTCTCTCTCTCTCTCTCTCTCTCTCTCTCTCTCTCTCTCTCTACCTACTTATCCCTCCCTCCCTGCTGAAAGGGAGAGATTGTCGTGTCAGTAATAGTAGTAATGATGAGTGGTTGTATGGCGCAACATAACCAGTACTTTTATGCAGAGAAAACACTCGCACAGACGTGTGTGAGCGCGCGCGCGCGCACAAATACACACACACACACACATATGCACGCACGCACGCGCGCACGCAGCACACACATGCGCGCATGGACACACAAATGATGTTATCAGTAACAGATGGTATGGCATTAGAGCTGCATGGTAAGAAAGGACAGCTTGCATGTTAAAAGACATAAGGTGGGAAAGAAAGAGAATCAGTGTTTCAGTGGTAGGGAGAAATGATCGTTCAAGGTGCAGAGCAGCAAGGGGAGGAAATCATTTGCATCAACCTGAAGGGTTCACACACCAGACAGGTCATGAACATTGATGGCGTCATCAGCATTTGTTCAAACAAACAAAAAAAATCTGTCATTGCCAGCGTTGTCAAGGTTGAGATAGAACAACAAGGAAGTCACAAGAGAAACTTGCTCGTTTTGAATGCACGAAACATTCTTCTCTCTCTCGGTCTCTCTCTCTCGGTCTCTCTCTCTCTCTCTTTGCCCCCCCCCCCCCTGCTGTCTCTCTCTCTCTCTCTCTGCCCTTATCCTGCCTCTATTTGTCTCTCGGTGTCTCCCTCCCTTTCTCTCCTTCCATCCCTCCCCCTCTCGCTCTAGTTATGGGCACGCACGCACACGCACTCACACACAACCACACACACACACACACACACACACACACACACACACACACACACACACACACACACAATCTCGTTTCTTCACGTCTCTCCCCCCCCCCCCCCCCCAGCCTTCGGCCCCCTTCCCTCTCTCAGTCTGTCGCTCTGTGTGTGTGTGTGTGAGTGTGTGTGTGAGTGAGTGAGTGTGTGTTTTTTTTCTGCTCTCTCTCTCTCTCTCTCTCTCTCTGGTTAATTTATCATCATTTTGCTAAGAGAAAAAGGGGAAATGAATCCGCCCCCTCCCACCCAAACGCGGAAGGATGACGGAAGAAGAACGACAGACTGGATTTCATCAGTGACAGAGAGTTCTCGGCATGCAACGCATTTCCTGCACAGAAAATCCAAGTCCTTGGATCACGGAAGTCAGCGATTTCTTCTTGCGTCGGCAAACCGCGGCTGCAACCTGTCGCCCCCCCCCCCCTCCCTTTCAAAGTGAATTTGCAGTCTGCACAGTGCCAGCACAACGCCCCAGCTCACCGGCACGGCCTGTTTGGGTTCCGCTTTGTTGGCTGTCATTCTGTGGCATTTTGTACTGTGAGAATGTTGTGTTCTGTTCTGTTCGGGGTTGCTACTGCATGACTTGTTAGAGCGTGGTGTGTTGTCTGCCCTTCATCCTTCTTTGTTCGGCTTCCGTCTTCTGTTCACCGTGTTCTGTCGTTTGGTTTTGTGTTTTGACTTGTGCTCTTCCGGGCTGCTTTAGTCTTGCCCATGCTTCCTCTCTCTCCCTCTTCGCTGCCCCTGTTCTCTCTCTCTGTCTCTCTGTCTCTGTCTGTCTGTCTGTCTGTCTGTCTGTGTGTCTGTCTGTCTCTCTCTCTCTCTCCTCTCTCTCTCTCTCTCTCTCTCTCTCTCTCTCTTGTTTCCTTTTGCCTCGGGGATGGGTGAAAGAAAAGCATTTATACTGTTTACCCTATTAAAACAAAATTTCGTTTCTTTCTCTCTCTCTCTTTCTTTTCTCTCTCTTTCTCTCGTCTTCTCCTCTCCTCTCTCCCTCTCCCTCTCCTCCCCCCCTCTCTTTCCTTCTCTCCCTTGCCTCCTCTCTCTTTCTCTGTCATAAAGCACTACTGCATTATTACGCGTTATGTTCTAGTGTTTTATTGCCAGGATATAAGAAAGCGTACTTTGTGATGGTAGATGAATTAAATATTAAAGGGAGCAAGTGCCCTTAACATGCAGTATGCGCACGCGCACGTGTGTGTGTGTGTATGTGTGCATACGTGCGCGCGCGCGTTTGTGTGTGAGTGTGTGTGTGTGTGTGTGTGTGTGTGTGTGTGTGTGTGTGTGTGTGTGTGTGTGTGTGTGTGTGTGACCCTGCGCCGGGTCTCTTCCATCATCTCCAGCCTCACGCTTCAGATGATTGGTCACCTAAAAAAGAAAAGGAAAAAAAAGAATACTAATAAAAACGAAAAAAGAAAGAAAAAAAAGAAAATCATTGATGAAACTAAAGCCTGAACTCCACTCCACATCACGCTCAGGCTGGGCTCGCCAAACGTTTTCCTGGTATTGCAAACACAGCTAAGGTATCGGAAATACGTCTCTTCAGTGGCATAACGACTGCGCTCGACATGTATAACGTCACACAAAACTGTTTTCCCAAAGGTCATAAAAGTGTCATGCCGTATGGAGAATGCTGGTCACGGAAGTGATCTCCGCTCTAACCCCATCACCCCCCCCACACACACACACACACACACACACACACTTCCCCAGCCCTGTACACGTTGTTGGGCAACGTCGGAAAATGTTTGTGAATGTCGAATCTAAACATCAGAGTGGGGTTAATGTGGAATCTAAACATCGGAGTGGGTTAATGTGGAATCTAAACATCGGAGTGGGGTTAATGTGGAATCTAACCATCAGAGTGGGTTAATGTGGAATCTGAACATCAGAGTGGGGTTAATGTCGAATCTAGACCTCAGAGGTTAATGTCGAATCTGGACCTCAGAGTGGGGTTATTGTCGAATCTGGACCTCAGAGTGGGGTTAATGTCGAATCTGGACCTCAGAGTGGGATGAGACTGAAAGATTCATCTGATCACAGAAAGTGGACAGGGATCTGACCTAGTTCCTGCTTCTTCCCAGTGGTTAATGGCACTGAGCGCTGAATCGGCAAGATCAGCGTGCACCAAACAGTTCATGTCTTAGAGCAGTGTCAGATGCTAAATCGGCCGCTGAAGACATACTTGCCAGCGGTCAGTTCTTGGACAAGATCCGATGATAGTTTAGCTCCTGCAGACACCAGGACGGTTGAGTCTGCTGAAATAAAAAGAAAAAGCTCCTATTACATTTTTTAACGAATAAGACGGTGTCAAGTTTTAAATATATCTGCAGAAAGAGTTTTGGTGGGAATCGTTTTAGAAAAGATGTTAACCAGCACAGTGTGTAGCATCGGTGTCTTGCCAAGGCAACACCTCACAGAAAGGTGACAGTTCACCAAACATCAACCCACATCCCAAGGGTCATTCTAAATTCTGTGGTCTACCTGAATGACTGTGAATCACAAACTTTCCCAAATCCCAGCTTTCATCAAACATCAACCCACACCCCAAGGGTCATTCTAAATTCTGTGGTCTACCTGAATGACTGTGAATCACAAACTTTCCCAAATCCCAGCTTTCATCAAACATCAACCCACACCCCAAGGGTCATTCTAAATTCTGTGGTCTACCTGAATGACTGTGAATCACAAACTTTCCCAAATCCCAGCTTTCATCAAACATCAACCCACACCCCAAGGGTCATTCTAAATTCTGTGGTCTACCTGAATGACTGTGAATCACAAACTTTCCCAAATCCCAGCTTTCATCAAACATCAACCCACACCCCAAGGGTCATTCTAAATTCTGTGGTCTACCTGAATGACTGTGAATCACAAACTTTCCCAAATCCCAGCTTTCATCAAACATCAACCCACATCCCAAGGGTCATTCTAAATTCTGTGGTCTACCTGAATGACTGTGAATCACAAACTTTCCCAAATCCCAGCTTTCATCAAACATCAACCCACACCCCAAGGGTCATTCTAAATTCTGTGGTCTACCTGAATGACTGTGAATCACAAACTTTCCCAAATCCCAGCTTTCATCAAACATCAACCCACACCCCAAGGGTCATTCTAAATTCTGTGGTCTACCTGAATGACTGTGAATCACAAACTTTCCCAAATCCCAGCTTTCATCAAACATCAACCCACATCCCAAGGGTCATTCTAAATTCTGTGGTCTACCTGAATGACTGTGAATCACAAACTTTCCCAAATCCCAGCTTTCATCAAACATCAACCCACACCCCAAGGGTCATTCTAAATTCTGTGGTCTGCCTGAATGACTGTGAATCACAAACTTTCCCAAATCCCAGCTTTCATCAAACATCAACCCACACCCCAAGGGTCATTCTAAATTCTGTGGTCTACCTGAATGACTGTGAATCACAAACTTTCCCAAATCCCAGCTTTCATCAAACATCAACCCACATCCCAAGGGTCATTCTAAATTCTGTGGTCTACCTGAATGACTGTGAATCACAAACTTTCCCAAATCCCAGCTTTCATCAAACATCAACCCACACCCCAAGGGTCATTCTAAATTCTGTGGTCTGCCTGAATGACTGTGAATCACAAACTTTCCCAAATCCCAGCTTTCATCAAACATCAACCCACACCCCAAGGGTCATTCTAAATTCTGTGGTCTACCTGAATGACTGTGAATCACAAACTTTCCCAAATCCCAGCTTTCATCAAACATCAACCCACACCCCAAGGGTCATTCTAAATTCTGTGGTCTACCTGAATGACTGTGAATCACAAACTTTCCCAAATCCCAGCTTTCATCAAACATCAACCCACATCCCAAGGGTCATTCTAAATTCTGTGGTCTACCTGAATGACTGTGAATCACAAACTTTCCCAAATCCCAGCTTTCATCAAACATCAACCCACATCCCAAGGGTCATTCTAAATTCTGTGGTCTACCTGAATGACTGTGAATCACAAACTTTCCCAAATCCCAGCTTTCATCAAACATCAACCCACATCCCAAGGGTCATTCTAAATTCTGTGGTCTACCTGAATGACTGAATCACAAACTTTCCCAAATCCCAGCTTTCATCAAACATCAACCCACACCCCAAGGGTCATTCTAAATTCTGTGGTCTACCTGAATGACTGTGAATCACAAACTTTCCCAAATCCCAGCTTTCATCAAACATCAACCCACACCCCAAGGGTCATTCTAAATTCTGTGGTCTACCTGAATGACTGTGAATCACAAACTTTCCCAAATCCCAGCTTTCATCAAACATCAACCCACACCCCAAGGGTCATTCTAAATTCTGTGGTCTACCTGAATGACTGTGAATCACAAACTTTCCCAAATCCCAGCTTTCATCAAACATCAACCCACACCCCAAGGGTCATTCTAAATTCTGTGGTCTACCTGAATGACTGTGAATCACAAACTTTCCCAAATCCCAGCTTTCATCAAACATCAACCCACACCCCAATGGTCATTCTAAATTCTGTGTCCTTATATTTTCTGTCTGTTTTTCCCTATGCAAAACCGTCTAAAGTGACATATGACTCATCTCAAGGTGAAGGGTCACATTAAGGGGGGAGAGATGGGGGCGGGAGGCGAGAGGAGACGGGAGTGGGGTGGTGTGTTGGCAGCGCTTGATATGGATATTGGGCTGTTTACCTGGCTACGTGGGGAAAGAAAAACAATCATTCCCCACATCCATTACCAGCCATGCTCTTCACAATAACAAACACCACAGAGAGAGAAAGAGAGACAAGAGGGAGGGATGGGGGAGGATTTGCCGGGGAAGAGAGTCGGAGGAAAGGAGGTAGAGAACACAGTGTACATATGAGAATTGTTTTGTTAAATCTAGACCGAGAGGCAGACAGACAAACTGAGAGAGAGAGAGAGAGAGAGAGAGAGAGAGAGAGAGAGAGAGAGGAGAGGAGGGGGCAGGAGATGAACTCATGCCAAAGCTCGGTGCCAAGTCGACTCTGCACCGGGGTATCATTTTTTTGTGTAAATTGCCATTCTTCAGGCTGAAACCACAGGCGCGAGTCAGAATTGCGGGTCAGGCTGTGCATGCAGAACTCGCTTACAAGGCCACTGGTGCACTTCTGTAGAATGGCAGACCGCTGGATGTCCTGATCATCCGCTTTGATTAAAGTGGCCAGTCAGTGTAAACGGAGTGATCTGTATTCTGTGAATCCTAAAGTACCTCTGCCATCAGAGTGAATAGTGTGATCAACGAAGAATCGTTACAGCTTAAATTTCTGAAACGCGCAAAGGGACTGTTCCAGTCCTTAAGGAGGTAATGCACACAACAGTGTTGGGTGAAAACGGGCAAAAATCTCATAGTTTATCAGTTGAAATGTTCATGTACCTGTTGTTTACTATTTGTTGGGGCCTTATTAAGACTTCAACACAACAAAGCGTTCCACATTCTGTAAATCAGGTTTTAGGGAAAAGAGAATGAACGTCCCGTGTGCAGCAAGCATTCAGCGCATGTAAAACACCCCCACAGCGGCAAGGTAGCTGCACGTGGTAAATTCTGTGGAAAAATCTTCTTTGAAGTTAAACAATTATATACGCAGATAGGGAGGGGGGGTGAGGGGGGGGGTGAGATAGACGGAGTCGTAGTATGGCGAGGCAAGGAGAGAGAGAGAGCAGAGCGAATTTCACTCAGAGAATTAGCTGTGACGATAAAGTTCTGTAACACACTGTGCACCACAGTATCATACAAAGCGGTCCAACAAACACTGTTTCCTGCAGGCCAGCACACAATGGACGTTTTAACCCGAGAAGTGGTCAGGAACTCCACTGACCTCCGCAAAGCCCAGTAGTTCCGGAAGCGCGGACTATTTCGCCCAGAGAAAACTCCCAGTCCTACGTGGAGAGTTGACCAAGCTGTGTTAGCAGGTGGCTGCCAGCTGATTGGTTCCTCTTCACTGGTGCCAGAGCCTGTCAGCGCAGTGGGGCACTGCA
>CM065714.1:30220554-30223054 GCA_033310375.1 Conus canariensis | reverse complement strand
AACAACGAAAATTCACTTAGCTTTGATCGCTTCAGATCACTTCGCAGGGTTCAGCACTTCCTTGCGCTGAACCCTGCGAAGTGATCTGAAGTGATCAAAGCTAAGTGAATTTTCGTTGTTTTATTCGTTACCTGATGAAGACCTAAGAGGTCGAAACGCGTTGTGTTTCGTCTTGTGACTCGTTTGTCCACGTTCTCCAGGCGGTTCGCTAATATTTATTTAAGATTTGATTATGTGTGTTAGTGCGTGAAACACGAAAAGAAGCCCAAACCATCCAACGTGAAATGGTGTTTCAGGGTTTTATGCATAATTTGATGTTTATGAGTCCACAAAATCTGTATTTAGACATATTTTACCACAGCTTGAAATCGATCTCAAAACAAGAATGCTGGTTACAATGCTCAACGTACACTGTGCCCTACTCAATAAGATGATCATGATTTTTGGAATAATCATTCAGCAGTGGGAAGTTTTACTCTCTCTCTCTCTCTCTCTCTCTCTCTCTCTCTCTCTCTCTCTCTCTCTCTCTCTCTCTGTTGCAAATTATTTCAGTTCATTACTTAGTAGCGAAAGGTACTGGGTTGGGAGAACGACAGGAACACCTGAGTGATATTCTTACTAATGTCAGCGCCAGCAGTCAGTCATGATGCAACCCTGACGAAAAACGGTTTGCACCTTTTTACCACAGTCATACCAACAAGAGGCATTTGGCACTCTAGTAGTTCCCTAACTGCAACTATTGGCCTTCGTAGGAAAACCAAAGGCGATTTGTGTGGGAGCATACTAGCTCCATGAGTCGATAATATCTGCTTTTTTTGTGAAAGCAGCTTTTATCCTTCAGCAAAACATGGTTTAGCTTTCTTGTCTCTGGGGATCGGAACAGTTTCCCTGGGATTATAGCTCTTTCCTTGTTTTCCCTGGGGATCAAAAGTGTTTCCCCATTTTCCCGTGGAAAACGATTATCGGGGTTAACTCTATAGATCACAACTGCCCTCCTCATTTTCTGTGGGAAACTGTTATCATCCTCGAGGAAAACATCAAAAATAGGAAAATAATGGAGGTCCTCGGAATCACAACTATTTTCCATATTTTGCGGACCTTTTTTTGCGCTTGCCATTACAGTTAACGACGTTTTCCTGCGACGATTCCTGTAATCCTAGGAAAACAAGGGTCAGTTGCGATTTGAGGGAAGACAGATATCCTCAGGAACACAGGGAAAGCAGTTGGGATCTCAGGGAAGACAGATATTATCCTCAGGAACACAGGGAAAGCAGTTGTGATCTCAGGGAAGAGAGATATCCTCAGGAACACAGGGAAAGCAGTTGTGATCTCAGGGAAGACAGATATTATCCTCAGGAACACAGGGAAAGCAGTTGTGATCTCAGGGAAGACATATTATCCTCAGGAACACAGGGAAAGCAGTTGTGATCTCAGGGAAGACAGATATCCTCAGGAACACAGGGAAAGCAGTTGTGATCTCAGGGAAGACAGATATCCTCAGGAACACAGGGAAAGCAGTTGTGATCTTAGGGAAGACAGATATTATCCTCATGAACACGGGGAAAGTCAGTAGTGATCTCAGGGAAGACATATTATCCTCAGGAACACAGAGAAAGCAGTTGTGATCTCAGGGAAGACAGATATTATCCTCAGGAACACAGGGAAAGCAGTTGTGATCTCAGGAAGACAGATATTATCCTCAGGAACACAGGGAAAGCAGTTGTGATCTCAGGGAAGACATTATCCTCAGGAACACAGGGAAAGCAGTTGTGATCTCAGGGAAGACATATTATCCTCAGGAACACAGGGAAAGCAGTAGTGATCTCAGGGAAGACATATCCTCAGGAACACAAGGAAAGCGGTTGCGATCTCAGGGAAAACAGATCTTACGCTCAGGAACACAGGGAAAGCAGTTGTGATGCCGAGCAAACTAATTGTGATCCTAGGTTAATAACTGTTTTCCCTCTAATGGGCATTTGAATCAGATCGTAGCTGGGTTTTTTTTTTTCCTGAAGGAAATAGCTGTTACCGCCTTTAGATGCAAATATGCTTCCATACACATGTGATCTAAGTTATTAGCAACAAGTGGTAGCTTTGAGTAATGCGACGTGGGGATAAGCGAGCAAGGAGGGAAAACGATGAAGTTTTACTCGTTTGTTCATGTCTTGAGATGGGAGGGGGGGGGGGGGGGGGTGTCCTCCTGGGTTCGAGTTTCGGCTGGTCAACTTCAAAGAGGACGGCCAGTTACTTCAGACGGATGGAAGTGTCAGTCTTTCATTATCAGTCTTGTCGGTCTTCTCCGCTTTCTCCCGCTGTCGACTTCTCCCCCCGCCCCTCTGTCACAACTTTCATAATGTATCTCCTCCGTATCGCAGAGCATTAAGGGCCTTCTCTACTTAACCCTCGGAACAAAGCCATACTGGTTGGTGTCTTTTCAGTGTCCTTGGTACTTGAAACCGTAGAACTGTCCTTGCACTGCTGTGGTGGCTATTATAGCCTT
>CM065714.1:30188054-30215554 GCA_033310375.1 Conus canariensis | reverse complement strand
GTGTGTGTGTGTGTGTGTGTGTGTGTGTGTGTGTGTGTGTGTGTGTGTGTGTGTGTGTGTGTGTGGTGTGGAGGAGAGAGAGAGAGAGAGAGAGAGAGAGAGAATGAATGAATGAATGTATTATGTTGTGAATCTTTCTCTCTTCGCCATTACTCCTTCTCTATATGTGTCTGTTTTCCTTCCCCTTCAGCTCTTTTTTCCTTGCTCCTTCCTTCCTCTTTTCTTTTTCCCTTTGCCTATCTTCTTTCCATCCCTTCTGTTCCATTTGCCTTCTGTCTGTACCGTCCCCACCCTACTCTCTCTCTGTCTGTCTGTCTCTTCTCTCTCTCTCTCTCTCTCTCTCTCTCTCTCTCTCTCTCTCTCTCTCCCTCCCTCCCGCCCCTAGTTATTTTGTTTCCTCTGTGGAGAGATCAACTTTCCGTGATGTCAAAGAACGAGCTACGGACGCGTGCAAAGCATGAGCTTTACTTGTGAAAGATTTCTGTGGAAGATTGCCGAGGGTGCCTAAGGTGCTTTATTTTTCATACTCCCAGCACCATTGTCCCCCAAGACCTTTCTCTCTTATTCACAGTCTCCTATTTCACTATCCAGCATTCATGGTGTATGTGATAAATGTAAGATCCGTATGACAGTGGCTTGTATGCGCTGGATGGAGAGATAAAAAGCAAGGACTTCATAACCTGCAGAGGATATGACGCGCTTCAAAATGTGAGGAATCTGGCAGGTATCCATAAAGCTACTGAGTTATCCTCAGCTTACCATTGTGCTGGGTTGAACCTGGACTTCTAGAGAAACTGTTCACGTGCTCGAGTTAAATCTTCCACGTGCACAAAATACGTCAGTGCTGGAGTCATGGGTCAGTAGGCAATGTGCCCAACCAGCGAGTGGTAAGATATGAGATTCTGCACTTAGCCAAGGTTCGTTTCTCCCCATTGTCAGTAGACCCAAAGCAGTGGGTTAGTTGATGGTCTTCCAGATCAGACGATAAAGTGAAGTCCACCGTTCAACATGCATTACCACACGTGGAAGAACTCCTCTCCTGATCCCTGTCTCCAGCAAAACCCTTGTCCTGGCTATATACTGTAGAAATTCTTCTTTAGGCATATAAACAAAGGAGAAATACAAGAGAAAAAATGAAAAAGGAAGAAGAAAGAGAGAGTGAAGGGGAAAAAAGAAAAGGTATAAGGATGTGGGGGGGGGGGGGGGGGGTGACAGTAGTGTCGGACCGTGGCGAATAGCCGGGATGACGTGCAAAGAAAGATTTCTGTGGTGGATGGGTAACTGGAAAATAAATACAAAACAGATCAAGGCACGAGCCACGGTCTGCAAAAACAACAAACCCGACACGATGAATTCTTAACAAAGTACCGATGTAACTCGCCAAATACAGTCCACGCCAAATATACTTTACGCGTAGAAACGCAAGAAATATCCATGAATTAATATTGCACCCGCCAGGACCACTCTCCCCACGCTGAACTGCTCGTGCCTTGCAGTTGGATAGGTGAAGAAAAGACTAAAGATACAGCCGGAAGTGCAAGGGGGCTCAGAGAAGTATTGTCCTAAACTGCCGACCCAGCCAGCCAGGAGCTGTCTTGCACTCCCCTTGAAAGTCTGGGCTGTGTTGACATGGAGTGCAGACACGCGCACGGTATCCCATTAAGCCATCAAGGGGCATAACTGCTCCATGGCAGATGCCATTGTTTGATTGCTGCTGGACGCGACATAACAGAGCCTCTGGACGCGACATAACAGAGCCTCTATATGAAAACGTTCTGATGAATTTACCAGCCTGTGTTTCACGACTGCAGAGCCCATAACAGAGCCTCTATATGAAAACGTTCTGATGAATCTACCAGCCTGTGTTTCACGACTGCAGCGCCCACCACTGAAACAAGCCACCACCAAGCGAACTGCTGTGCGCATCCCGCAGCCATACCCGCTGTTTCGCTGACAGGTGAAAACAGTACAACTCCAGACAAAGCCAATCCTTCCCACATGGTCTTACATGTGACTGTCCTTTGAAGAGGCAGGCTTTCCCGCTGTCGACAGAACTATCCCTGTGGTCAGCGAGTCTTTCCTCACCGTCATTGAGCCTTTCCCAGAGTCGGCCGAAAGGGATCCTCTCCAGAGGACACGTAAGACTGTGTGGCAAAACTTTGGCTGTGTCTGGAATTGTACTGTTTTCACCTATCGGCGAAACAGTGAGTGGGGCTGCGAGATGTGCACATCAGTTCGCTTGGTGGTGGCGTCTTTAGCCGGTGGGCTCTGCAGTCATGAACAGGCTGGTACAGCAATGGGGACGTTTCCGTGGAGCTGTGTTGTGTTGTGTCCTATGGCAATCACACAATGGTATCTGCCATGGAGCAGTTATGTCCTTGATCGCTTAAAGGAAAAAAAAAAACACCCTGTGCGTGCCTGCACCCTATGTTAGCACAACGCAGACTTCCAGGGATGGAACAGGGTTGTTTCCGGCTGATTGCTGCGGCAGTTGACAGTACATTTCGGGGTCCCACTCGTGCCTTCGTGTGTCTTTTTCTTGCATATGGTTAGGTATGATACAAAACAAATAAGAAGGGTTTATTTTTGTAATTGAAGTACAATATATGAATTGAACTCTGCAGTTTTATAAATGGTATACCAGAAATCATTGACACTTGCTTGAAAAGGTATTATATGTGGACGTCAAAAAATGTTCATGTGAGCTTTTTGCGTAAACTTATTCGCATAAAGAGTAGGGTTGGCATGACGAAAGGAGGAGGAGATACGGCAGGGAAAACTCAGATGACATTTGGCGCACGCGAAAGATACTCTTCCTGACAATAATCGGCGCGAAAAACATTTGGCGTGTTAACCGTCTGCCGACACGCGGAGTGCCCGTTGGACCAATGATTTATGTGTTAAGGTCCGTCACTCCTCCCTGGACAGGCGACCAGGCGGGTGTGTGACTGAAGGTGAGATAAAACCCTTTGATAGATCCCTCAAAGATGACGGTGGTCGTGAGGGGCCTGTCCCGCAATGATTTACTGCGCTGCCCGTCTCGGGCGTGGATCAAGGTGTACTACACTCCGTGTGGTCGTCTGTAGCTTGTAGGGGGAGAGGGTGTCTTTCTTTTCTTTTTCGTTCTTTTTCATTTCAGTGCTTTCTTTCTTGTATTGATTTTGCTGAATAATGTTCGGGCATGACTTCACGATGGTTAGAATCTGTGTTCGAGTCCCTCTCTCTCTCTCTCTCTCTCTCTCTCTCTCTCTCTCTCTTTTCTCTCTCTCTCTCTCTCTGTCCCTGTGCGCGTGTGTGCATACATGTTGGAGGGAGGGGATGGGAGAGCGCGTGCTGTCCACGTGCATGCATGATTTGTGCATTAAAACAGCATTGCTAAAGATGCTGAAAACAGCATTTTTCTTGTTGCTTATTGAAACGGTTTCATGCAGATTTAAGCGGGAATGTGTGTGTGTGTGTGTGTGTGTGTGTGTGTGTGTGTGTGTGTGTGTGTGTGTGTGTGTGTGCGCGCGTGTGTCCGACTTTGTCCTTTGGCAAAACGAGTACTTTTGCCTTGTCCTCACGCAAAACCAATGTCTTACAATAAAACTAACCTGGTGCCATGTCCTTTAAAAAATTTTTAAAAAAAGAAAAAGAAGAAAAACGTTGAATATTGTATCCTGTGGCATGCCAATGCCTTGTAAGGCTTGTCTTCTGGCAAAACGTATCTTGTGCCTCGTCTTCGTGCCAAACCTTTGTCTCATGCCCTGTCCTCTGGCGAACCATTGTCACGTTCCGTTCGGTGCAACTTGCATCGTGTCCTGTCCTCTTGCAGAACTCGTCTTGTGCCTTGTCTCGGAAATTCATTGCCTTATACCTTGTACTCCAGCCAGCCAGTCTAACGCCATGTCTTGTGGCAAAACCAGTGTCTTGTGCTGAGGCTAACCTGGGGTCTTGCGCTTGTCCTCGGCCAAAAATCATTTTTGTGTCTTGTATTCTAGCGTGGATGGTGTGTGTGTGTGTGTGTGTGTGTGTGTGTGTGTGTGTGTGTGTGTGGTGGGCGCGCGCGCGCGCGCGTGTGTGTGTGTGTGTGTGTGTGTGTGCGATGGGAAAAGAGAAGATCTGGGTCCATGTGCGTTCTGTTTTCATCATCTCGTTTGTCCCTGAACACACAGAGCTCCATTCCTTAACCTCACTTTTACCCTGGTCATGTTGCAGAGACAGCAAAGACAAGGACCCTGAGGGGATGGAGGTGGAGGCGCCCACCACTCCCACCCTCACCCTTCCCACCTCCGCCACCTCCCACAGCGCTGTTGTGACGGAGGGAGAGGTCCTCCGCGTCCCCCTTCCGCCTCCTCAACCGCCTGACGCGGCGCTCCCTCAGGCTCAATACCATCGCAAAACCAGAAACCTTCAGACACGGTATCCCCGGCCTCAGCCCCCTCAGCCGACGGAGACCCTTCCAGACGCGATGGCAAGAGAGTTGCGGGCGGGGTCAGCGCGGGCGAGGGAGGGAGGGAGGAGGCCGGAGGTGGGACGGGTTCGGAGAGCGGGAAGGAGGCGTCTCCGGACAGTGACAGCGTGTTCCACACGGCCTCCTCGGCCCCGTCCAGCGTGGAGATGCCTCGCAGAAGGCTGCCGGACAAGAGCGAGCTGAGAAAGTCCGACTTGAACAAGGCTTCTTCCCACCCAGGTGGGTCACGTTGTGTTGATGTTTTGGCATTGTGGGTCTGTCCTGTGTGTGTGTGAGACAGCAGTGTGACGTCCAGTGTGGGGGGACACGTTTAGTGTCTAAAAGGTTGTGTGTGTGTGTGTGTGTGTGTGTGTGGTGTGTGTGTGTGTGTGTGTGTGTGTGTGTGTGTGTTGTTGTTGTTGTTGGTGGTGGTGTTGGTGCTGCTGCTGCTGCTGCTGCTGCTGCTGCAAGAGCGAAATGTTAGCCCATTAGAGGGTTGGGCGTTGAGATGGGGAGGGTGGGACAGAATGGCTTTGCAATGGGTGTGCCCAGTGAGTATGTACGCCTGTAATATGGATGGATATAAGCCAGTGTAGTGAAACAGACATTAATGTGAATCAGTGAATGAGGGTTCCCCTTCACTGGTCACTTGCCTGTGCTGTCTTGGTATGCAGTGTTTGTGATGCTGTGCGCGCACGCACGCGCATGAGCATGCCCACGCGTGCATACACACGCGCGTGCGTGTGCCGCACACACACACACACACACACACACACACACACATATATATATATATATATATATATATATATATATATATATATAAAGAGAAGGGTGTGGGGGAGGGGGAAAGGGGCACAAGATAGGTTTTCTACAATAATCGCCGCAGCGCATTGATATAAGATCACACAAGTCACCGTATGTTTCAGTGACACCTTCTGCGTGTGTGACGTAATGTAGGATCGTAGCAAACAGACCACGTTTGCTCTTCTGTCCACGCTGAAAACGAAGACGATTCTTGAAAAAGTGACAGCTTCAAGAACGGTTCGGTGACATGTGCTGAGACCCTCAGGGTTCTTAATTGAAGGAACTTTCAGTCCCTCAGGGTTCTTAATTGAAGGAACTTTCAGTCCCTCAGGGTTCTTAATTGAAGGAACTTTCAGTCCCTCAGGGTTCTTAATTGAGGGAACTTTCAGTCCCTCAGGGTTCTTAATTGAGGGAACTTTCAGCCCCTCAGGGTTCTTACTTGAAGGAACTTTCAGCCCCACAGGGTTCTTAATTGAAGGAACTTTCAGTCCCTCAGGGTTCTTAACTGAAGGAACTTTCAGTCCCTCAGGGTTCTTACTTGAAGGAACTTTCAGTCCCTCAGGGTTCTTACTTGAAGGAACTTTTAGTCCCTCAGGGTTCTTAATTGAAGGAACTTTCAGTCCCTCAGGGTTCTTAATTGAAGGAACTTTCAGTCCCTCAGGGTTCTTAATTGAAGGAACTTTCAGTTCCCCAGGGTTCTTAATTGAAGGAACTTTCAGTCCCTCAGGGTTCTTAATTGAAGGAACTTTCAGTCCCTCAGGGTTTTTTAATTGAGGGAACTTTCAGTCCCTCAGGGTTCTTAATTGAAGGAACTTTCAGTTCCCCAGGGTTCTTAATTGAAGGAACTTTCAGTCCCTCAGGGTTCATAATTGAAGGAACTTTCAGTCCCTCAGGGTTCTTACTTGAAGGAACTTTCAGTCCCTCAGGGTTCTTACTTGAAGGAACTTTCAGTCCCTCAGGGTTCGTAATTGAAGGAACGTCCAGATCGCGAGCGAAGGTAGTCTTGTTCGCGATCTTGGCTGTTTTTTAACTGCCCGATCTTTTGGTTCGCGATCCAGGGTCAATAAAGAACGCGAACCAAGGTCGGCGGTTGTGAAAAGAATCGCTTCATTTTGTTTTCTGGGACTCTGGGTTCGCGCAAAGGGAAGTAACCATATGCAAGCTCTTGATAACCCGCCTCTGATGGAAATCTGTTAGTTGACCTGAATTTTCATTTTCGATTTGTAAGTGCTCATTTTCACACGGCTGTGTCGAAATGTTCAAGTTTACAATGCTCTGAAAATGTGTGAAATTTCGGACAAAAAGATCGCTAAAAGCCGTTTCACAGCCTGTTTAAAACCATTTCAAGTTTAGTAAGCTGTGCAATATGTCTCAGTCGAGCACAAGTGAGCAGTGTCGTTCTCTCGCTTAAAAAATGTTGTAGGGACTTCAGTTAAGAATGTTCTTAGTTGGTCGCAACACTGCGAATTAGACGACAAACCGCGGTTTTCAGGTAAGAGAACCAATCGAGATTCGCGAACCAATGGTTCAGTTATGGACGGGCTTGAATCACAGCTCTTGGAATATCTCACGGATGCGGGCCATTATATAGGAAATAATTGCAAACCGGAAATGAAGGACCATGTTCCAAACCAAAAATTAAAGGATATGTTCCAAAAGGGCAATTAAAGAACCTATTCCACACCAAGAAATTGAAATTTATTTGTTTAACTTTGTAAAGTGTAATGTGCTATTATATGAGATATTTGATACCGGGAAAGTATACAAATCATGATTTGTTTTTAAAGTTCCCGTGGAGATGTCTTTGAATGTCATTGATTGTCGGAAGTCCAGAAGAATCCGGTTCTTTGTCCAGGTCTGCTTGAGCAATGGTCATAATGTCCTTCGAAAACCCTTGATCATTGATTTCTACGGATCTGTTTCGTTGTCTTACTGGGTAACAGCAGTGGTTGTCAGGTCCCTCTGATGTCTTTAATTTTGATATGTGAGAATCTGTGGGAATCCCATTTTGTCGTCCTGCTTGTTATGAGCAGTGGTGATGAGGTCTCATAGACAGTGTTGATTTTGATGACTGTGAATCTGATGCGATTCCATGTTGTTGTCTCGTTTAACAAGAGCAGTAGTGTTGGAAATCCTTTGAACCGCTAGGAATCTGAGGGCATTCCATTTTGTTGCCCTAATGTATATGACCGGTAAGTTGTGAATCCTCCGACAGTGCTTGATTTTGATCTCTGGGAATCTGGGGTGATTCCATTGTGTTGCCTTGATCAGTCTGAGTAGTGGTTGCGAAGTCTTTCTGTAGTTCTTCGTTTTGATCACTGAGAATCTGAGGCACATAGCACGTTTTCGGAATAGTGGCTGGGAGGTTTGTGCGATGTTCTGATGGAAACTTTGATTTGAAACATTAAAGTCAGTATGCGACTGTCCATCAGTAAATAACACACAGCCATTGCATGGTCAGCATGAGCTAGTTTTAATTTTTTTCTAAAAAGGGTAACAAGAGGCAGTAGGAAAAATAGGGGATGGAGCCCCCCCCCTCCCCTTTTGAAAAGAAAAAGAGCTAAAAAGAAAACAACAGAAAAATTGAGGAAAAAAAAAAACATAAAAGGAAAAAGAAGGGGAAAAAACAGACACAAATTGGAGGTTGGAGAACCGAAAAAACAAGACTTTGATTTTGACATCTGCGTGTCCTGGGAAATTCTGTGTTGTGGCGCGGGTCAGTATGGAGTCATGTGGGTTGGCGCTTGTCTTCCCCTCCATTCACACAAATGTTGTGTTGTATACCACCATTACAGTGCTGTCGTTGTTGTCTTGTCAGCCGTCGCCAGTTCATTCAGTCAAGCTGGCTGTTCAGGCCTCCAGTTGGTTTGGGTGGGTGTCTTCTCTCCACTTTAATTAGCCCCGTCTTCACTTTGGACAGCTTCCAGGTCACGATCTGTGTGTGTGTGTGTGTGTGTCTCGGGGGGGGGGGGGGGGGGGGGGGGGGAATGGAAGAGAGACCTGGCATATTTGCAGCCGACAAAAGGAAACAGCATGGGAACAACATGCACGTGCGCGCACGTGTCTCGTTTTTGTTTTGTCCGAATGTGTACGAGCTTGATCGCCCGCATGTGTTTATGTCTGTGTTTATATAAGCAAGCAAGCGACGCGCGCGCGCGCGCGCGCGCGTGTATGTGTGTGTGTGTGTGTGTGTGTGTGTGTGTGTGTGTGTGTGTGTGGTGTGTGTGACAGACAGAGAGACAGAGAGGTGCATGAGCTAGTGCATTTATTTGATTGGAAACGATAGTTCGTTCTTGTACGTGTGTGTGTGTGTATGTTTGTGTGTGTGAGAGAGAGACAGACAGACAGACAGACAGAGACAGAGAGGTGCATGAGCTAGTGCATTTATTTGAATGGAAACAATAGTTCGTTCTTGTACGTGTGTGTGTGTGTGTGTGTGTGTGTGTGTGTGCGTGTGTGCGCGCGCGCGTGTGTGCGCGTGTTTGTTGACATATATGCATAGACAAGCGTGTGTGTGTATGCATAAATAGGTGTGTGTGTGTGTGTGTGTAGGAGGCGGGCAGGATCGTACACACGATGTATACGTGTATATCGGTAGAAGTGCGCGGGTGGCCAGCCATAAGCTCTGTGCCCTTAGCTACCAGTGCTTTATAAAGATTTTTTTTTACGTGGGGCTTTCCATGTAACTGTACACCCCTCAAAACCGGTCTGTACCCCAAAGACTGAATCTCCCCAACTCTTCGTCCTTCCTCCCTTTTACCCCCCTCCCCCCCCCCCCCCCCCATCCCCCTCTTTCCCCCTTTTATCCCCGCGCTTGTGATGTTCAGTTCTCTCTGTGCCCCCCCCCTCCCCCACCCCCATTCATCTATACTAATGTATGCATTTTTTTTTTTCTTAAAGCTCCAGCTTGCTTTTTTGTGAAGCCCACACTACCTGTCTGCGGCACACAATCAGACCGTCAATCTACCTCTGAAAGGAGTTTATGTGGATCTGAAAGAGTCGCCTTGCAGGGGGAGGGAGGATGGGGTGGGGGGTGGAGGAGGGGGTTGGAGGGGGAGGGGGAAGTCGGTGGCTAGGAGGGTTCAGAAGAGGGCATGGAGGGGTGAGGGTTGGGGAGGTGGGGTGGGGGAGTTCCTGCATACAGACTATGCGGGGAGGGGGGGACGGGCACAAGTGTTTGTATGGTTTATACGGCAAGGGCGAAGAGGTTGAGGAGATTGGTGGTGCTTGTCTGTATGTAGGTCTACTCCAGTGTCGCCTACACCGGAGACGGTTGACACTGGCTAAAGGTCTCCAGAGAAGCAGGTCATAGAAGACGAACTAAGCTAACGGGGTAGAAAACAGCCGTAAAACACAGACGCACGCACACGCATGCACGCACACACAGGTACACACGCATCCCCCTTCCCCTTACTCACACATGCATACACAAACGCACGCTCCTGTGCTTGTGCTCTGATTTTGTCTCTGTCTGTCTGTCTGTCTGTCTGTCTGTCTGTCTGTCTCTCTCTCTCTCTCTCTCTCTCTCTCTCTCTCTCTCTCTCTCTCTCTCCTCTCTCTCTCTCCACATGAACGAACTATTAGAAACTTGTCTGTATATTTGTATAAAGCGTTTAAGCTGCGTTCTATTACCGTGTCTTGAATGCATTTTGAAAATGTATTGATAATCGTATAATTTTGTGTTTTTTGTAAGATTTGATTAGTTTTGTTTATATGCACTCCTTCATGAGGGGCAATGGCCTATACATGCATAAACTTTCCATCTCTCTCTCTCTCTCTCTCTCTCTCTCTCTCTCTCTCTCTCTCTCTCTCTCTTCTTCTGCTGTCTTCTTCTCTTCTGTCTCTGTCTGTCTGACTCGCTCCCTCGCTGACTGCAAGAGTAAACATGAAGTACTTGACACAAACGCCCACAGACACACAAAGACATAGCACCTAAACATTCTCACCTCGTCACCTCCGTCCAGAAAGCTAACACTTTCATCGGCGTCTGTTTGTTTGTTGTAGTCTGACTGTCAGCGAAAGGACGCAGAAACCGAAAGAAGCGATTGTAGCAAAAGTAGGAGTGAAGAGAGAATGTGGTCTGAGGACGGACCCGGTGAAGTTTTAGCGCCAATTAGGATTGAAGGGCGGATCCAGGATCGGTTTGTTTGTCAGCAAGGTTACGCGAAAACTGCTGAACCGATCGTTATGAAGCTGGCTGGAAAACGGAGTGTGCCCAAGGGCGAAGTCATTGAAGTGGGATTGGGATCAAAAGCAGAAGTAAAATCCATTCGACCTTGGCGATCTGCTCCCCCCCCCCCCCTCCTCCCTCCCCACCGTGTGTCCTTCCACTTCTGTTTGTTTTCAGAGGCTGTGCTACCCCTCCCTTTTTCCTTCCACTCCGCCCCCAATCCACACGTCGTCCTACCTTCCCTTCTCCTCCTACACACACTTTCACACCCCTCCTGCGGCCTGTACAAACCCACTCCATGTACACATATACACACACACACACTTTAGTGTATGTCTGTTCACTCTGTTATTAAAAATGATAACATCTACGCCATTAACCTGCCTGGTGAATGGAATGCTTGTCCACTCCATCCCCCTCTCCCTCCGCCTCCCCTCCCGGCCACCCACCACTACTCTACAAAGAAATAAAAAAAAGAAAAAAAGAGAGAAAAAAGAGAAGAAAAAAAAAAGGAAGGGGTGACAGAAAAGTCTTTAAAAAAAGTAAGGGGGGGGGGGGGGTTGCAGAAAAGTCTTCTACTCTGGTCATGTGTCGTTTTGTTAGGGCCAGTGGAGGCTTACCAGCGTTATTTTATCGCATAATGATATCCAACACCAGACACCCAGTGTCGACGGCACACGTATAGGAGGCAGCCGCCACAGGTAGTGTTCTGTGAACTGGTGTTTGTTCTATACCTTCACGACGCTACGCGTGGCGGTAGTACAGGACCAACGTTTGCTTTGGGGGTGGGGATTATTCAGGGATTGGAAGACAAGGAGGGAATGAATGGACCTGATGAGGGAAAGAGGGGGGAAGGGTATCTGTGGGGTGTGTGTGTGTGTGTGTGTGTGTGTGTGTGTGTGTGTGTGTGTGTGCGTGTGTGTGCAACGGCAGTTTTAAATTAGATATAGATTATTTTTAATGAAAGATTTGTAGTTGCCAGGGCTCATATTGAAAGCTTTGTTATTAAGTTGGCTGCTCCTTTGTAACAAATGTACTGATCCGACTTGGTGATTGTTTTTTTTTAACTGTGCTGCATGAATGGAAGTGGGTGGTTAGCTGCTCCTTTGTAACAAATGTACTGATCCGACTTGGTGATTGTTTTTTTTTAACTTGTGCATGAATGGAGTGGGGGTTATGCTGCTCCTTTGTACAATGTACTGATCCGACTTGGAGATTGTTTTTTTTTAAAACTGTTGCATGAATGAGGTGGTTTCTCTTCTCCTTTTCTGCCTCCAAATCCAGGCATTGGAAGACAGTGTTGTTTCAACAGAAGCAGTCATCGTTAGTTTTTTATACATAAGCAGTTTATAAGTTGCTACGTGCTAGTTTGTTATTGCTTTGATATAGAGAGGTGGTGTATTTCCTTTGCTTACTGTAATTTCACGCGCACGCACGCACACACACACACACACACACACACACACACACACACACACACACACACACACACAACCCCTCTCTCTCTCTCTCTCTCTCTCTCTCTCTCTCTCTCAAATACTCGCACACCACACACACACACACACACACACACACACACACACACACACACACACACACACACGGGCAAAAACAGACACGGACACACACAGACACAGACACATACAGACACATACTCACACACACACACACACACACACACACACACACACACACACACACACACACACACACACACACACACACCAACGCGCGCGCGCGCGCACGTTCTCACGCACGCACAAATTCGGAGAGAGAGAGAGACTCCCGTCGTTTCCCCACGGCTATGGTGTTCTCATGACAGTCATAAACCGATCGATGAACTCGGATTGCCGAACAAAGCAAGGAATGCCCTAAAAGGCAATCACGAGTTAAGACTGACGTATTTGAATCGGGCTGGATCTGACAAGCCATATGCACTTGAATTTTGTTGCTGCTTTGTTTGTTTGTTTTGTGTGTGTGTGTGTGTGTGTGTGTGTGTGTGTGTGTGTGTGTGTGTGTGTGTTTACAGCATTTAGCGAATACAGCTGTAAGCACGAGAGGAGATCTTACGATGCCACTGGATTCCGATGTTATTATAGAAATTATGCTAAGTTGCATAGTCCGGGGAGAAAAGCACACAACATGATCGTGTTGTTATGTTAAACAGTCTGAATGCTAATATTTTTTTTACGGATTTCAGGTTCGGTATGAATAAACAACGACCCTTAGTGATGTTGATATCCCAGATACATACATCACTTCTGAGAGGGCATTGTGTTAAAATGGCTGTTTGGGCAAAAAGCGCCAGTGGTTTCTCGTAGATGTTGCCATATGGGCCAGTACAGTTGTTTTCACCACAACACGCACGACTGTGTGTTGAATTGGAGTGTGGTCTGGACTGGCCTGTCACTTGGATATTGCCCCCAGACATGGAGACCATTGCCGGTCCAATTCCATGCTTTTTTGTGGGGGAAAGGGGATGGGGGTTAGGAATTCACATGTACATGAAGACTTCGCATACATGAACAGACAGATATGTGCGAACAAGTACAGAAGGAGAACGAACGAGCATGCTTGCGTTTGTGCGTTAGTGCGTGCATGTGTGTGTGTGTGTGTGTGTGTGTGTGTGTGTGTGTGGGTGTGTGTGTGTTAGAGAGAGAGAGAGAGAGAGAGAGAGAGAGAGAGAGAGAGAGAGAGAGAGATCCTAGGGTCATTAAATAAGGTGAGCAGTTAAGCACAATAAAAAGAGAACGTCAAGTATGGGTTATATAGAGGACGGGGTGTCAAAGATAGTTCTTCAAATATGTTCAGGAACGCTCTGCGTCAGCGTCTTCAACAAGATACAGATGACAAAACGCAGGGTTGATGTGTTTGTTTGTTTTCATACCTAAAACATAATTTATGCATGCTGAGGTCATTTGAACGGGACAAACATGTAGTGTAGAAACACAGATTGTCTAGTTACGTGTATGTCGGCGAACTTTTTCCCAAACTAAACTTTGTTCTTGATTCTGTGAACTTATAGTTCATGACCCACAGTAGCTGACTTATCTGCCTGCTCCTTGTTTTGCGGAAGGGGGGTGGGGGTGGGCGGTGGGGGCAAGAGATCGCAGGAAAAGAAAAAAGAAAACAAAAGATCGATAGCGCTCAGTAGGCTGTGAGAACTCTTTAGGTTCGTCCAAAGGAAAGACAACCCTCTAAAGGTAGCTCTTCTGTGGCAGAGAACGATTTGTGGCTGGTCTAATTATGTTTTGCATGCGGAAAATCTTCCCCGTCTGTGTCGGTCTTTGGTCTGTGAACAACTTGCCCCAATGAGTCTGCGTCAAGTGAGACGCTAGCTTAGAACGCCTAAGTCCTAAACGCTGGACAACATTAATGTTACAGTCTCGATTTGAAAGTAAATATGTCATTGGCACGGCCATAATATAAGTTTAATAATATTTCTAAAATAAGCAACTGAAATTTATGGAAATGAAAAAGAAAAAAAATCGGTTTCGTAGCCTGTTCTCCAGTTCCAAGCTTCGACGATGGTCCTTTTTGAAGAAAGATGTTTAAATCTTCGTCGAGTTTCTGTCGCATGTTGTTCGTTAAGCGAGCAGCAGCTTTTACAACTGCTGCTGTTTTATCTCTTAGTGTTTTTCTTTCTTTTGTTTGTTTGTTTTGAGATGCATGAAAGGAATAATTGAATTAAAGAAGCGATCTGCATGTTGTCTCAACACAAAGATAGGCTTCGTTCCTGTAAGCCATATTATCAGTAGCACCCAGTACCATTTCATTCCTGTGGCCGCTTGCAGGCAGATAGGACCTGGGCCTTTATGGTACCTGGACTTCTATACATTATCCCAAGGATCTGAGCGGATCAGAAACAACAGTGACATGTCTGTGTCTTAGACCTATTCACGTGAACTATAACAGTTTGCCCTGTGTTAGGAACAACCATATAGAATACTCTATTGACGCCGCAATAGAACTGTTGGTAAAACATCTTTAACACTGATAGTGGCGATTCTACTGTTTTGCTGATTTTTTTGTTTGTTTGTTTGGCTGTTTGTTTTGTTTGTTATGACTCGTCACGACAATACCCTGAGTTTGGAGGGGGAAAGGACTAGTTAGTCTTAATCACTGGGATTTCTTCTTCTGGCATACATGAGCAGCGGTAATGGGCTGGCATAATCACTGTCTTTACGGGCCCACCCATGTATACACCCCTTCTCTCTGTCTGTCTGTCACTCTCTCTCTCTCTCTCTCTCTCTCTCTCTCTCTCTCTCTCTCTCTCTCTCTCTCTCCTCTCTGTGTGAGTGATGTGTGTGTGTGTGTGTGTGTGTGTGTGTGTGTGTGTGTGTGTGTGTGTGTGTGTGACACAAACACACACGCATCCACACACGCACATACGCCACACACACACGCACATACGCACACACACGCGCACACACACACGCGCGCGCGCGCGCGCGCGCCACCACACACCACCACACACACCACACACAACACACACACACACACCACACCTATTATATATATATATAATAATATATATATATATATATATATGCTTCAGTTTTATATACGTATGATCATCAAAAAATCTGGTCCTCGTATATAACGCACAGCAATTCATGTATGTGTGTATGCATGCGTTTCTGCACAGGACGTACCTGTATGCATATTTAGTACTTATTAGGCAAAGATAGTTCCGGGATAGTGGTGTGGGCGGGGTGTGGGGAGGGGGGGGTGGGGTGGGGTGGGGTGAGCAGACAGTTAACATCAGGATATATCGCGTAGGCACATGCACAGAATGTTAACGAATTAATTCTTTTTAGGCGGTTAATTTCACGACGGTCAGAGAAACGCTTTAAACGATTCGGCAAGGTTATTCCGGCTGGAAAAAAACTAACGTGTGTTTTTGTCATGAGACACGTGCACGTATGTTCAACTCGCAAAAGGCCTTGACTTGTGAACAGGTCGTGTGAGTAGGCCTTCAGAGGCACAGTAAACGAGGTGACGTCTTTAGGGACCAATGTTATTAGGGTCTAGTGCCATTAGGGCCCAGTACCATCAGGACCCTGTACCATTAGGGCCCAGTACCATTAGGTCCCAGTACCATCAGGACTCTGTACCATTAGGGCCCAGTACCATTAGGGCCCAGTACCTTTAGGTCCCAGTACCATTAGGGCCCAGTACCATCAGGACTCTGTACCTTTAGGTCCCAGTACCATTAGGTCCCAGTACCATCAGGACCCTGCACCATTAGGGCCCAGTACCATTAGGACTCTGTACCATTAGGGCCCAGTACCATCAGGACTCTGTACCATTAGGGCCCAGTACCATTAGGTCCCAGTACCATCAGGACCCTGCACCATTAGGTCCCAGTACCATCAGGACTCTGTACCTTTAGGTCCCAGTACCATTAGGTCCCAGTACCATCAGGACTCTGTACCTTTAGGTCCCAGTATCATTAGGTCCCAGTACCATCAGGACCCTGCACCATTAGGGCGCAGTACCATCAGGACTCTGTATCATTAGGTCCCAGTACCATCAGGACTCTGTACCATTAGGTCCCAGTACCATCAGGACTCTGTACTATTAGGGCCCAGTACCATCAGGGGTCTGTACCATTAGGGCCCAGTACCATCAGGACTCTGTACCATTAGGACCCAGTACCATCAGGACTCTGTGTCATTAGGACCCAGTACCATCAGGACTCTGTACCATTAGGCTCCAGTACCATCAGGACTCTGTACCATTAGGTCCCAGTACCATTAGGGCCCAGTACCATCAGGGCCCATTACCATCAGGACTCGGTACCATTAGGGCCCTGTACCATCAGGACTCGGTACCATTAGGTCCCAGTACCATCAGGACTCTGTACCATTAGGCCCCAGTACCATCAGGACTCTGTACCATTAGGGCACAGTACCATCAGGACTCTGTACCATTAGGGCCCAGTACCATCAGGACTCTGTACCATTAGGTCCCAGTACCATCAGGACTCGGTACCATTAGGGCACAGTACCATTAGGACTCTGTACCATTAGGGCACAGTACCATCAGGACTCTGTACCATTAGGGCCCAGTACCATCAGGACTCGGTACCATTAGGTCCCAGTACCATCAGGACTCGGTACCATTAGGGCCCAGTACCATCAGGACCCTGTACCATTAGGGCCCAGTACCATCGACTCTGTACCATTAGGGCCCATTACCATCAGGACTCTGTACCATTAGGTCCCAGTACCATCAGGACTCTGTACTATTAGGGCCCAGTACCATCAGGACTCTGTACCATTAGGGCCCAGTACCATTAGGTCCCAGTACCTACAGGACTCTGTACCATTAGGTCCCAGTACCATCAGGACTCTCTACCATTAGGTCCCAGTACCTACAGGACTCTGTACCATTAGGGTCCAGTACCATCAGGACCCTGTACCATTAGGTCCCAGTACCTACTGGACTCTGTACCATTAGGTCCCAGTACCATCGGGACTCTGTACCATTAGGTCCCAGTACCATCAGGACACGGTACCATTAGGGCCCAGTATCATCAGGACTCTGTACCATCAGGACTCTGTACCATTAGGTCCCAGTACCATCAGGACTCTGTACCATTAGGCCCAGTACCATTAGGGCCCAGTACCATCAGGACCCTGTACCATTAGGGCCCAGTACCATTAGGACTCTGTACCATTAGGTCCCAGTACGATCAGGACTCTGTACCATTAGGGCCCAGTACCATCAGGACTCTGTACCATTAGGACCCAGTACCATTAGGGCCCAGTACCATCAGGACTCTGTACCATTAGGGCCCAGTACCTACAGGGCTCTGTACCATTAGGGCCCAGTACCATTAGGTCCCAGTACCATTAGGGCCAGTACCATTAGGGCCCAGTACCATCAGGACTCTGTACCATTAGGACCCTGTACCATTAGGGCCCAGTACCATTAGGGCCCAGTACCATTAGGGCCCAGTACCATTAGGACCCTGTACCATTAGGGCCCAGTACCATTAGGACCCTGTACCATTAGGGCCCAGTACCATTAGGACCCTGTACCATTAGGGCCCAGTACCATTAGGTCCCAGTACCATTAGGGCCCAGTACCATTAGGTCCCAGTACCATTAGGGCCCAGTACCATTAGGTCCCAGTACCATTAGGGCCCAGTACCATTAGGGCCCAGTACCATCAGGATCCAGTACCATTAGGGCCCAGTTACCATACATGGACTCTGCACCATTAGGGCCCAGTACCATTGGGACTCTGTACCATTAGGGCCCAGTACCATTAGGACTCTGTACCATTAGGGCCCAGTACCATCAGGACTCTGTACCATTAGGGCCCAGTACCATCAGGACTCTGTACCATTAGGGCCCAGTACCTACAGGACTCTGTACCATTAGGGCCCAGTACCATCAGGACTCTGTACCATTAGGGCCCAGTACCATTCAGGGCTCTGTACCATTTAGGGTCCAGTACCATTAGGTCCCAGTACCATCAGGACCCTGCACCATTAGGGCCCAGTACCATTAGGACTCTGTACCATTAGGTCCCAGTACCATCAGGACTCTGTACCATTAGGGCCCAGTACATCAGGACTCTGTACCATTAGGTCCCAGTACCTACAGGACTCTGTACCATTAGGTCCCAGTACCATCTGGACTCTGTACCATTAGGGCCCAGTTACCTACCGACCTCATGTTACCATTAGGTCCCAGTACCTACAGGACTCTGTACCATTAGGGCCAGTACCATCAGGACTCTGTTACCATTAGGGCCCAGTACCATCAGGACTCTGTACCATTAGCCCAGTACCATCAGGACTCTGTACCATTAGGGTCCAGTACCATCAGGACTCTGTACCATTAGACCCAGTACCATTAGGCCCAGTACCATTAGGACTCTGTACCATTAGGGCCCAGTACCATCAGGACCTGTACCATTAGGGTCCAGTACCATCAGGACTCTGTACCATTAGGACCAGTACCATTAGGGCCCAGTACCATCAGGACTCTGTACCATTAGGGTCCAGTACCATCAGGACTCTGTACCATCAGGACTGTGTACCATTAGGTCCCAGTACCATCAGGACTCTGTACCATTAGGCCCAGTACCATCAGGACTCTGTACCATTAGGGCCGTACCATCAGGATCTGTCCATAGGTGCACCATCAGTACTGGTACCATCAGAAGGTACCATTAGATACCATCAGCTCTGTACATTAGGACCCAGTACCATTAGCGCCCAGTACTTTGTGGCTGCCTGCAAGCAACAGTTGATCACACGTACCGCACTGGACACCCGAAGTACGGGGTCCCAACAGAAAGACCACTGGCAAACCACATACAAGGTTGGTCGTTCAGTCGCACGTCAACATGGAGTCGTGCCTTACACATAGGTGTAAAAGAATGGGGGATGGGGTGGTGGGGGCTTCAGGAGTGGGAGAAAGAAGGGGGTGGGGAGGGGGAGTAGACGAGCATAGGGAGGGAATGTAAAAATTGGGCTCGACAAGTATACCACGCCGTAAGCTCCTCATGCCAGCACGTCACACACACACACACACACACACCCACACACAACCACCACACACACACACACACACAACACACACACCACACACACAACACACACAATTTTTGCAGGAAGGAGAGGAGGTCTCTATTATAGTTAAAATCGTTTGCAAAACATGGTATTTCGGACGATAAGGGAAACGCTGGAATACTTCCAATGACAAATAATTTTCAGGAGCCTGAAAGGCGAGGGGAAGAAAACTGGACTTGGTAAGTAGGTGTCAGTGGAATAAGCTCACTGAAGTCATTCATCCATGTTAGGTTTGCATCACACTCGGACTGCAGTCATGTTCAGTCAGTGGACCGTGCAATCTCGAATCGGAGGTGCGACAGCTACATTGCTGTACGGCTCACTGCAGATGGCAGTTTACTGCAAAAGGAAATGGGGGTGATCCTCAGTTTTCTTATCCACGTGATTTAGTTTAGCGCAACACGCACACCACACTTCACATACACGCACTCAAGCTCGTCGCCTCGTGCACACTCGCGCACAAGCACGCGCGCGCGCATGCCACACACACACACACACACACACACACACACACACACACACACACACACACTCTCTCTCTCTCTCTCTCTCTCTCAACACACACACACACACACACACACACACACACACACAACCACTCACCACCACTGTGACACACACGCTCATTATTGCTACGATTTCTTTTTACTGCTGCAACCACTGCAAAGGACAATCCTCAACAGCCAAAGTCACCAGAACCAGCATCAAAGTAATATAAGCCCCCCCCTCCCCACCCCTCCCCCCATTCTAATCCCATTTCTCTCTCTCTCTCTCTCTCCTCTGTCTCTTTCTCTCGTTTACTCACACCCCCACGCCTCAACACCCTCACCACACACACACACACACACACACACACACCACACACACACCACCACCACCACCACCACACACCGCTACCAATACCTCCCCTACCAATAACAACAGTCTGGTTGAACTGACGACATCTGGGACAGATGGCTTGTTGCTGACATGATCGAGTTGTCTTACCTCTCCCACTCCCACCCCAGCCCTGCTTTCCTTCCGACCCCCTGTATACAGGCAGTCAGCCAGTCAGCCGATCCGGATCCTGCTTGTATGTTGTCCCTTCCCACCCCAGCTTCGGCGGTGCGTGTTGGGCGCTCGCCACTTACCGCTCCATTGTCAACATACAGTCTGTCTCCAAAAAGCAAGTCAACTACGAACTTGCTGTCCCGAGTTTCTCCTGGCTAACTAACCACCCCCCCCCCCCCCCCCCCAGCCCTCTCTCTCTTCTCTCTCTCTCTCTCTTCCCCTTCTCCCTCGATCCCTGTCTTCCGTCTTTGACGAACACAAAGACACGCCTTTCTCCGATCCAAGGCCCGTAACCCCGCCGGTCGCCGCAAGCACACACACACACAGGCGCACAAAAACGCGTGTTTCTGTGTCACAGAAACACGGAGTCTCTGGCGGTTTTCGTTTTTTTTTTTTTTTTTTTTTTCAATTGGTTTCTATATCTCTGTTTTCGTCTTCAAACCCAAGGTGAAGGCTGTTAGATGAGAGAGAAAGAGAGCTGAGAAGCCGTTTTACGAACGGAAGGAGGAGGAGGGGGGAGGGGGGTGACGTTGGGGGTAAAAAGAGAGGGTGACGTGCGTGTGCGTGAAGGAGGGGCGGGCGACTCGGCCACGTGGGGGCGTCGTGTGGTTGGTGGTGGGGGGAGGGGGGGAGGTGGCGGGGCAATGAAACGAGAAGAGCAGACGACAACGCGGCAGGGAAGAAACGGTGCAGGCGAAATACATGCGGGTCTTTATATTTTGCACCCCCCGGCAGGTGTGTTGTGTACTTGTTGACAGTGGTTCTGGTGGTGGATGTATCCAGCACACAGGGGGAGAATAGAACACGGGGGTGGTAGATCCAGACACCCCAGCCAGTTTTGTGTGTGGGTGAAGGTGTTGATGTAAGAGAAGTCGAGGAGCAATGGAGTCGGAGAGGAGCGGTCATAACTCAGGTAATAAACACCTGCCTGTGTCAGTGCTGTTTCTTTTTTTTTGTTCTTAAAGGACTTGCTTTGTTTGTTTTAATCGCTGTTGCATTAGCTGATGTCAGACTGGGTTCGGCTGTGAAGGTGTGTGGGACCTCTCGATCTATCCTGGCTGCCCCCCGTCTCTCTCTCTCTCTTTCTGTGTGTGTGTGTGTGTGTGTGTGTGTGTGTGTGTGTGTAATGTAATATCTCTGTGTATCCATTGAAGTGAGAGAGAGAGAGAGAGAAGAGAGAGAGAGAGCTGTGTGTGTGTGTAATGTTATATTTCTGATACCTCAATGGGCATGTCTTTGTGTGTGTTTGTCTGTGTGTGGAGAGGAGAGAGAGGAGAGAGAGAGAGAGAGAGAGGGGGGGGAAGAGAAAGTGAGTTCGATATGTGTGGTGTGTGTGCGCGCGTGTATGTGCGTGCGTGTGTGCGTTCTTCGCGCGCGCGCGCCAGTATAACACTTTGGCCTAAATTATAGCTATAAAATGCGTTCTTTAGTGTAATCAATCAGAAATACTTTCTTCCATTTTTTTCGTGTGTGTGTGTGTGTGCCTTCGTAAGGCTTTAAATTGACAATGTAAGGCATCAGCCTGTTTTTGTTTGACAAACCTGTGAAGTCAGCGATCGCGGTGTCAACGATCGTCATCGTGACCTCCGTTCTGACCCCGTGTAGAGAAGACACACTTGTTTGTCACTCTCATAGCGAAGTAGGTGTCCGTTATCAGACAGCGATTTACAACCCGTCCGCCAATCAGCCTCACCTGTCGCTGGTCATTGAGCCCGATAAGGACTCCTCGCTGTCTCTTACTTGTGATGCTTGCTGTCACGGTGTGTGTGTGTGTGGTGTGTGTGTGTGTGTGTGTGTGTGTGTGTGTGTGTTTAGATCAGTGAAAACTTCCTGTGTTGTCCTCCATCGCATAATGCTGATCGATCGTCTGAAAGTGAAGAACATTGATTTGTGTTACAGATTCTTTCCTGTTTTTTTTTCCTTCTGAGATACAGTTTGAGTTCTTCTCTCTCTCTCTCTCTCTCTCTCTCTCTCTCTCTCTCTCTCTCTCTCTCTCTCTCTCTCTCACACACACACACACACACCACACATTCTCTCTCTCTCTCTCTCTCTCTCTCTCTCTCTCTCTCACCCACACACACACCACACACACACATTTTCTTTCTCACCGTCTCCCCACTCCACCTCCATTCTCTCTCTCTCTGTCTGTCTCTGTCTCTCTCTCTCTCTCTCACTCTCTCTCTCTCCCTCTTTCTTCCCCCCTCCCCTCTCTCTCTCTCTCCTCTTTGTAGTAACGGCAAGTATGAAACATGGCTAACGAAGCCAGTACTTTTACAAACCGTTATGAAAAAAAAAATCATTGTCATTCTCTCTCTCTCTCTCTCTCTCTCTCTCTCTCTCTCTCTCTCTCTCTCTGCTGACAGTGACACAGGAGACTCACAAGTCCATTGATCACGTCGCAGCGACAGAGGCCACGGGTATTTTAGGGTCACTTAAGGAGACTCTGAGGCTTTTGACCGCTCCTTTGCATGCCTTTGATCCGACCCACGCACGATCCAATCTCCCCTCTGCCCGTCACCCTTCTCCTCCCAACCCACCCCTCTGTCTCTGCTCTCCCTCTCCCTCTCTCTCTCTCTCTCTCTCTGTGATTCCACGCACCCACCAACTCCTTTCTTTCACTTCCTCTGAGCAACACTGGCTTTGTCACCACGGTCACGGTGGAGCAGAGAGTGAATGAATGACTCATACACTGCCACTCGCGTGTATGCTCAGGCGTCAGGCGAATGCATCACACATTCGCGCGCGCGCGTGCACGTGCACACGTATACACGCGCGCGTGCGCGCGTGCTTTTCTTTGCTCTACCATTGTCAGTTGTTTCCCCTGTCCACTCGACCAGTACTAATGAACTAGGACAAAAGTTAGTTCCATAGGGGAGAGACTTGTCTTGTGTTTGCTTGTGCTGAGTGCGTATGCGCTTGAGCCATTACTGTGTGTGTGTGTGTGTGTGTGTGTGTGTGTGTGTGTGTGTGTGTGTGTGTGTGTGCGTGCGTGCGTGCGTGCGTGCGCGTGCGTGCGTGTGTGTAAAACTCTTTCAAAGCGCTGGGTCATTTTCAGCATGAGGTCAGTCTAGTTCAAAGAAATAGGTTTCCGTGTCCATGATGCTGTTTTAAGATCAAATTATCACACACATCCTGCACAATAATATGGTATATTCAGTATTAAACACCCCCCTCCCCACCACCACCACCAAAAAAGGAAGTTGAACAGACCATACTTAAGATGCACAGAGATAAAACAAAACCACAAGAATGTGTTCCTCCGGTGACCTTGACCAGATACGAAGTTAGCGAATCGTTAATCTGCAAATCCACTTCGACAGCAGTACTGGTTTTGTTTGTTTGCTTTGTGGACTGGTTTGACCTTGGTCCAGGGCTACAAGGGCAGACGCACGTTGTTTGCTTTGTGGACTGGTTTGACCTTGGTCCAGGGCTACAAGGGCAGACGCACGTTGTTTGCTTTGTGGACTGGTTTGACCTTGGTCCAGGGCTACAAGGGCAGACGCACGTTGTTTGCTTTGTGGACTGGTTTGACCTTGGTCCAGGGCTACAAGGGCAGACGCACGTTGTTTGCTTTGTGGACTGGTTTGATGGCCAGGCTCGGGTTCTGGGCTGTTCTCAGGTACAAGGGCAGACGCACGTTGTTTGCTTTGTGGACTGGTTTGACCTGGGTCCAGGGCTACAAGGGCAGACGCACGTTGTTTGCTTTGTGGACTGGTTTGACCTGGGTCCAGGGCTACAAGGGCAGACGCACGTTGTTTGCTTTGTGGACTGGTTTGACCTGGGTCCAGGGCTACAAGGGCAGACGCACGTTGTTTGTGCTTACAGTTAAAGAGAAAGAAAAAAAAAAGAAAAAGACGAAAGAGGGAGGGGGGGATCAAATGTAACAGATGAGCACCTAAAGTCATTGGTCATTGTTTGAAGGGGGAGGTGAGCGGAGATGGGGTGTTTAAAGGAGGGGGGGGGGGGTGAGCGGAGAGGGGGTATTCACAGTCATGCTCATTCCAAAAACAACAGTCAGCGAAACTGACGAGTCTTCCCCTCTGTAGATGACTAAGTCATGTAGCATTATAGATGTATGTCTTTGACTGACATCTTATCAGATATCAATACACTAATGTATTACGATCTTGCATAGCAACAGACATCAGTACGTCAATCTATTACAGTCTCTTTAAAACGAACAGATATTGGGTTTCGTGATCATGTAAAATAATGTAAAATTATAGCAGTACAGTAACAGACAAAGAAATATAAATTGATAAACCACATTCTATGTAGAGCGATTATTTTTGGGACTTTCGTCAGTGACGTAAGGTTATTTGAATACAATAAGGAAGTTAAGAGCATTGATCAGTCACGATGTGTGTGATCAGCAGGTGGATAATACAGTTATTTTGTCAGTCAATTTCGACATGCTTTTGAATTAAAAATGAAATCCGGTTAATTTTATCAGAGTTGACTTCAACGAGGTGACACGCCTGATACGACCCAGTGCGGCCGGCTGGGCTGTGAAAGCAACATTGTCTGTCGATCTGGACCGGTTAAATGAGTTTGTATTGACTTTGCTTATGGAGTTAAGCAGTCAGCTGGGTTACAAACAACTTGTCTGGAAGAAAATGATACACCCAAAGGTGCAGGTAGGACCCAGAGAAGCAAATCGTATGGCATACTTGTTTGATCCGAGATCGTACCCACCCACCCCTTCCCAGTTGTGCTCCATAGTCCCCATCCAGCCTCCCTCCCCCCCACCGCCTCCACCCTCCCTCATTTCATCCCGGCATTTCCCTCGGGACGCATTATGGATCGTCCCATGCCTCCTTTGCCGCTGGTTGCTTGATCGTTGCCCCCGGGGTATGACGGAACACACACACTCAGTGTCAGCTGAATGATCAAAAGTGCTGCTTCTTTTTTTTCCCCCTCTCCTGGGTCAGGTGTGCTTCTATTGGGAATGCAGCCGATACTGGAGATTTGTCGATTTTGTTCCTGGGGTTGTAATACAGAGGAGTGTGTTCGTGCAAGTGCACGCGTATAGACTCCTCACTCTGTGTGTGTGTGTGTGTGTGTGTGTAGTGTGTGTGTGTGTGTGTGTGTGTGTGTGTGTGTGTGTGTGTGTGTGTGTAGGTCAGAGCTCAGTGCATGCATACATCAGCGGATGCTTAATTATTGTTGGTTTGGTGGGTATGTTAATGTGTCTTTTATACGTGTGTGTAGTGTACATATGCATTGTGTGTGTGTGTGTGTGTGTGTGTGTGGTGTGTGTGTGTGTGTGTGTGTGTGTGTGTGTGTGCACTCATCTGTATGTGTGTCAGTACTGTCAGTGTCATGAGCAGTTAGTTTCTTTTCATTTTAAAGAAAGCTGAGGAGGGTTACGAGTGGTGATGGCCGTGTGATCTCTCTCTCTCTCTCTCTCTCTCTCTCTCTCTCTCTCTCTCTCTCTCCCCCCCCCCTCTCTCTCTCTCTCTCTTTTCCGTTCTCCCTCCTCGATCGTTCTCTGTCTGTGCCTCTGCCGCTAATTAAAACACACCGTGCAATGTTTGAAGCGTTTGTTATGTTACTCATTTCCCTGTCAACGATAGTGATCGTAACACATCCAATCCACATCACAACTGTTATATTTACGCACGCGCGCACGCACAGAGACAGACGGAGGGGGGAGGGGGGAGGGGGGTCAGGGGAGGCAGGAGGGAGGGAGGGGGCATGGGAGGAGAGGAGCGGACAAATGGCAGTACCTAAGACTGTAATCGTCTTCCTCGTTTGACAAGGAAGTACTGTGAACGTCTGGCTGAACTCAACTACACGACTGATCCGAGCGACAGAACACAGGGAAGCCGAAACTCCTGTCATTGTACGCTTTGCGTAAACAAAACATGTTGGAACAAAAATAAGCATTTGAGTTTAAGAAAAAAAAAGAAAGAAAGAAAAAAGAACACGGTAGTATAATTTCAAAAATGTACAAGGTGTTACGAAAGGCTCTTCGTGTCACATGATGTTTATTGGAATCCCCTGGCACCCAACACCAATAAACACTCGCACAAACACGCACGCATGCGCACACATGCGCGCGCGCGCCGCACACACACACACACACACACACACACACACACACACACAACACCACCACGCACACACACACACTTCAGTCCGACGGTTTGGAAATCGGTGAAGAGGTGTCATTACAAACACAACACCTACAGACGGACTCTTGATGATACAACACCGTTGTAAATCACCGTGTTGATCTGCAAGGTGACACAAGTCAGCACACTGAAATGGATATGAAAACACAGAGATAGAGAGAGCCTAACCAGAGACAGAGTGAGAGTGCCCGTGTGTGTGTGTGTGTGTGTGTGTGGTGTGGTGTGTGTGTGTGTGTGTGTGTGTGTGTTTGAAGGGGACCACCAAAAAATGACCGACGGCGGGAAGACAATGAAACCAGTATTCAAACTTCTATCACATGAATCCCTGAAGTTACCTCATGCTTTCAGCCTGCCGTTTTTCATTGCAAGCTACCCCACCTTGACAGGTATCGATCTTTGAAGAGAAGAATGATTATCAAAGAAGTGATCCCCGTTTTCCCAGCGAAATTCCGAGCACAGTGTTCCCTTGTCGTTCTCCAAACCGAAATGTGACACGGTGGCTGTGTGAAAGGTGCCAACTGTGTGTGAAAAGTCAAGGTAATACAGTGGAATACAAAGGCTTTGGTTGTGGAGTCCCCGTTCTTGTGTAATACAGAAAACAGATCTGTGCGTTATATTACGTTGAAAGTTTGAGGCTTTATTTTCAGACAGGCGTACAATGTCGAAGTAGGTGTAGGTAGTGAAATACGAACAGATGAAATGTTGACGAAATTATTTGCTGTATCAGGAAGGAGAAATTTAAGCCGGTAGAGATTGTCAGGCTGTGTAAAATGTTTTGGTTTTGTGGACATTTCACAACGTTTTCTTGCTGTATAATTTTTACGAGGGAAAAAACCAGCATGCTTACTTTTTGCCTTTATTTCACAGAATCATAAATAGGCTACTTTACATCGTCGTTGTTGTTGTGGTTGTTTTTAAATAAATTTTGATGAGGAAGTCATAGACATCACCTCAGACTGAACAAGGCAGAAATGTGTTTGTGTGTGTGTGTGTGTGTTGGGGAGAGGGGGGGTTTGTGTGTGTGTGTGTGTGTGTGTGTGTGTGTGTGTGTGTGTGTGTGTGGGGAGAGGGGAGGGGGTAGTTTAAACTCTATAGTTGATTAGAACAAACAAAAATAGTTATTTTTATGAGTAGAAATATTTAGTGAATGAAGTGACAAAAGACACGAATGGTTCTAAATCATGCACAATAATGAAAGCAAAAAAAAAAAAAAAAAAAGATGTGAAGAAGTGTACTCGGATTGCGCAGTTCTTATGAAACAACACAACGAAGACAGGTCTGCAAGGTAGTGTGTAGCAAACCCAGACAGTA
>CM065714.1:30125554-30185554 GCA_033310375.1 Conus canariensis | reverse complement strand
ATATGTTGGTTTGATTGTTGTTTGAAATGTTAAGGTGAATTTGTTGATTTTATTGTTGTTTGAAATGTTAAGGTGAATTTGTTGGTTTGATTGTTGTTTGAAATGTTAAGGTGAATTTGTTGGTTTGATTGTTGTTTGAAATGTCAAGGTGAATTTGTTGGTGTGATTGTTGTTTGAAATGTCAAGGTGAATTTGTTGGTATGATTGTTGTTTGAAATATTTGAAAAGAAAAAAGAAACCCGAAACAAGCTGCTGCGTTACCTTAGACAAGCCAAAATATAACCATCAAGTTTGTGTGTGTGGAGGGGAGGAGGTGTATTACTTTCTTTAAGATGGTTTGTTGGGCCCAGAGAGAGGGAGAGAGAGGTGGGCGTGGACCGTGTATTTGCAGAGTTGTAGATGGGAAGGGGGAAGCTCGAGGTTTAGACCGCAGTGTATCATCATTTTCAGCGTTCCCATTCTTTGTTAACCTGCAGATGCTGTTCCAAGTTCTCTGATGTTGATGGAAATGAGAACCCAGCTCACTCCTGCTGTTGGAGATTTCGCCCGTCTTGGTTTAGGGCCAAGTGTACTCGTGTGCTTGGTGCTTCCTCTTCAGTAGGCGCCTGTCAGAACGCGTGTGCTGCGTATTTACATACACACAAGAAACAGAGACAGGACAGAGAGAAGACAGAGAGGGAAGGAGGGAGGACGTGTGTGTCAGTGCGCTAGTGCGCGCGCATTTCTTCACTCCTGAACAATCACACTTGCCGAGCACGTTTACACGTGGCAAATAACCAGGCAAACGAGTACAAGGCGACACGGTGCATCATTTGAACGATGGGGTGGGTTCCTGTCTAACTGAAACCCGTCTGCACGCCCTGTGAAGGGACTAACTGAAGGGGAAGTCGAACCGACCGCTTCGCTTGTCAGCGCTATCCACGATTTATGCCCCTTCATGTCGAGACTCGGTGAACGAGGATTGGAGGTCGTTAGATAATCTGGATTTCCCAGTTGTGCGGCCGTTCGAAACCGGCAACGAGGTTGTTGACCCTTGCTAAGAGTGCTAAGAAAAACAAAGGAAAGTGCATATTCTTTTATTCCTTTTACGCACCCAACGTCCAATGGTCGGTCCTGTCTCCATCAAATCACAACCACTTTCGTTTTGGTGGAGAATAGGAACTTTGGGTTCGGAACAATCATATTGGTTTTAAATCCGCCCTCGTCTAAAGATTTTTCCTCTGGCCGAGTCTTAACGTCAAAAGTAGAATATTGTGAGTCTGTTCTCTTTTTCAGTGTAAGAGAAAACTGCTTACTGCTGGCTCGGTGATCAGTCCTGCGATACAAAGGGTGGTGATAATATTGATACTAAGGTTTGAGGATCACTGTGGACCTACCACTAACTTCGTAAATAACCATTTTCAAGACGGTTCCATCCAAGGCGGGAGTATGTTTTTATTTGATATGATTGAACTTTGAATCCGGATAACTTGGTTTGTTTTTATCGATTTTTTTTTTTTTTTTTGGGGGGGGGGGGGGGGGGGGGGCTTGGTTTGTTTTTATGGATTTTTTTTTTTTTTTTTTTTGTGGGGGGGGGGATATGTGTGTTTTAAGACTTGGCAGGTGGATTGTTGTTTTTTTTGGTGTGTGTGTGTGTGTGTGTGTGTGTGTGTGTGTGTGTGTGTGCATGCGCGCATGCGTACGTACGTGCATGTGCTCGCGTGTGTGTGTGTTTGTATGTGTGTGTTAATTCGTATATCGGTTTTTGTTGTGAACACCTTCAGCCCTAACGTGACTTTCGCATTCGGCAGGGCTTTTCCCAACGTGCATCAAAACCCACGAAATCTATAGCTCGTACAGTTCAACCCGGAACTGATGTTACAAATGACACTTGTTGGCTACATTTTGTAAGTAGTGAAATCGCTTGTGGAAAGTTTACTTAGATTTTTCGTCCCCAAGGAACGACAGGTAGGCCACCAACGACATTTGTGCAGCTTGCTTCACCCTGGGCTGTCGTTTCTCTACTCTGTACGACTGGTTCTCTTCCTGTTCACCTCTGCCTCAGAGTCTCTTCACCAACTGTCACGGCTCGTCTCCTCTGCCTTCTGCCTGTAGGATTCCAGGTCGGAGCCTGGCGGGTAGTGTTGGATGCTGGCTTCCCTGTTGTGTTCTATCCGCGCGTATGTTCTCCTCATTTTCTATTAAATTGAGCAAAAACCAACTCTTCCTCCGTGAAAGAAAAACAAAATTCCCCAGCCTCCCCCAAAGAACGTGAAAGGTGTGACAGTTGGTTGTGTCCCGAGCTTCTCCCACACGTGTCAAGCCAGGTGTCGTAACGTGACACAGCGTTAGCGTAACGGAACTTGTTTGAAGACCAGCCAGGTGTATTAATTACACCCGCCGACACCGACACCTGTGGCTGGCTCCCAGCACGTGTAGTGGAGTGAGGGTGGTGGGTACAGGGTGACGTGGTCTGGTCGTTAGACAGGGACCGTTAGACACGGGTGTTCTCTGGTCTCTCCCTCACCAGTTCATCAAAGGCTGTGCCGTTCTGTTACCTTGCTAATGATGCTGTTCCCACGACCCGGGGGGGGGGGGGGGGGGGGGGGGGCGTCAGTCCTTGTTAACCTCTTTGGTGATCAGAGCGATGAGAGGTGGGGGGGGGGGGGGGGGGAGCGGATGAGACTGGTCATTATCACAGGACCGTGATTTGATACACTAGCTGAGCGTGGGAGGCTTTGCTTTGGGATCAGCATCTCCACACAGTTTCACCGCCCAGAAAGGCTCAGCTTTGATGGCATCTCTTGTGGAACGTCATCACACATAGTGACTCAGCTTTGATGGACTCGTGTGAACGTCTTCACACATAGTGACAGCTTTGATGGCATCTCGTGTGAACGTCATCACACAGAGTGGCTCAGCTTTGATGGCATCTCTTGTGGATCGTCATCACACAGAGGATCAGCTTTGATGGTGTCTCGTGTGGAACGTCATCACACAAAGTGACTCAGCTTTGATGGCATCTCGTGTGGAACGTCATCACACATTGTGACTCAGCTTTGATGGTGTCTCGTTTATAGAACATCTTCACATAGTGTGTCACAAGACAGACTGTTCAATTTTGGTGGCATGTCATTGAGGACACCTCACAACACACCACACACACACACCACACACACACACACACACACACACACAGTCAGTGTGACTAACGGCCTGGTTTAGCTTTGATGGCGTCTCATGTAGAACGTCATCACACAACGTGACTCAGCTTTGATGGCATCTCGTGTAGACGTCATCACACAACGTGACTCAGCTTTGATGGCGTCTCGTTCAGGACGACATCTTCACACAGTGTGACTAGACAGACTGGTTCAGCGTTGACTGCACCTCGTTTAGTTCCACATCTTCACACAGTGTGACTAGACAGACTGGTTCAGCGTTGATGCACCTCGTTTAGTTCACATCGTCACACAGTGTGACTAGACAGACTGTTCAGCGTTGACTGCACCTCGTTTAGTTCCACATCTTCACACAGTGTGACTAGACAGACTGGTTCAGCGTTGACTGCACCTCGTTTAGTTCCACATTTCACACAGTGTGACTAGACAGACTGGTTCAGCGTTGACTGCACCTCGTTTAGTTCCACATCTTCACACAGTGTGACTAGACAGACTGGTTCAGCGTTGACTGCACCTCGTTTAGTTCCACATTCTTCACACAGTGTGACTAGACAGACTGGTTCAGCGTTGACTGCACCTCGTTTAGTTTCACATCTTCACACAGTGTGACTTAAGAAACTGGTTCCGCTTTGGTGGCATCTGGTTTAGATTGGTATCTTCCACACCGTCTAATTTGCCAAACTGGATTGGCATTGATAGCACCTCGTTTCTGACTGATTCGTCCGATTGGTCGACGGCATCTTGCCAACAGAGCTGCTTATGTGGCGGCAGTTGTTTCAAGTGTTACCTGCCTTTCGGAAATTTCTCCTTTGCCGAAGTTTGGCTGATTATGTCATATGTCATAAAATATTATTAATTGATGTTCTTCTTGTTTACAATGTTCATCACACACACACACACACACACACACACACACACACACAAAACACACACACACAAGCACGCACGCGCATGCATGCAGGCATGCACGTGCGCGTACACACACACGCGTGCACGCGCGCGCCACACCATACACACGCACGCATGCGTGCACGCGCTCATACACACACGCACACGCACACAAACACAACAAAGCACAGCACAGCACAGCACAGCATAACACAAAACAAAACACACAACACACACACACACACACACACACACACAACACACACACACACACCACACACACACACAACACACACACACACACACACACACACATACATACACACACACACACACACACACACACATACACACACACACAAAACACACACACACACATACATACACACACAACACACACACACACATACAACACACACACACACACACACACACACACATACATACACCACACACACACACACACACACACAAACGCGCGCGCGCAACACGCACGCATATATGCACACTCCGCACGCACACACATGCCGCACACACACAACACAACCTCGCGCGCACCACACAACGAATGCATATATCCATTCATTGTCCACGACGCTGTATATGAACGCTCCCTTAACCCCTAGACACGAATGAACGAACTTTAGCCTTTAATTTTATCAAACGTTAGACATTGCGACGTTGATTATAGGTGAAGGTGAAAAAGATGCTGAAAAGGGAGGAAGGAAGAAAGAGTGAAAGAAAGAAAGAAAGAGAGAAAGACAAGCAGAAAGCAGTAAAAAGGAGGATTTAGTGAAGGCGAGGCCACCCAGAACCTGTAGTGAGGGGAGAGCCGTAACCTTGTTAAACAGGCCACGGCAGATCTTGGGAAGTGATTGCATTCGCCCAACCCAAGCCAATATCAACAGGGGGCTTCAGCGAGGATCAACAGCCCCCCCCCGCCCCCATCCCCACACACACACACCCTGCTTTCCCTCCTCCTTCCCTGGTCCTCCCAACTCTACCCCACTTTCTTTTTTTTTTTTTCTTTTTTTTTTGTACGTGGGTTTTTACCTGGCCGGCGCTTCTATGGGAGCGTGTTGGCTTCATAAGCCGATATCGTCAAGAAAATAGGTGATAATAGCTGTTGCTGTTTTTTTCCTCGCGACAACGGGTCTTCTCGGTCTTTTTTTCTGTTTTTTGTTTTATTTGTTGCTTCATGATGACAGCAGTGACAGCAATGTCAGTGGACAGCACTCGTGAAGAAGGGACACAGAATCCTGTTGGTCAGAAATGAATCACATCTCCCGTTTTCATTCTCGAGATATCAAGAAACAGAAAATGCTATCCCAGATAAGAACAGCCACAGCAGTTTCAACAGACCCGGAGAAGACCTTTGATGCGAGCCATTGAGAACTCGCAGAGTGAGCAGCTGAACTCTTTTGCCTGTGTCAGGGCTTACCCTGAAGCAGCCCACCAAGCGCACTGTCATCCAGCGGATTCCATCACACGGCAGCATTCGGGGCACTGAGGAAGCTGAGCAGCTGGCAGAGAAGGAAGGACAGCTGTCAACAGAGAGCCAGGAAGACGTGAAGACAACACTCAGGGAGCAGCAGAAGGGTGGATGGCTTCAGCACCACCCTGATGACTACAACGGTAGGGATGCTGACTACCTACCTCCTTCCCAGAGAAGATCAAGTGACCGTCGTGAGATAGATTAAAGGACCGGACACTGCAGACTCAGTCATCACATGTTCATTAAGTTGCATATCGATGTGTCCACAGTGTGCCCCTGTGGCACACCTTCCATGACAGTGACACACTTCCTCCAGGTCTGTCCAACGCATCAGAACCTCAGAGCAGAAACCTGGCCTGCTGCCCTGCCGATGAGGAACAAGCTCTCTGGTCCCCTGGAGAGGCCCGAGAGACTCCAGCATTCGTAGGGGCCTCCGGCGTTGCTGTCTGAGCGAGTGGCGACTAAGACGACGAATTCCCATCGTATACGGCACTCGTGAGGTTGTGATCTCCCTTTTTACTCCTTATCCTCCATGAAAGTAGTTGTTTTCAGTTGATAATAGCTGTTTCCATGTGGTGGATGATAACGGACTTCATGGGAAAAAGTAGTGTTTTCACGAAGCGATAAGAGATGTCACGGTCATGAATGTGGGCTCATGAAGTTAGTGTGCTCCAGTCCATTTCTCTTCTCATGCTGTGTGTTTAGGCTGCCTGACAACGAACGACTTTTTAAGGAAAAGAATAAGCGCGTAAAGGCCTCTTTGCATCTTAGCTTCAAGAAAAAAAAATCAAGTAGGCAATTTCAGTGTGTGAATAAAGTCAAAACTAATACCATAAGTGAAAGATTAGGATATAACCAATATGTACACGACGTCAAAAGCCGTAATCATGTTCAGTGGCGCGCACGGCCACCCCGCCACGCACGCACCACGCACACGCACGCACACACACACACACACACACAAACACACACACACACACACACACACACTATATATATATTATAATACACACACACTCACACACGCTCACACTCACACACACCAACACACACACCAACACACAAACACACCAGTACACACACACACACACACACACACACACACACACACACACACACACACACACACCACACAGTACATGAGTAGAGACAATAGACGGGTGTCAAAACAACGGGGTAAAGGCGGATGAGATTGGGCGAGAATGGAGGGAAGGAAGGATGGGGCTAAATTGTGGGAGTGGATAGAGAAAATTAACGAAAAGAGAGACAGACAGACAGAGAGAGAACAGGATCAGGAGAAAGCCGTTCAGCCTGTAAGGCGTTCACAATAGAGGGGATGACCCTCTCAGCGTAGTGTCAGTCCTGTTGAACACAAAGCTAGCTGGTGGTCTAACTGGCGAGGGAGTGCGTGGGAATTTTCACAGTGCGTTTTTGGCTTGTTTGTTTTCTTCCGGACGATTTGAAGGCTGTATACTACGGTTTAAAAGATTTCTTTTTGTCTTTGTTTCGCGCTGAGGGGAGAGAAGGGGGGGGGGGGGGGGGGAGAGAACAGGTTGGGAGAGGGTGGGGGTGTTGGAGAGGCAGTGGTTAAGGGGATGCAGAATGGCTTACGGAAGGGGGGGGGGGAGAGGAGAGGGGGGGGGGGAGAGAGAGAGAGAGGGGGGGGGGGATTCCGTTCAGAGATGTGGTTTAAGGACTTCTGCACTACTATCGTGTTTTCCCCATGTTTCCTTTCTTTTTTCTTCCTTCCTCCCTTCAGTTCTCGGTGTTTCTCTTCTTTTCCGCCTGTCCATTGTCTGTTTGCCTCAGTTGTTTTCTGGACATTCTGCCGCCCCCCCCCCCCCCCTCCCCCCGTGCTCCCTTTTCTCTTTCCCACACATTTTTTCCCTTTCTTCTGTCAGTCCCTTTCTCTCATCCTTTCCTCTTATACATGATTTCTTTTTCACTACGTCCCTCTTTCACTGTAATGCACTACGTCCTCCCTCTCTGTCTGATCTTTTGCTCCTTTTCCAACAGTTCCAGTGATCTCAGTCTCTCTCACTCTGTCTCTCTCACACTCTCTCTCTCTCTCTCCCTTCATCATCTCCTTCTCCGCCCCCCCCCCCCCCCCCCCCCCCCTGCTCTCTGTTACTTGTGCGTGTATGTGCACATACATGATTTACACTCACACGTAAGTGTGCGCGTGCAAACACACACACACGCACACACACACACACACACACACACACACACACAGTCTTGCCTAAGCGCTTAAATGCACTGAATAACCGCCCACCACTAACAAAAAGGAAAAAGAAAAGAAAAAAGAAGAAGAAAAAAAACAGGCCTCCTAAAGACAGCCTCCTCATCCTCAATGGGACGGCTGACCTAGAGCCAGCCAGTGGCCGGACCTCAGGTGCGTCACTGACCGTGTTTATCGCCTGACCCCCGAGGCTACTCACGCCAGCTTAGCGAAGGGATGCTGGGCACTCTTCACCACGCACAGGGTCCAGTCCCTCCCTCACGGGGAGACTGGCGCGAGGTGAGGTGAGGTGAGGGGCACCGAGGGCACGATGACTGGGAAGCGATCATCTGTCGCGGGCACCTGATCCGATCATCTGTCGTAGGCACCTGATCCGATCATCTGTCGTGGGCATCTGATCCGATCATCTGTCGTGGACATCTGATCCGATCATCTGTCGTGGGCATCTGATCCGATCATCTGTCGTGGGCATCTGATCCGATCATCTGTCGTGGACACCTGCCAGGCTTGTTTCACGTGCTTGAAGATGGGAGGGATTCGTCGGGATGGAAAGAGAGGTGATGGATAATCACGTGAACAGTTTTAGCTGTCCTGTTCAACTGCGTCTTGGCTGATTAGACAGTGGAGTATATCAACACCCCCCCCCCCGCTCTCACCCCGACCCCCCTCCTCTCTTTCTCTCTCTCTCAATCTGTTTATCTCTTTTTGTGTGTTTTGTGTGTGTGTGTGTGTGTGTGTGTGAGAGAGAGAGAGAGACTCTCTCTCTCTCTCTTCTCTCTCTCTCTCTCTCTCTCTCTCTCTCTCTCTCCCGTCCCAAATCCACCCCACTTCTATTCCCCAGTAGTCTTGTTAACAATTTTGAACTATAACGACCAGGTAGTATTATCACCTTTGATCTCACCTGCTGGCTGCTACGTCAGGGAGCGTGTTTCTTGACACCTGTCCTTCGCCCCTGCTTAGTTCACCACACGTGTCGGGGAGGGAGTCTACCTCCCTGTCGTTATGAAACTGCCTGCCCTGGACACAAAACCCCTTCCCCCTTTTCTTGTTAAACCCCGGACAGGATTGGGTTACAGGCGCTGTTACGAAGAAGAAATCCCGTCACCGGGGATGTTTACCGGGGTAGCTGTTTACGAGGCCCGAAGTTCCGGGTAGAAAACATGACACTGGAAGTCCAGTGGACTTGAACTTAACGATCAGCCAGTCAGCTTCTTGTACTGAGGGACCTCTTTCCGGCTTTTGGCGTCACGAATGGGCGATCATTCACAATTCAACGACTTTGATCAGTGAGAGTGTTTCCTCCCTCCTTTCCCCACATACCCCATTACTAACCCTCCACTCGTACTCCACCCCACGCCACCCGTTGTTCCCCTCCCCGCTTGGTTTCGGAAAGCATTTCGCTTATGGATATGTAACATGTTAGCCATGTGAAGTTCAGTTAATAAATGACTGGTGCACTATGCTCTGAGTATGTCACATGTTAGCCATATGAGGTTCATTTAATGAATGAATGATGCGTTAATACTAATCGGACTAACGCATAGTTATGCTCGTAAGATGGAGTAGTAGAATGCACTGGCTAGGAAATGAAGCGGTTTTGTGTGTGTGTGTGTGTGTGTGTGTGTGTGTGTGTGTGTGTGTGTGTGTGTGTGTGCGAGCGTGCGTGCGTGCGTGCGTGTATGTGTGTGTGTGTGTGTGTTTGATGTTCCGTATCGCACATAATAGAAGTACGTTCTTTTCTGATGAGAGGCCATCGTCATCCTGTGATGGATATTCAGGGTACAGATGGAATTCCTCTGCAGCGACTTGTGAAGGGGATTGGACGACGTTACTTAAGATCTTTGTCATCTCGTCTGCCTGCCTCTCTTGGCGTGTTTCTCACTCTTTCTCTCCCTCCCTCCCTCCCCCCCCTCTCAAACACACACACACACACACACACACACAAACACACAAACACACACACACACACACACACACACACACACACACGTACACACACACGTACACACACACAGAGGCGCGCTTCTCTACAGACTGTCTCCCATACACACATACGTATGTGCACGCTCAAGATGCAAATGCAGCATAGACCCAAAGTGGCCAGGGGAGTTACAGGTAAAGAAAAAAAAAGTTCAGAACTGCCAGAACAAATGGGTGTTTAGAAAAGACATGCAGTGGAAGTGGAGTGTCCTGTGAAATGAAGTGTAATCCAGACTGTTTAATCCTGGTGGGCAAGAGAACGTTGATCCAAAAGACGGACTACGGAGAACGCGATCGTCAGAGAAAGAAGGGAGATCATATGATGGGGAACAGAGACGGAGCATGTCAGTAAACTGTTCAGGGCCTGTGTCAGTAACACATGAGAATCAGAGGGAAGACAGTTTGCGAAAGATTATGGACTGAACAGGCAGCCGATGTAAAGGTTTCAAAAGACGTGGGCTATGTTCTGTCTCCTCGTCCAACTCATTAGGTGGTCACTACAGTGCCAAAAGACGTGTGTCACGTTCTGTCTTCCTCGTCCAACTCATTAGGTGGTCACTACAGTGCCAAAAGACGTGTGTCACGTTCTGTCTTCCTCGTCCAACTCATTAGGTGGTCACTACAGTGCCAAAAGACGTGTGTCACGTTCTGTCTTCCTCGTCCAACTCATTAGGTGGTCACTACAGTGCCAAAAGACGTGTGTCACGTTCTGTCTTCCTCGTCCAACTCATTAGGTGGTCACTACAGTGCCAAAAGACGTGGGTCACGTTCTGTCTTCCTCACTGGGTGGTCACTGCAGTGCCAAAAGACGTGGGTCACGTTCTGTCTTCCTCACTGGGTGGTCACTGCAGTGCCAAAAGACGTGGGTCACGTTCTGTCTTCCTCACTGGGTGGTCACTGCAGTGCCAAAAGACGTGGGTCACGTTCTGTCTTCCTCACTGGGTGGTCACTGCAGTGCCAAAAGACGTGGGTCACGTTCTGTCTTCCTCACTGGGTGGTCACTGCAGTGCCAAAAGACGTGGGTCACGTTCTGTCTTCCTCACTGGGTGGTCACTGCAGTGCCAAAAGACGTGGGTCACGTTCTGTCTTCCTCACTGGGTGGTCACTGCAGTGCCAAAAGACGTGGGTTACGTTCTCTGTCTTCCTCGTTCGCCCCATTAGATGGTCACCACGTGCATCGGATGAGTGCTGCTGTGCTCTTCCGGTCCTCCACGGCGCTGTGCAGTGTGACGTCCAGGGTGGTTGGTGTTGCCCAGAGCCTGTCCCTTGCACCGTCATGCTGTGGGCAGTGTAGAGGATTTGGTCATCTGTCCTGTGTCCTTGACCTCAGGAACCTTCGCCTGACTGTTCAACACGAATGTATGTATGTGGGTGATGGCGTTGGCCATTGTCGTCCAGTCCTCAGCCGAAAGACATGCACCTGTTCCTCTTGTCCCAGCAGATAGCAGCTGTCATTTGGTTCTCTTCTGGGTTTTGAATCCATCATAGGACGCCAGGTTGTCGGTCTGCTTCTTCGGGCTTCCTGCTTTGGCCGATAAGTCTGCTCTCTCGTTGCCTGTAGTCCTGCAGTGCGTTGGCCCCCTCTGAAAAACCGCTCCCTGCACTGCAAAACTCAGACCAGCGGGAGCCATGGAGAAAGGATTGAGCCCCGTGTTCCGGGAGCATCTGAGGGCCTGGAGAGCAACGGTAACGTCAGTAAAGACGATTAGACGAGTAGTTAGGGCTGAATGTTTGGAGACAGCTGTTGCTGCTTTACAGAGGAGGGAGGGAGGGGGGGGGGGGGTTCTTTCTCTGCTCTAGGCTGGTCTGCTAGGACTACAAACTCTTCATCAGTGTCTGTGTACTTGTGGTGCCACCCTCGTGAATGGCCTAGTCAGTGAGCCATCCATGAAGACGTGTGTCCTGTTTTCTTAGGGGCACCGGTTGCAAATGTGTGTAATGTTCCCGTGTAGAGGATTTGAGAATCAGCCAGGAGCACTGTTTGGACCTTTCAGGGCTTTTGAAGCAGCATGTCTGCAGCACCACACTGTCTCATAGCCATGCTGAAATGGATTTCTAACGGGTTTTTTTTTTTTTATAGGATCCCCACCCCCCTCCCCCGAATTCTCTCCATCCCTTCCCTCCTCTTCCCACCACCCTCCATCTGTCTTTTCATCTCTAACTTTCCCGGACCCCCTACATACAATTATTTGCTTGCCGAAAGCTTATCTTTATGGTAAGACCACCCCAACAACTTCGCTCACCTTTTTAAGGGGAGGAGGGGGATGGGGAGGGGACAGCAATATGGTTTTTTTTTTTTTTTTTTTTTTTTTTACATTGAACGAAGACCCGCTTGACGCCACTGCTAACAGTCCTGTTCAGCTTATCTTTGCCCAGTCCATGTTTGCACACGGGGCGGTGTGTATGTACATATACAATACGGCACCAGTTCGTGTTTATCCCTCCACAGCATGAAGTGGGCGGCCTTGGCCGTGTCACCTGTCACTCTGTGTTGTGCAGTCTTGCGCAGTCTTGCCAGTGCCCTCCAAAGACAGTCCGGTGTTGTGGGGTCGAATCCCGCTGGGCCCCCAACGAACAGATCTGCCGTTTGTCACTGCCATTTTGATGTGTAGTTCAGGTGGCTCTTGGGGCGTACGTGTAGTTTTACATTGATCCATTCCCCACGATCTTCAAGGACTGTCATCCCTGCATGCTGTTTCACCTTCGGTGAGTGTATCTGTTAAACAGAAATGTTACCTTTTCTGACAGAACGTGCGGTGTTAATCGCTAGGCCCGTATGTTCGCCAGATGACGAAGAGAGGTTGTGGGGGAAAAGGAGAGAGAAGGGTGTGTGTGTGTGCGAACGTGCTGTTCTTTGTAACTGACATTTGACCCCGATTCTCCCCCCCCCTCCCCACCCCCATTGTTTTCTTCTTCTTTTTCTTCTTCTTTTACTTGAAGGATTTATATTGGTTTGAAACTTGATCTATCAAACCATTAAACTTGGTTATATTTCCAGGTAGGTAGTTACTTTCAGATTGTACAACCTCCCCCCACCCCCCACCCCCCACCCCCCCAGTCCTTAAGCGGTTTGGTCAGCGTAGACAGCTTTCCTGATTGTTGTGTGTGTGTGTGTGTGTGTGTGTGTGTGGTGCGTGTGTGTGTGTGTGTGTGTGTGTGGCGGGAGGGAGGGTGGGGGTGCAGTCTAACGTTGCTCAGACACCACACCACAGAACGTATTCAGATCCCAGGCTACATGTTCAGCCTAAATACTGTGGCGCCCCTGTGGGATCGAAGTGGCAACCGATGCGTTACCTGGAATGCAAATCCGACGGCTCAAGCAGCTGAGCATGCAGGCGTGCATCCGTACCGTCTATCGTTAATAACGACGACCCAGCAAAACGGATCGTGGGCAACAGGTTGTCGCGGTGACGACGGTATTCTCCCCATGAAGGCTGTCATTGATCAGTTCACAAACACACACACACACACACACACACAGTGCGCGCGCGCGTGAGCGCCCAGTGCGCACTCATGCATATATACACACGCACCGACACTCGTCACTTATAAACATATATGGTTTACCTCCATAGTTCGAATGATAACTGTTTATCATCTATTGAGATTAACGCAAAAGTTTTTGACCGTCTTTTAATTCCTGTATGTGTGCTTCAAGAATTCTCTCTGTCTGTCTCTGTCTCTCTCTCTCTCTCTCTTCTCGTCTCTCTCTCTCTCTCTCTCTCTGTATGTGTGCTTAAAGAATTCTCTCTCTGTATGTGTGCTTCAAGAATTCTCTCTCCCCCCCCCCCCTCTCTCTCTCCCCCCCCCTACCCCCACCCCCACAAGTTAAAAGTATCCGTTTTTATGATTATATAAAAATTATTGCTGTAATTATGCAACTCGTCACTTAAGGAGTCAATTTGTAAACATAGAGGGTGCGCAACGTGCAGTTTGCAGTACAACCGGTTACATTTGATGTGAATTCACGTGGAGCGCAAGTCCTTTAACAGTGGGCAAGACTGAGCTTGACCACAAAACGATGTGGACGCTTGACCTGCTTCATGGAGGGCTAAAGAGGACTTCAGCTGGGTGGATGCTAAAAGAAATCGGGGATGGAGAGGGGTGGGAGGGCAACCTCCCCCACAGGTCTGTTAGGTAAGACGATAAGATGGGAGTGTGGACAGTGTCGACGAGTGCAGATTGACAAGAACAGCTGTACCGTGGGGTGCAGGCGTGCTGTCGCCCTGACCTCGTAGTGGGATGGAGGGTGTGGTGGTGTAGGGGTCGGGGGTGGAGAAGAGGCAGAGTTGAGGGGGGGGGGGAGGAGACCCTCTAATAAATCACTCCCCGTCTGCTCCTTTCAGTATGTCGCTGATATTGAATCTCACCCCTCTCTCTCCCAGGGGGTTTGTAGGAGAAAATTAGTTGGTAGGACTGGTAACGCCGAACACTTCTGCTTGCATCGTCTACCACCCTCGCTGCGTGTCGGTTCACCAGAGGCCTGTTGGCAAGCGTGTGGTTGTGGGCTATGCAGTGTTGTGTTCTTCATTGATCCTGTGTGTGTGTGTGTGTTGTGATATCGACTAAAAATCGTGATCAGAATTCACACAAGGCATTTATGTATCTATTGACAAAGACAAAAACAACAAAAAATGCAATATTATGGTCGAAATCCATTCTTCTTGGCGTTGTTGTTTAGTCGCAAAGTTCTTAAGGTATTATTTGTAATGAATGACATGAACTCTTTCGATTTTTTAAATAGAGATTCTTTAAAAATTTTCTGTTCGAGGAAACGACTCACACATTAGATGCAGACAAATGTTTTGAAGCAGTTCAGTTATTGTAAAGGATTGTTTCAACAACAAAAAAAAGGAAGAAAGAAAGAAAGAAAAAAGTGAAGCGTCTAATTCTGCTTCAGTTTGTAAGTCTTATTAAAAAATTATCTGTCACTGTCTACGTTAAAGAGGTGATCTGAAAAAGTGAACGCGCCATAAGCTGTAGCTTGTTCCAGATATAGAGGTTTTCTGTCATTGTTCTGTGTAAGCTTAGTTAAAGATATGTTGTTAGTGTCTAAGGTGGAAGAGGAGGGGGGAAGTACAAAGCAAAAGGAATTTGATCCGGCCGTCGACATATTCCTGGTTCAGTTGTCAAGCCGCAAATCGACAACTTGGTGCACAACGGGAGGTGTATGGTTGTGTGTGTGTGTGTGTGTGTGTGTGTGTGTGTGAGAGAGAGAGAGAGAGAGGGAGGGGGGGGGGGGGGGGGGGGGGGGCACACTCGTTTTGTCCCAGCAGGCCGAAGATTACGAAGAAGAGAATGTATCAGCAAGGTTGTCGCTGATTTATTACACTGTGTTTATGCCCCCATTCAAAAGACCTTTGGTGCTTCAGTGCACCATTTTTTTAGGGTGTGGTTTAAACTTTTAAGAACTCCAGTGACCAGGTAAAAACTGGTGTGTCGGAAGACTAGTTAGGGTGAAGGGGTGTTTGTGGGCGAGGAACAAACCCCATTATACCATTGATTCATAACCGCCCAGTAAGATTTTCATTCAGATTACATCTCCTATCAAAGTTCGTATAAACCATTTGCATGATCATGCATTCATATCTGTGGTCCTGCGTTTAATAACTTGAAAAAAAAAAAGAGATTTCTTTCTGGCGATCGTCTGTCCTATTTCGCAGTCATTCCTTAGAAGCATGAAGCAAAATTTATAGCGCTGTGTCAGGATTACCGAGACAAACCTGGAAAAGCGGCCTGTCTGAGACCCGTTCGGCAAGTTCATTGAGTCACAGAACCGAAAGTAATGACCGACGTTCATTGTCTTACAGCTTCTACCCCCCCCCCCACCCCCTCACTTCACACACCCCACCTGGGGGACCTCCACCACAAAACAGCAGAGCTCCCCCCCCTTACTTTCCTTCCCCCAGTCCACTTCCCTCTACCCGGGCTGATATTGAGCGAGTGTCGGGTGGGAGTGTTGCTCTGCCTGCCCTGTGGGGCGTGAAGATTGGCGAGGTCGGTGTGTGATCAGGCGGGGACAAGGGAAACCTGTCCACTTTGTTTTTGCCTGCGCAGCCTACCCTCTGAGCCCAAGGTGGACAGGTCGCCCGCCAGCTTGTTGATGAACGTGCACTTCCCCGACTTCCCGAGACACGGAAAGGGTTCGCTCAGACGGCAGGCCTGCAACAACCAGCAAGCGCTATGCAGGCAAGGTGAGCCCAACAGGTGTGGTTGTAAGACTCCGGCAAGACGTGGAGCGATGAGCTGGGCAGGTAGAAGACGCGACACAGTTTGGCGAACCGCGACGGCCGCAATTATATCTACACCTCATTAATTATCGGCGGGCTTGACGCTGGCAGCTGGATACAGCGGCACGGAGACGTCCAGGAGTCAGTGACTGAGGTGAGGGAGGGGTGTGCAGGGGCCACGGCCAGTGTCTGGCGGTGGGCAGTGACCTGACAGCTGTCGCCTGCACTCTTTGGGGGCCCGAGGGCTGAGAGAAAGGGCCGTGGAGATGGCGGACACTGTGGAGGAAGGCGTGTCGTGGATGTGGGTGTACCTGCCCGCTGTGGTCGTCATGGTGCTGGTGCTGAAGCTTCTGCAAGGCAAGGCTCGTTCCGTCAATGTCTGTGCGGCTCTCTCCTGGTCATGGTGTTGGTGTTGGAGATGGTTGTGGTGTATGTGGGTATAGCGTGCGTGTGTGTGTCTGTGTGTGTGTGTGTTTGTGTGGCGCGCGCGTGCGAGTGTGTGTGTGTGTGTGTGTGTGTGTGTGTGTGTGTGAATGAGAGAGAGGGGGAGAACACCAAACCTGTGTGATTGTCATCGTCTTATTTGAGAAAGATGTGAGCGCGACCTTTATCATTTACTTCTGCGCATTCACTGCTGACATAAGTATTCCGCTTTTTTTCCCATATGAAGACTGAATTGATTCTGTTTACACAGTGCGAAAATCAGAATAAATCGATTTTCTTGTCCTTGGTGTTTCCTTTATCTTGTTTATCGTCTGTTTCATCACCTTCGTCTGTTGCTGTTGTTATTGTTGTTGTTATGTTGATACTATGATTAGGATGGCGATTATTATTATTCATAGTCATATTTGCATTCCTCGTCGTCCTTTTATCTATTTTTTTTGACCGGCATCAGCTTCACGTGCTTTTGTTATGTCTGTGATAATTTGATTGGTATTCTTTTTGTTATGTGATATTAATTAAACTCATGATTTCACCCCAGTAGAGCGTCGACTTAAATTTTTTCCCCTCTCATCTGCAGCGATATTTAGATTTTTTTTTTTTTTTTTTTTTTAGAAAGACAAAAGCAACAACAACATGCGTAGGAGGAAGAGGCTTGGAGGGGGGGGGGGAAAGGGGGGGGGGTTAAGAGCATACACGTGCGCGCGATCTGTATCGATTGGGAGTGATTTATGATTACGACAGCAAGCACGCAGGGCGTGTCCCTGCATAGCGAGGTAAGCCAACAGCTGGTGTGTTGTCGGTGGGCAGAGGAATGCTGCTCACAGCACTCCATCCCGGCTGACACACCGACTGTACAGGTATAGGCCCTGTGCATCGTGCGTCCACGGAGCCACCTGCTGTTGCTGTAGCTAACAGTCCGCTAAAAGAGACAGAATCGGTCCTTGCTTCGTTTAACTCGTGTGCGTTCAGTCGTTTGAAGTGTAGCGAGGGCGTTGTCGGTAACGATTAAAATGTTTTGGCATTGCTCTCTCTCTCGCTCTCTCTCTCTCTCTCCCTCTCTCTCTCTCTCTCTCTTTATATATGTATGTATGCGTGCGTGTGTGTATGTGTGTGTGTGGAGTGTACGCGCGCGCCCGTGTGCATGTGTGTATGTGTGTGAGTGTGTTGTGCCTAATCGCGTGCCAGCGCGCACATACGTTGAGTTGAATGTAAGAATTGCACGGTTTTGGTAAGGCAAGCCGTTTCATTTATTACTTCAAGTGGAAAAATATTTCAGGTGAAAGATTTTTATAATCGATGAAAGGCTTAAAAAAAAAGAAGATGAATTGCATTTCTAAAACTAGCTGTACAGTGTAAGACCATATCCATAAAAGAGAGAGAGAGAGAGAGGTCATCGCAATTCCGACGTCCATTGTTTTCTCAAATGATGGGCACACACACACACACACACACACACACACACACACAACACACACACAGAAGAGGAGAGAGAGAGAGAGAGAGAGAGAGAGAGAGAGAGAGAGAGAGAGCAATAATCATGTTGCCGAAACTTGTCAACAAACTGTTTGCGATTGTTGTGGTTTCTAAAGGCGAAAAGAAACAGTAATATACAGAGACAGCACTATTAAGGCGCGTAATATTTTCCCTTTTGAAAAGGGTCACCTTTCCCACCCCGATTGTGCTGACGCCATTTCATAATCCTACCTCCCTCTGCTGTTCAGCCAGCATTAGTAATCTCCACTTGCGATTTTTCCCACAACCAGCCAACCAGCGGCGGCAAAGGGGTTGTTAACGCTCCTTTCAATTTAGGCCACTTTACCTTCTGTCTTCACGCTTGGGCGGCTGCCGCTGGTTCCGTTTCAGAGTAAGGCGGGCGAATTCATCTGGGTTGGTTGAAAAAGGTACTTGAGAGGCCAGGCTTGACTGCACACACCACGGGCACTAGATGGTGGTTTTTTTCTGTCTTTTTGTTCAACAAATTGGACCTCAGTTTTTTACGGATGTTTTTACTTCAGCATGAAACAGGTTCAGGAATCGTAAAGGGGGCTGGGGGGAACACACACACACACACACACACACACACACACACACACACACACACACACACACACACACACTCCCTCTCTCTCTCTCTCTCTCTCTCTCTCTCTCAGACACAACACACACACACACACACACACACACACACTCACTCACTCACTCACTCATGCATATGTGCAAGTACACACACACAAACACACATGCACACACTCAAGCACACACACACACACACACACACACACACACACACACACACACACACACACACACACACAGAGTCAAAAAACGCGAGTGATCACAGAAATTGGTATCTGTGTGGTGCTCACATGTTTGCACGTTTTTGACGAGGTGGGATGATCGTCAAAGGTGGTTATTTCAACACCAGTAAGGTTGCAGTGAGATGGCGTCGATCTTGAGAAGAAAAGAAGTACGACGGAGAAAGGAGTGCGTTGACTTTGCTCAGTTTCTTTGACCGGGCTTAGCAGGTTATCAGTGTTTGTAATAAATTGAGTCGTAATTTGCCACAGTAAATCTCTCTCTCTCTCTCTCTCTCTCTCTCTCTCTCTCGGAGTGGCTTCCCTTGCTTGGCTGCCAGCAAGAAGGGCTTCTCAGAGCGTACACAAAAAATTGTAACAAAATAGCCAGACTGTGTCCAGTATGCCGGTAAACGGTCTCCCGTCCATGGTAGAAAGTGTCCTCAACACACTGCTGAAAGAAATGGTCCTGTCCTCCTTCAAAATCGAAGGTAAAGGGAGTCAAACGGTTGTTGTTCTTCGCCTGACTCTACCGCGTCAAACATCACAACTCGGTCAACGTGACACAGCTGTGTCTCGACGGAAGTGTCCGTCCCAAGCGATCAGAGACAGGAGGAGAGCCGAGGCGCACAGAAATTCTGCAGTTCAAGAGGAAAAGACAAGCTGTTCTTCCTCCCCCTCCGCCCTCTTTCCCCCAGCTCCGTCAAGTCTGTTTTACAGCAAGGAAAAGACAACCGCAGGGGACATTTTCGGAGGTGACAGTATCGGTGGTTGTTGTGCGGCAGAATGTGCGCGATTGTGTGGAGAAGAAAGTCACTCTACAAACACACACACTGACACCCGCACACAATCACTGACGCAACATCCCGATGGTGGGCAGGGGGAAGAAAATACCTGTGCGATTGACAGTGGCGGTGATCATGATGCTGATCAAAGTAGCGAACGTGCCGATACTGCGTTCGACACTTGTGGCAACGAACATTCCATTTCTGCGAAAAACTCAACCGGCGATCAAACATTTTACCAAGAGAGTGACAGACAAAATACGGTAACAATGACATGTTTAGCAAATAATGCAAAAACGTTGGACAGTACCAGGAGCAGCTGCAAGACAGAAGACCGTCTAGACAACCCGGCAGGTGAGAACGGACATCCTGATCTGGATACGACCTGACCGTTACTGAATGAAAAACATATTTCCTCACAGTGACTTTGTGTAACCCTCACTTTGATGTTCATATGTTACACTGTCATACTTTCTTAATATGGTTTCCTTATCACGAGGAAGTTTTATATCTTACTTCACATTCATATTCATTCCAGTCGATTATTTCAGTCACCCGATATTGTGAATTGGCTCAAAAGCTTTAAACAATAAATCATTCGAATTCGTATTTTCTCTCCCCCTTTCCCCTCTTCCTCTTTCTCACTCTCTGTCTCTAAATATGTGTTTGGGGAGCGCGCGCGCGCGTGTGTATGTGTGTGTGTGTGTGTGTGTGTGTGTGTGTGTGTGTGTGTGTGTGTGTGTGTGTTCACGCATGCGTCTCCGTATATCTGTGTGTACACGCACGCATTTGTTGATGAGTTTTGTTTGTTTGTTTTCATGTATTACACATTACATAAAGATTAGAATGAGCCACAGTCGTCCTGTTCAAATGTTGTTTAGAAAACAGCGTAGTGAATTCCAGGGAAAGTTGCTGGATTAGCTGCAGCCGCTTCTTTGGCTTTTCCAGCGGTTGTATGGCTGGTTTGGTGGCGGTAAGAATAAGGCCTGATGCAGGGGAAGTCTGCCTGAATACATTCATTCAGTCGGCGATGATATGAAGATAGAGAAAGGAAAGCGTATACCATTCTTCAGCGTTGGAGAGACCAGGGAGAGACGGAAAGGTGTACTAGATGGCGCTGACAGGCCCAGAGTGATGGAGATGAGCTGTGAAGATGTCATGTTGATGATGGACGGGGCGGGTATCGAACCCATTGAACCCCTCAAAATGACCCATTACTGGGTAACTGGCATCAGGCGTTGGCTTCTCCTGACGTGTTCTTCACTGTGTTTAATGTTTCCACTGAATGACCGATATTAGGCGTTGGCTTCTCTTGACATCAAAAGCACAGTGCCATCAAAACCTAGAAAGTGGACGTTTACGCCGTATGTGACCGGTAGGGTTGATGTCTTTGTGTTAATATGATGTCCCTTCCACGTGTTTTGGTACGGGCACAATGGTCATTTGGCTATCTCTTCACCCACATCAAAGGAGGGACTGCTTGTAAACTGCTAGTGGTTTCTTCTTCTTCTTCTTCTTCTTCTTCTTCTTTTTCTTCTGCTTCTTCTTCCTTTCTTTCTTTCTTTCTTGCTTTTCTTCTTTCTTTCTATCTTTCTTTTTCTTATTACCCCATTAATTCTCGCTAGCTTTTCTGAGCATAGATGGTATCGCAACGTTATACGGTTAAAGTACATCGGAGTATGCACTTTGCGTTTTATGGAGCGTATCTCCTTAATAGACACACGTTAAGAAAAAAAAAGTCCATCCACTTCGGCCCACCGCAGTCTCGATTCTTCACAGGAATGACTGACCTGAACTCGTGCCCTGACGTTAATAACTTTGCATGGGGTGGGACGATAGGCAGAGAAGGCAGACAACTATACTGACACATATGCTGGCGATGTGTTCAGGGTACCAGTCCAATACATCCGAGGGTTCCCTTTTTTCTTGTGATGTATCCGAACAGTAGAATCGGAATGATTCCACGCACCCCTCCTCACGGGTTACAGTTGCAAGACCATTAGAGTCATTATATTCACTGGGTTTCTTTTGCTGTTTGATTGTTGGGGATAGCATTCCATCGTGGTCTTTTGGTAGAAGGGCTTGGCATGGAAGTGGGAATATCCAGGATCCAGGTTTGACTGAAACTTAATTTTGTTTCCTCCGTTGTCCTCCACCCACCCCCTCCTCCTACATTAGATCTTGATCTAGGTACTAGCTATAAGCTAGGATGATAAACCAGGATGGTAAACTGAAATCCTGTGTTCCGCATGAAGACACGCCAACGATGCCACAAGTTTGTTGTGATGCGAAAGATATTTAGTCCAGTGCAGTACTGTTCTGTCCGATGAAACCTAGTCCATCATAGTCCAGTTCAGCACAGTCCTGCCCAGCACAGTTCTGTAAAGTCCAGTCCAACATGGTCAGGTCCCAAAAAGTCAAATACAGCCCAGTCTACTCAGACCAGTTCAACACAGTCCAGCCCAATACAGTCCAGTCCAACATGTCCAGTCCAACACAGTCCAATCAAACGCAGTCCAGTCTAATACAGTCCAGTCCAACACAGACCAATCAAATACAGTCCAGTCCAATCATATACAGTCCAGTCCAACACAGTCCAATAAAACACAGGCCACTCTAATGCAGTCCAGTCCAACACAGTCCAATCAAACATAGTCCAGTCCAACACAGTCAGGTCCAACACAGTCCAGTCCAGCACTGTCTGGTGCAACATAATCCAGTCCAACATAGTCCAGTTCAACGTAGTCCAGTCTAACATAGTCCAGTTCAACGTAGTCCAGTCCAACATAGTCCAGTTCAACATAGTCCAGTCCAACATAGTCCCGTTCAACATAGTCCAGTCCAACATAGTCCGTTCAACATAGTCCAGTTCAACACAGTCCAGTCCAATACAGTCCAGTCCAACATGCCCAGTCCAACACAGTCCAATCAAATATAGTCCAGTCCAACATAGTCCATACCAACACAGTCCAGTCCAACGTGCCCAGTCCAACACAGTCCAATCAAATACAGTCCAGTCCAAACATTGTCCATACCAACACAGTTCAGTCCAACATGCCCAGTACAACACAGTCCAATCAAATACAGTCCAGTCCAACATAGTCCATACCAACACAGTCCAGTCCAACATGCCCAGTACAACACAGTCAATCAAATACAGTCCTCCAACATAGTCCATACCAACACAGTCCAGTCCAACATGCCCAGTACAACACAGTCCAATCAAATACAGTCCAGTCCAACATAGTCCATACCAACACAGTCCAGTCCAACATGCCCAGTACAACACAGTCCAATCAAATACAGTCCAGTCCAACAAGTCCATGCCAACACAGTCCAATCAAGACAGTCCAGTCCAACATAGTCCATGCCAACAGTCCAGTCCAACATGCCAGTCCAACACAGTCCATCTAGTATAGTCCAGTCCAACACAGTCCAGTCTAGTATAGTCCAGTCCCACAGTCATCCAACACAGTCCAGTCTAGTATCCAATCCAACACAGCCAGTCTAGTACAGTCCAATCCAACACAGTCCAGTCTAGTACAGTCCAGTCCAACATAGTCCAATCCACAGTCCAGTCTAGTACAGTCCAATCCAACACAGTCCAGTCCAGTACAGTCCAATCCAACACAGTCCAGTCTAGTACAGTCCAGTCCAACATTGTCCAATCCCCACAGTCCAGTCCAACATTGTCCAATCCCACACAGTCCAGTCCAACATTGTCCAATCCCACACAGTCCAGTCCAACATAGTCCAGTTCCACACAGTCCAGTCCAACATTGTCCAATCCCACACAGTCCAGTCCAACATTGTCCAATCCCACACAGTCCAGTCCAACATTGTCCAATCCCACACAGTCCAGTCCAACATCGTCCAATCCCACACAGTCCAGTCCAACATCGTCCAATCCCACACAGTCCAGTCCAACATAGTCCAATCCCACACAGTCCAGTCCAACATGGTCCAGTCCCACACAGTCCAGTCCAACATAGTCCAATCCCACACAGTCCAGTCCAACATGTCCATCCCACACAGTCCAGTCCAACATAGTCCAGTCCAACACAGTCCAGTCCAATAAACTCAGTCGAATCCACTGCAGAAAATCCCGTGCACCGTGGGCCATTCAGAGCGACAAAACAAAACGAAGCGTGACCTTAATTGGACAATACAGGGTTGTCGTCATGTTTCTTTCCGTGGTGTCGCATACCAGGCGTTTACGAGACTTTGTAACATTTATCTGTTGAAGCGAGCGGAAACCTCTCTCTCTCTCTCTCTGCATGCATGTGTGTGTGCGTGCGTGCGTGCGCGCGCGTGTGTGTGTGTGTATGTGTGTGTGTGTGCGCAGCAAAGAGAAAGTTGGTGTGTGTGTGTGTGTGTGCGCGTGCGCGCGCGAGCCTCTGTGTGTATATGCGTGTGTGTGTGTGTGTGTGTGTGTGTGTGTGTGTGTGTGTGCAGCAAAGAGAAAGTTGGTGTGTGTGTATGTGTGCGCGCGCGCGCGCGCGAGCCTCTATGTGTATGTGTGTGTGTGCGTGTTCGTGTGTGTGTGTGTGTGTGTAGGTGTGAAAAGGTCTAGCAAAGTAAAGTGCACTGTTATCTGGCTTAGCCATCCATACCACCCACAACCACGTCAAGCGTAAGCATAGCAGTGTACGTCGAGTGCCCGTGGAATGCAAACGAGAAGTGTAGAAGGGGTGTGGTATGTGCAGAATGAGAGTAGGTGGAGGGATGCAGGTGTCAGTAAGCATCGAGGCCTTTTGAAACTGCTATGCAAATGACCGGGCACATCATCCGCAATGTCCCGACCGCTACAAGCGCCTCCACATATCTTGGGAAGGAACTGCGTCCCGCTGACCCCGCACAAAACGGTGTCCCCTTTACCTGCGCAGAACTAGGTCAGGGTGACGACCGATTCATGTTGCCGTTCGTAAACTAAACCCACAACTAAACCACCTGTCCTTTTACTACATCAAAAACCGCCTTCACCTGTACAGTTGACGAACTGTAACAACTCATAGCGGCCGACCATGACAGGAATACTTATTCTGTACGGAAAAATATACCGGCGCTATCTTTCTGGGCAAGTTTAAGAGAAAAAACAAACAAAACAAACAATGAATAAACACCTGACATAATCATGCACTGTTGAAGAGAAACGACTGACGAATGAAAGCGCTTTGTCGGAATTCGAGCGATGACTGAAATTTGACCTCCGTTAGTATGGTCTCGGCATTATCATGATTGATCGTCCGCTGGGTTAAAGCGTGTTCTTACATCATTGTGGTATAATTCTGCGGTTTTGTTGTGGTGGTTATTTTTCGAGAGGGGCGGAATGTGACGGCGGGCGGCGGGGTGAAGCGAGAGAGAGATTGGACTAGGACGCAAAAAGCGCTAACGGTGTCAGTGCTGACATCCGACGGAATCTTTGCCGATGTCTTCTCTGCCCTGGCAGAGTTGAGGATGGCCGATCTTTGCATAATGCCAGGGAGATGGACTACAAATCTTGAGACGAGGTGGGGGGGGGGGGGGGGGGGGGGTGGCAGAAAAGACGTCTTGTCGTTTGAGCCTTTTCAGGAAACTCTCCTATTACACTGCAACCCACTATTGCCTTATAGTATCTTGGGGGTTTAGTTACAGTGGTGGAAGATGAAAAAAAAACAACAAAACGTGTAATAAGTCTTTTAGAAAATGGTGTGTCCTGAAGAGGACATTGCAAGGTTGTCATTTTGGAATCGCCTGTCAAAACCGATGATGCCTTGATGGCCATTTATCATTTTTCACAAATTTCAACAGAGCATTTGAAGCGCACGCTAGCGCACGCACGCACGCACTCACACACACACACACACACACACACACACACACACACACACACACACACACACACACACACACCGATCTAAACGAAGTAGACTTCTCCTTACTACCGTGCTCATTTAACCACAAAAGACTGCTAGTGCTTTTTTCCCTAGCAAAGTCGGGTGAACAACTGGAAGTCGGGGCTAGTCCAGTTGCCTCGGGGGCGAGAGGGGGGGGGGGGGGGGGGGGAGTGATCATGTCGTTTTCTGGCTGACCGGGGTCATTTCTTCTCGGACTTTCTGCCTGCCTACCTGGGACTACGTGAAAGGGGTCTTGACCTTGTCGAACACCTCCCTCCCTCCCTGCTCTCCTTCCCGCAAACGACGAGTGGATGAGCACGAGAGTTGTAGGTTTGAATGGAGACCAGATCTTTGTCGTTCCAGTTTATTCATGTTGTCGTTAAGGTTGCATGACGGTCAGATTTTTTTTTATTATTATAGTTATTTCATTCGAATGCCCTGCTATTGTTATATAAGTGATTGACTTAGGTAACGTTATGATAAGTTGTTCGTGCGCGCGCGCGCACGCTCACACACATACACATACACATGCGCACACACGCGCACACACAGAGAGAGAGAGAGAGAGAGAGAGAGAGAGAGAGGCTATTAAACAAATTAATAGATACATAGATGCATTAATCATACTTTTTTTCTTGTCGAGTCATTCCCTGATCATCATGTGGAAATAAATTTAAGATTGTTTAATCTCTTCTTCGGACAGACCCAGTTTAAGCAACAATCAAACACAGCTAGTCGATGTAACGTTCTTTCGCCGTTTTCGCTTCATAGTAGTAAATTTCAGCGGGTTGTGTGTGTGTGTTGTGTGTGTGTGGTGTGTGGTGCGCGCGTGCGTGTGTGTGTGCGTGCGTGTGTGTGTGTTGCTTGGAGAGAGAAAGAGAGAGAGAGAGGAGGGTGGGAGGGAGGAAGAGAAAGTGTGTGTGTTGTGTGGTGCGCGCGCGCGCGTGTGTGTGTGTGTGTGTGTTTCTGGGAAACTTTGTCATGGGAATGGTGATTTTAGGAGGCATGATTATGGAAAACATGACGCAGCGGCTGCTGTTAGTGTGACAGACATAGCCTGACAAAGCTGTGCGTGATGGCAGCAGGCAGGCTGACAGGCAGGCAGTAGACAGACAGGCAGGTCGCCGAGTGCTTCATCGCAGTGTGTGGGAACGTGTCAACGGCAGACAATCAATAGGTCACACCTGTGACGTCACCACACCACCTGGACGGCCCGTGAATGGATGCGTCCATGGAGGGAGACCCCGGGAAACTTTTTTGTTTGTTTGTTTTACTTTTCGTTTCCCGTATCAGCTGCCTGTGTGTACACACACGCACGCGCACAGCTACACAGGTGTTCTGCGCATAGAGGGTAACGGCAGTTTTATAGTTTAATGACCGTGTTCCCTGTCCCGAGCGAATCCAGGCTCTGTGTGTGTGGTACGCTATCTATAGGAGGCCAGCACAGGGAGACAATCGCTGTTTTCACCGCCATCCACCATGGGGGAGGACGGCAGACCCTCACTGTTCCTTCTACTGAAGTGATGGTTTGTGTGTGTGTGCGGCGTGTTGTGATACACCTACTCAGTGTAGGTCACCTGTTCATGAACCATCGTTTGTTCTCAGAGATGAGGGGATCGAAACAGGATCATTGATCTTTTTTACGGTGCCATGGTAACACACACCAACATTTCCAGGACTGAGAGGAAGCCAGTGCACCAGTATGTTCTCAAAAGAGCGTCTGCCGGACGGCCGTGTTTCTTGACGCCAAGCACTGGGCGAATTTTTATCTGCTGAAGTGGCCACTTTGGGGGACATTGTGGGACCAGCTGATATTACTGTCGTAAGGAGAGAGATGAGTTGTGCGTTTCTGGTCACAGCCATTGTGTGATTCGGAAACTGGAAGCACCGCTAGAGCTTTTATTTTCTTCAAACCGTGAACCAGAGGCTGGGGTTTGATTCTTGGCTGCATCGAGAGTGACACTTCATTATTCTTTTGTTATATACATTTTTTTTTCTAAGTTTCAGTGACAACTATTTTATTACGTCTTCTGGGTTCTCTCCCCCCCCCCCCCCGCCCCCCCGAGTCAGTTGATTGTGTGATCTGTGTTAGTCTGTTGATCAGTCTGATACAAAATGTCTGATTCCATTCTAATAAATCACGTGCTTTTTCGCTCTTCAGTTATCTCATCATTGCTCCTGCTGTTTCTTCCCTCCATTGCAAACCGTTATATCCTGCAAATTTTTTTTTCAGGTCACATTTATATTTAATGCAGAAATTGCAGAAATTGTCACACATTGCGTAAATGAGGATTAATTGTTCCCCCTTTTGCCAGCTGTGACAGGCTCATTAAAGATAATGATCGTTCACGGTTAGTTGCAACTGTCTCCAATCCACTGGTTCAAAGCGGAGAGGGGAAGCAGTTTGTGTGACCTTTCTTGGCCATTATGTTGTCGGGGCATGACAAATCAGGGCTACTCCCTCTATTTCATCAGGCTTTATCTGTTGGTTCCCTGGCTGGTGGTTTGGTTTTCTCTCATCGGTGTATCGGCCTGGCCTCTCTTCCTGCTGCTGTGACAGGTTCCCCGTTGGTGTGCGTCAGCTGGCTCCTGCTCTCTCTCTCTCTCTCTCTCTCTCTCTCTCTCTCTCTCCTCTCTCTCTCTCTCTCTCCTGTCCTCGGGTAGTTTTCATGTTTCATTGCCTTCCCGTGGGAAATCTCTCTCTCTCTCTCTCTCTCTCTCTCTCTCTCTCTCTCTCTCTCTCTCTCTCTCTCTTCTCTCCCCCAGTGCAGTGTCATCTTCTCGAGCAGTATCAATATTTCATTGGTAACCCTGTAGGTTGCAGCGGTAGGTATTGGGGAGGTGGAACCAATCAATGGGAACTACCATGTGCCGTGCGTGGCTGAGGCCTGTAACAGAAATGACTTCTGGATCCATCTCTGGTAGGACAGTGGGCGCAGGCCCTAAGACAAAACAGAAAAACCTTTGGTATCGTTCACACAGTACGGCGCGCGCGCGCAAACACACACACACACACACACACACACACACACACACACACACACACACACACACAACATATACACACGCGCGCGCGCGCGAGCGCGCATACACTCGCATACACACCCACTTTGTCTGTCTGTCTGTCTGTCTCTCTCTCTCTCTCTCTCTTAACTCGGGGGAAACAGGACAATGAGGCATTGTATGACAGACAGCTCCCCCCTCCCCCTTCCACTCCTACCTCACTCCCACTGTCTTCCCCCCCCCCCCCCCCCCCCCCCCCCCCCCCCCCCCTTGATCCTGGCTAGCTGACGAAGAGAGAACCCCACAGCTGACAAGGACCGTGACACGTGTGTCATCTTCACGCCGTCACACTTTCTAATAAGTAGCAAGTGGTGGCTTTAGGAGGAGATCGTTGGTTTGACGCTTCCAGGTCTGCCCTTCTACTGTGTTCTGTGTGGAAACTTGGCTTTTATTAGTGTGGCCTTTTTACTCGAGGAAGCTAGCTAACGAGTCGTTTGGGGTCAAAGTGAGAACAGCCTGCACGTAAATTCCGTAGTCCACCGAACTCTTACCAGGCAGTTTTGCTGCGTGTATGGCGTGCTGTTGGTGGGATGGGGTTCTGTGGCAGTGCAAGTGATTCTTCGTTGGATGACAGGCACTGCGCAATGGTGGAGGTTTTGACAGAAGCGCGCGCAAAATGAGATGGAAAAAAACAACGTTGTGTTGTGAGACTTCGTTAAAACAGTACTCGACATGTTTGTTTTAAACAGGAGTAAATTTGCCGAGAAAGGACGCAAGAGAATATCCTTATGTCAGGTATCATGGTGAATGTTTTGCGTGACTTTTTCTTCCCACACCTGCTCAGTATTGCAGCATCGGCGTTCCAGTTTATTGTTATTGTGATTGATTCTTCCACACGGAGTATGACTCTTTGTTTTAAGACCTGTTGATATAGAAGATAACAAACCCAGCTCCCTTTTCCCCCGTTCTCGTCTGTCCAAACTGGACAACGAATCAGTTCAGTGTGTACGTAACACAGTGGTGTTCAATTCCTGCGATGACAGTGAGTGTCTGACATTCTTTTAAACTCAGAATCAAGCAAGCGTGTCTCGCATTTGATTCAAACTGACTATCGAGGTTGAAATCAAGCTATATCAACTTCACGTTTTTTGGGGGGTGGGATATATGTGTATATACATCGACGTGATAAATGTGAGTGACCATCGTCATTTTTTGATATATCTGATTGATCCTTTCTTTGGGTCTTCCTTCGATTCTAGGTCGATCATCAATCAACAGAGGTGGGCACTATGGGACCCCCCGACATTCCAGCCTGTACTAGCAGCCCCCGTGAAGAGGATTAGTCCAGGTAGTAGGTGTGTTACCAGGCAGAAACAGCCTGTTGGTTCTGAGTCAGACTTAGGACAGGTGAAATGTTGACACAAAAGACTTAGCGGGCAGGTGAAACGTGGATATCACCAAGAACCGTGCGAAGTCGACCTTTAGAATGCAAACGCACTACCAGTGACACAGGCCTGTGTGCAGACAAAGAGCAGCATGGATTACAATGGTGCAGACGATGTTTGTCTTGGTAAGCCTATCCCAGCCAGGCCCGGACGCCTGAGTTGTTGGTCTCAGGGGCTTCAAGAGGTGGCCCGCTTGACAGAGGCGAGGCACGCTGCGTTTCCAACAGCCATCACCGCTTCTTCTGAACTGCGTTGTTTATCTAGTGGATAGGTACCAGTCGTTTTAGCCCACCGTTTATCAGAGCACGCTCAATAATTGTGGATGTAATTACTGCGCTGTGGACGCCGTCTGTGTATTGTTTTGGTAGGACCGGAACAGTGCGTGTTCACAGTGTCTTGTGTGGCGGAAAGGGTTAAGGCATTGGGAGCAGTGAGCCCAGATGGATGGCGTTATTAGCTCGACAACGAGAGACTGAACACGGATGACACCACTTGCCTGTCCGATCCAGCAGACGCTATAGTGGTTCATCAGTTGAACGTTGAATGTAGCTGATGTCCTAGTTTAGAAAACATTGTTTTGTTTTGTTTTTCAAGTTCAAAGATTGAGAGCACAGTCATGACAGCAAGTGGTGTGTGGGCGTGAGCCCGGGTATGGTGGGTCAGGGAAAGAAAGGAGCCAGATGACTGTGTCCTCATTCCGATGTGAGAAATAGTTGGATGAGAACAAGGCCACGTGTGAAGAGAGACAATGAAAGGTGTTCAGTCGTTAAACGCCTTGCCGGCAGAACAAGCCGTGCCGACCTTTACCTCCACCTATGTGCACGTGTTTGCATGGCCAGGTACGCTGCTTTTTCATCACTGAAACCACCTTTTTGAGTGTATGAATATTTGTGTGTGTGTGTGTGTTTGTATGTGTATGAGAGAGAGAGAGAGAGAGAGAGAGTGTGTGTGTGTGTGTGTGTGTGTGTGCTTGGCTGAAGGGGTGGCGGGGTATCCTTTTCTATGGGCGAGAGTGCGGCAAGGGCAGGCTTAGTCTTGTGGCAGCCACGCTCTGCTTTCGGGCGCAGTGTGTGCTGGGTGTCATCCGCGTGCATTTATCTTCGAAGGCGTGTTGGCCGTAAAATGCTAACTTGGAAAGCAGGCGTGTGTGTGTGTGTGGGGGGGGGGGGGGAGAAGAAGGAGTAAAGGGGGGGGGGGTAAGGGGTAGACAGACAGCCGAGGAGAGGGGGTGTTGGTTACAAACAATACTTACCCCACATCAACGTGCGCTTCAAACATCCGGATCATGAAGGGAAACCACTCCCACGCTGTTCCCACTAGCATTGTGCTCACTGTGCCCACTGCCCAGATGGCAACCCTGCTCCGGTGACGTGCGTTGGTTGATCTATCGGTTTACTTATTACTCAGCACGTTGATCTCCTGAAGCGTGGGAGGTGGTGAAAGGGAAGAGGCATTGGTCTGAAGACACCAATCATGTTTCGGTGATCTGCTCTGTATTGCAGTGGTACCGCACCGAAGCAAATCATTATCACATGTGCATTACCATACATTACGTTATTTCAGTCTTAGCAACGTTTGTGTGTGTGTGTGCGCTCTCTCTCTCTCTCTCTCTCTCTCTCTCTCTCTCTCTCTCTCTCTCTCTCATGTAGGAAGAGAGGGACTGGCATGGAGGGAGTCGGGGATGAGACTGAGGGTTATTAGCGAACAGCAGCAAGAAGTAAACTAGGTCACACTGTTTAGATTTGTCAGTTTACTGATCAGAGTGATCCGAGAACTGAAAAATGTAATTGTACACCAAGGGGCAGCTTCTGTGTGTGGAGAGAGTGGAGGAGGGTAAGGAAGGAGGGGGAATGGGGGAGAGGGGAGCGAGAGAGATAGAGAGGTCCTTTGCGCATTCCATGTGATGTACCACTCACGATGAAACATGGTCTTATAGAGTGTTGGGACTTACATAATATCAGCCATAAACACTTCACAGCAGACTCCATGAAAACCTTGTTCAGGGATGTCCCACCTGATGTGATTTTCGAATTGTTGAAAGAGATCCGCACTTCCCATGTGACCTAAGTTTTTACGGAAGAAAGATTTTTTAACGAAATTCCGGTGTGTGTGTGTGTGTGTGTGTGTGTGTGTGTGTGTGTGTTATCTTGACATGATAGTTGACGTTGACGGGAGAACAGCCCCGAGAAGGTACTTTGCGGTCGGCTGGCCTATAAGCAACATTCTCTTACTCTCTCTTTCTCTCTCTCTCTATGTCTCTCTATCTCAACCACACACACACACACACACACACACCACACACACACACACACACACACACACACACAACATACTCTCTCTCACTCGCTTATTCTCTTTCTCTCACGCTTTCTCTCTCTCTCTCTCTCTCTCTCTTCTCTCTCTCTTCTCTCTCTCTCTCTTCTCTCTCTCTCTCTCTCTCTCTCGCGCGCGCGCGCGCGCCTTATTATATCTTTCTCGATCTCTCTCGCTTATTCTCTCCCTCCCTCCCTCTCTCTCTCTCTCTCTCTCTCTCTCTCTCTCTCTCTCTCTCTCTCTCTCTCTCTTCTCCCTTTCCTCTGTATTTTGTCTGTTGACCTCATTACGTCTTTTCCGTCTTCGCCATGGCTATTTATTTGGTTGCCTGTTTGTAAGTCTCTGTGTACTTGCAAACGCGAGAATGTATGTTTCATCTCTCTCTCTCTCTCTCTCTCTCTCTCTCTCTCTCTCTCTCTCTCTCTCTGTCTCCCTCTCACTCTCTCCCTCCTCCCCCCTCCCAACCGCTATCTCTTTCTCCCTCCCTCCCTCCTCCCTCTCTTTCTCTCTTCCTCTAACTCTTTCTTCCTCCCTCTGTCCCACTCTCCCCCCCCCCCCCCCCCCCTCTCTCCTCTCACCTATCTCTTCCTCCCCACCTCCCTCCCTCCCTCCCCCCTCCTCTCTCTCCTCTCTCTCCTCCCCTCCCCTCTCTCTCTCTCTCTCTCTCTCTCTCTCTCTCTCTCTCTCTCTCTCTCAGAGTCTCTCTCACTTTTGCAACTTTCTCTCGGTCTGTCTCAGCACGCCGACCCTCACCCTTCCCCATCTGTGCATGTCTTCCTCTGTACTGATGGAAGTTGTGATCTGTTTTCCAGGTGCTGCCTCCAACAGTACCAGCAATGACAGGAGTCGGAAAAGGGACGAGGAAGTAAGTTACCAGTGTGTGTGTGTGTGTGTGTGTGTGTGTGTGTGTGTGTGTGTGTGTGTGTGTGTGTGAGATATGGGAGCGGCTTGGGACACCAGAAGAAAAACCAAACACGAAAACTGAGTGTGTGGATTGTGTATGTAGCTCAGAATTACGGTCAAAATTGTCTGTGCATGTGTTTTCTGCGCTTTTCTTTGGTTTGTAGTGTAGCATGCATATGTTTATAATCTTTGAATTTAGCATGTTGTGGCCAAATGAAGAGCTACGTGGTATATTTGGGAATGTGCATGTTGACGAGTATTTGCATGTGTGCTATTGTAATACACGTGTAATACAGTATGTGAAAATATGCCATACGTAGTCTGCGTTGCGAACGTGCGTGTGCGCGCGCGCGCCAGTCTCTCTGTCTGTCTGTCTGGCTCTCTCTCTCTCTCTCTCTCTCTCTCTTCTCTCTCTCTCTCTCTCTCTCTCTCTTCAGTATGCGTTGAAAAATGGGTATCTTTCTCTGTATGTGTGTAGTGTGTGTTTAAACCTGTTGTCTAACTGAAAGGTTGTCTGTTTTCACTGTCGTCTTTAGCTGCATAAAGTTTTTTCATGCATGAGCGAAGGGGGTCAGCGTTTCCACTTCGCTGTTCATTAACAGTTACCAAGTTTTTACCTGGATATCTAATCCTTGTGGGTGGCCGGCACATGCGGTGGGGAGTTATGGAGTAAAGATGGAAATAGTGTATTTTCTTATTGTCGAAACGCAAAAGCGAAAAAAAAAAAAAAAATGAAGCTGTCAAATCTGTGCACACTGTCCAGTCTGAAAGATGAAAAGTGTTTTTCATGGTATTCCTACTTAATCAGCTGCACTTAAGTTTGGAGCTTTATTCTTTCTTTCTTTTCTTTTCTTTTCTTTCTTTTTTCTTTTTTTTGTGGATTAAGATTGATGTGGCTAGACTTTTTTGTTTTTGTTTTTTTGACGTTAGCAATTAGATTTGAGAAGAGATTTCTTTTTAGTTAGCTGGCTAACGTTGAGAGGGCATGAAGGAAGGAGAGGGAAAGGGGCATTTTCACTTTCCATTGATATGGAAAGGGGTATTTTCACTTTCCATTGATATGGAAAGGGGCATTTTCACTTTCCATTGATATGGAAAGGGGTATTTTCACTTTCCATTGATATGGAAAGGGGTATTTTCACTTTCGATCGATATGCTCTTTTTGTATCCCTTCCGTCCGTTTGCTGATCTTTCTTTCAGCAAGATAATACAACTGAAATACTACTACCTCCCACCTCCCCATATTAGTCCCGTGCAGTGTATTGTATGGAGTGGCTTTCAAAACACGAGGACATCCAGTCACATCCACAGACCTACAAGGCACTGCACACAGTCAGCAGTTCCACTGCCTGCCTGGAGTACTGGAACTTCGAGCATCAGATGTTTTGTAACGCTTCTTACGAATGCTTTCCTCAGATCGGACAACGTAACGAATTTCAAATCCATCTCCACACGAGTGATCATGCTATGGAAACGTGTGTCGATCAGTTTCTGTCATCACAACAGGAGCGTGGCTGTTGTTGCCACCCTTTTCATTTGAGCCAGTGCATTGTGATATGCATACCTTTTAACAGAATGTGATTTTGAGCTATGCGCTAATGCCCAAGTAAGCTTCGGTGAACGTGAACCATGCACATTCTTTCCAGCGTGCAACAGCTTATTGTAGAGGTGCTTACCTTCAACTCTTGCTGCTTAAGTTTAAGAAGGGAAGGAATACCAGATGACGTTCTGTTCATCTCCCAGACTGAACAGTGTGCATGTGTATGACATTTTTCTTCTCCGATACGAAAATAGTTTGCATCCGGATTTACCATACCAGTGAAAAGCGCTGTTATACCGTGCATTTGCATAATTCTGTCTGCCAAATGAATAAAAGACGGACTCTTAAAAAGTGTTCAAAGATGCGGACGGGGTCATCGTATGACATTCTTTGCTCCCCTTAACCTCCTCCCACCCTGCCTCTCTAGTTGCCGTACCTGTCAGGGATATGTCGGCAGTCAGCTTATTTTCGACGTCTTATTGTGTACATGGACTGGAAAGTTGAATTCGCAGACTGTGATCTCTGCTAGCCAAATGTCTCTACTGGAAATTACCTCGGTCACGGTTGTATTGTCCTTGTGAGGAGGACGAAGTAGAATACGCTCTCAGGCAGTTGAAAGTCATAATTATGAAGGTGTGGCAAACAACATGGAATTCACTGTCAGCTGTACGTGAGATGGGGGCGAGTTGAAGGTGTGGCTGACTAAACGGATTGCGCAGTAGAAGGCAGTTGGAGGTGAGTTGAGGGTGTGGCTGACGTGTTTCAGGACTCCAAACGAACCTCCGCCAACTCCTCCTTCAGGCCCTCTGGCGCGGAGTTTACTTCACTGGCAAACAAGGTAAGACTGTGATTAGCCAGGGGTAAACTCCAACGGTGTCTCGTCCGTTGTGTAAGAGTTTAGAAACGGAGCGTTCTTCAGAAAGGGTGTCATTGTGAGGGGCTGTTCCGAGTGAACCATGTGGAAGTTTAGTGTAAGGCTAATTTCCTTGCAGTGCTCTATCAGAAGACTGATTTCCGCGATTATGTGAGGCATTGTTTCGGAGTTGTTTAGTTATGCGGTTTCCCACTTTCAAGTATTACCGAAGGATTCAGTCGTACATTTCATTGAGTATAGAGGAATGCGTGTATGCCCACGCGCATATATTTGTATATACGTGTGTGCGCATGTGTACACACATGGACAGTTCATTCTCGGACGAACTGTCGGAATTCGTGGGCGTATATGTGTGTGTGTGTGTGTGTGTGTGTGTGTTGTGTGTGTGTGTGTGTGTGTGTGTGTGTGTTGTAAACTATTTTAGATCCGCAGAGAAACCATCACATCGGATGACATTGTTTAGGAACAATGACATACGTTGCAGACGATCGTACACAAACAATACTGTTACCAAAGAAAGAATTTCTGGCCGCTAGCGTTTGTTTTTTTAATGACAAGTGCAGTGAAAAGCAGTTTTTAACTTGTTACTTTGGTCGTTAAGAAGATATTACATCAGAGGAATGCAGACTGCATGAAACCCTATCTGTTGAATGTATTCACCTACATTTCGTGGCTGGGGAATTTGTTAACATAACATTTATGTGAAGCATGTTCTTGAATGTCATGTGACATGATGAATGCCTGTGCTTGAAGTCAGATGAATGCCTGCTGACTTGAATTGCCGAAATGACTTTCATGACGTGTGTAGCTTGATGTTCATTGCCCCAAAACTTCGTGCCTTGCAGTTTGCTTTGATGTTGGTTGAAACTGGATTTATTACGTTGTTTGACATGCTGTAGGCATTTGCCGTTTGTAGTTTTTGTGTAATCCACCCATGTACGTGTCATGGAAAGATGTTTATTTCTAACGCTTGCTACGTCTTTTGTATTGATTTATTTCTGATTTTTTTAAGCTGACAGTGATTTGTCGTTATCGTAGCGTCTTTTGTACAGCCATAGTCAATATATTATCCAGTTGTCTTGATATCACTCGTCTATGTAAGTACTGCAAATCACGTGTAATGAGCTGACAGTCCTCTGTGTGTGTGTGTGTGTGTGTGTGTGTGTGTGTGTGTGTGTGTGTGTGCGTATGTGCGTGCGTGCGTTTGTGTGTGTTCACGCAGGTGAGCGACATTCGGAGTCGTTTCTCAGGGGGGCTGAACAACAAGACCAAGTCCTCGGAGGGTGCCGGCAAGTCCACGGCTGTGGCTCGTCACCCATCTCGTGGCAAGGAGTTCTCCCAGCTGCTGCACAAGTTCTCCTCCAGTTCCGAGGCCTCCAGCTCAGAGCGCTCCGACACGGAGGGCACGCAGCACCGACGTGTGCCGTCCTTCAAACGGCCGGCGGACAAGGAGGTCAGCAGCAGCAGTGATGACGCCCAGTCCAAGGCCACCAGAAGCATTCCATTGCGTACTCAGAGCCTCAAGGCCCGGCCCTCTCCCAGGGAGGATGACAGCAAGGAGGACGAGGAGACGAAGGTGGAGCGGTCTGGCAGTTTCAAGTCGGACTTCATGAAGAAACGGTTTTCCCCCGTGCCTCAGGGGGACGTACCCTCCGAAGAACTGTCGGAGGTGCTGAGCCGACGTCACAAGGAGGTAGAACGTCAGCAGAAGCAGCTGACGGATAGTGAGCTGATAGGCGACAAACGTACAGCTCAAGCAGAGCAGTTCAAGTCGTCGACCATAGAGGAGGTCATTGCCGACGATCAGGTGGCCTCGGTGTTGAGGGCACGGAGAAAGAAAAGTGAAACTCTGGAAGACTTGGACTCCTCTTCTGTCTTGAACACCGTTGACCAAAGCTCGGCTGTTCGGGAACCACGTGCCAGCAAGGAGCTGCAGGACAGCCTAGATTCCTGTCCAGAGACACAGCGCGTGAAAGCCGGGGAGCTCCCTTCAGGAGATGGGAAAAACAGGAAGCTGCCCACGGAGGAAGCCACGCAGTCCATCGGGAATGTCCAAACTAGCATCATCCCCTCCCTTCACAAGGGCCACAACGACACAGCAACGAAAGAACCATCACCTTCATCAGCAAGGAGCGATCCATCAGTAACATCATCGTCCACCCTATCCTTCCCTCCAGACGACAAGACGAACAAAGCAGCAGACAGCAAACGGGCACCTGTCGAAGAAGACAAGGCCAAACCTTACAGGGCACAGACCGGCAGGACAGACGGATCCACACAACCACCGACGTCAGACTCCAAATTGTCCGACACTGTCTCGGTCACGTTAGACGACAGAAAAGAACGAGACGGGAGCGTGGAAAAGGGACCACCCACACAAAGCCTGGCGTCCTCCGCCTCTTCCGGCCATCCCGCCGCCGACCTCAAACATTCGACCGACACCAGTTCTTCATCAGCGCTTCGCCGGACCGAGTCCTTGAAGCAGTCGCCGTCAGTGGCACGAAGCGAGTCCTTCGAACGGCGGAAGGGTATCCTGAAGCGGACGCCCTCGCTGCCCAAACAGGAGGCGGCGCCCTTGGTGGACCCTCAGCTGCTGCGCATCATGGAGCAGAGGCGGCAGAAGGAGCTGGAGACGGTCGGGGAGGGCCAGGCGGCACAGGAGCCGACCACTGCCCCTGCCCCCAGAAACAGGGCGCTGTCCGCCGCGGAGGAAATCGAAGAGAACATCAGGTAGGCTCTCCTTCACCTACACTTTCTTGAATTGTGTCGCTGATGAATATAATTTAGATCGGTTCTCCATTGCCTTACACTTTCCTATTCCTCCTGCGCGAATAAACATCAGGATAGTCTTTGCTTTGCCTACGTTTTCTCTCCTTCCTTTTCTAATGAACTTAAAAGTCCATTTCTGCTGTACCTACACTTTCTCTTCTTTTTCTGTTGGATATAAAGACAATCTCAGCTGTACCTGCACTTTCTCTTCTTCCTTTTCCAATGAACGCAAGGTCAGTCTCAGCTTTACCTACACTTTCTCTTCTTCCCTTTCTAATAAACCTAAGTTCAGTCTCAGATTTATCTGCACCTTCTGTTCTTTCTTCTTATACAAATGGACCAGCCTCTTCTTTACCTATACTTCTGTCTTCGTTTTTAAACACACACCAAGTCTCTGCTTTATCCACACTTCTATCTTCCTTTTCGAATAAGTACCCAGTCAGTCTCTGCTTTACGAATACTTTCTCTCCTCCTTTTGATAATGAACAAAAAGTCAGTCTCTGCTTTACCAACACTTTCTGTTCATTCTTGCTTTGTAAAGAAACAGGTCAATCTCAGTATCACATACACTTTCTCTTCTTCCAGAGTTAATGAACATCAGGTCTGTCGCTGCTTCAGGTACAGTACTGCTGTTTCCTGCTGAAGAAGGGAAATGGATGGAGGTTGATTTCTTAATTTTATGTAGAGCTTGCATATTGGGAGGGTGGTTGGATGATCGTGGAATCGGTTAGGGTGTCACTGGTGTATGTCAAGAATTCCTGCAGCAGTTTTTGTTGGGTCTGTGTCAGATCTGGAGTCGATCCAACGCAAGTAAGTGGGGAATCCACACTTTTGAGTAAATGGCCCACACACACATTTCTCTGTCTGTCTGTCACTCACTCTCTCTCTCTCTCTCTCTCTCTCTCTCTCTCTCTCTCTCTCTCTCTCTCTCTCTCACACGTATTTTACATACAGATGAATAATCAAACTTTTAGATATCTTGCAAAATTTAAAATAATTTACCACTTTTCGTAAATGCTCATGTCTGAAATATTAACCTATTCTGTTGTAAAATATACTTATAGCTGCGTCTCTCTCTCTCTCTCTCTCTCTCTCTCTCTCTCTCTCTTCTCTCTCTCTCTCACTCTTACATATTTTACATAAGATGAATAATCAAACTTTTAGATATCATGCAAAATTTAAAATAATTTACTACTTTTCGTAAATGCTCATGTCTGAAATATTAACTATTCTGTTGTAAAATATACTTATAGCTGCGTCAGTGAATTATTTTTCTAGTGACAAGGCCGTGAATAATGACGAGGAGGTACAGTGTACAGTTTTTTTTCCCTAAAGTCCTGTTGTGCGGTAAGGAAGAGAACAGACAAGGAAACAAGTTAACCAGAGAAACCGCTGTTTGTACGATGTTCATTCTCTCTGGACACTCGGAGGATTACGGTACAACTGGGCACTAGCGAAACGCAAATGAAGCTGAGTGAGTGAATCAGACGGGGGCACTCAGGTACTTTTACCGTACAAAGCGCGCTGTAACTTCTGATGTTTTCCCTCCCATCAACCGGACCAGGGATCGGTTACGGTCATTAAGAACGCGCCAGTGTACTTGGAGGTTGCTTGCTAGTTGGTGCCAGGTTCATTACTTCTCCTGGGTCACGGTAGAGCCCATCATAATACCTTGCTGAGGCGGTTGGAATGAGGAGAAAGCTGTTGGGGCGGCAGTCGTCAGCGCTGTTTCTTTGATGGTAGGGCGCCGGCAGAGAACACAGAGCAGGAAAGAAAGGTGTTTTCCGCTTCACAGCACAGTGCCCCACGTGTGGCAGGAATTGGCGAGGGTCACGGGGTCGGTGTTGGCAGTGAGGTTCATCCTGGGGCTTCAGGGAGCTAATGTAGTGGAAGAGAGGCCGACATCCCGTGGACGTGTTGTGTGTTCGTTGTGGGCAGATGGTCTTGTCTTGTGTGAAGCTGGCAGACTGTGTTTCTGTTCGGATTGAGTCGTTATCGTGTCCACCACAGGATCTTTCAGCTGTTTTTCATTTGTGGTTTTCTTCGCTCTGGGAATTCCGAGTTTGAGATTTTTTTTTTGTCGCAGGTGAGAGTGTAAGAGTGAGGGGGTCCATGTAAGCATGGAAGACTGCTTTGCTTCGCTTTTTTTTTTTAAGTTGGTCTTGGAACATGAAATGATTTGACGATCTGTCGAGCGTTAATCTCGGCTAAATCCAGATGTGACCGTGTCTTTTGAATCGACCCGTTATCTCCAGAGACATTCGGTGGATAACCATTTGTTGAAGAACCTGCCCTTTCGCCGTAGGTTTATATTGGCAGGGATCTTTGACAGGGAAACAAAAGAAACAGACAGAAGGGTGTGAATGGGAAGTGGATGAAGTATTTTAAGTGAGGGGTGGAAGGTCTCTAGCCGAAACTGGAACACACCGTAATGGTTTGCAATGAACATGTAAAATGCTAGGTTGCAGGTGATCACTTTCTGTCTCATATGAACAAAAAAATGCCAGCAGACCTGTCTTGCATAGATATATCAGCACAAAATGTGTATGTCATTATCTTGTCGTGTTTATATACCCTTCAGAATTCTAATGACAGTAAAAGGAAAAGGGGCGGAGTCACGAGATTTTTGGCAAACATCTCTCTCTCTCTCTCTCTCTCTCTCTCTCTCTCTCTCTCTCTCTCTCTCTCTGCACCATAATCACCGTTTTTTCTCTCTCCTCTCCTCTCTGCCCCCTCTTCCTTCGCCCTGTGTTGTCTCCACGTGGGCCCCTAACCTTGAACACACCGGTGTACTCGAAGTACACTCTGCTCTGGCACCGTTCTCTCCTGCAGCAGCCGCACACCCCACCCATTGCATCAGGAAATGGGCAGCATATGTGCAGGACGGCATATTTAACAGGGTGCCATTCCCCGGTCCGTACTCTTCATGGTCGGCCAGGACTTCGAGCGGACATGCTTTCACCCAACACTGTTGACTTCTTTATTTTTTTCCAGTTAGTGAAAGAAAAAGAATAAATTCTTGTTGATGCACACCTCTATGGTCGGAATAAGTGAAAGATTCTGCCAAATGCAAATGGTGTGATGCAGTAGCTGACGTGGCATTTATTTGTGGGAATTTTCTACTCAGACCTCTGCTCAGACCAGGTCGATTATATCAGATAGTACCCGCAGTAGCTGACGATGCTATGGGTTCAAATGGGAAGATTAGAACCACACGGTCGAACTTCATCCAATTTATGGAGACATATTTGAAAATGCCGCTCAGATTTCCGAATCAGTTTTGTTTGTGTCTGTATCTGTCGGGTGTGGTGAATTCTGTGGTGTGCTTTACATAAACTGATAAAGCGTAGAGCTCAGCCCTATCATGTGGTCTCAAACCAAAATGGAATGTCATGGGATCATCGTTTCCCTTCATTCTCATCGCACCATCGTGCTATTCTAAAGCTGTGACCTCAGTTTCGATCCACCTTCCACGCCTGTTTCGACGTGTTTGTATCGTGACTGTATCAAAATGTGTTAGGAGTGTCGTTGAGTGGACATAGTAGTGGTGGTCTGTTACAGAGCCATCCCCCGCTCATCCTAGGTCCGCAGCTTGGCAGTTATTGTCTGTGCCAGGCTTTGTAGGTGACGTCCTCTGTGTGTGTGTGTGTGTGTGTGTGTGTGTGTGTGTGGTGTGTGTGTGTGTGATCAAATAAGGTACTTCTGAACATCACCAGAGCGACTCAGAAACCAGCGCAGTGTTCCCTGTGGTGGGTTTCCCATAATGGTATCAACAGCTCCATGTGCAAAGACATTCCGTACACTTTCGTTCATGAATGTGTCGCAGATGTATTCTCTTGCGTTCGGTCGAATTGCTCCCATCCGCCTCATTCTTTCTGAGGACGCTGACCAAAACTCATGGTAGCGCCTCTGTTCTGTCTCGTGTTGGTTATTGTGACGCTCTTTTGTTCGGCTGGCCCACCTGTCTCACCAAGACTACCCGTCTCATCATTTGATATCAGAAAGTTCAAAAGCAAGCTGCTTCGTTTACATTCGCTACTCGACGATTAACAGTATTATTCCTTTAATGCGTTTTCTTCTTTGGCTCTCTGTGCAGCAAAGGGATCGACGACGAAATAGCATCTCACTGCTTTAAATCATTGATCTGACTTTTATTTAAATCCGACTGACTTGCTGCACCTTTAACCCCATCGCTTTAACTCCGCGCTTGAATACACCTATTTTTTTTCCGAATTCCCTCTGTCCACACTAAAACTTCTGGTCAACAAACCGTTGCCCGTGGAGCCCCTGTCAACTTGCACATCAGCCTAGATTCTGACTCCGTATTTCTGCCCTCTTTCAGTCCGACCTCAGAACTTTTCTTTTTCTTCCGTGATGTTTTATTATGTCCTGGACACGTTTAGGAGTGTGCTGCGTAATAGAAGGAGAGTGAGTGAGAAGGCTGGGCTGCGTAGGATTGGGTAGGATATGGTACGAATGTTTGGTTGTGGTATGCGTTTTGTGCATCGCTGTTTGTTTTTGTCTGCCTGTTGCAATAATTATTTGGTACATGTATTCGTAGGCCGTAATATGTTACGATTGTCATGATCATCACCGACAGACACAAACACTACATGTTGCACAGTTCTGTGGCAACACTGACATACACAAATACTACATATTGTACAGTTCTGTGGTAACACTGACAGACACAAACACTACATGTTGCACAGTTCTGTGGTAACACTGACAGACACAAATACATGTTGCACAGTTCTGTGGCAGCACTGACATACACAAATACTACATATTGTACAGTTCTGTGGTAACACTGACAGACACAAACACTACATTGTTGCACAGTTCTGTGGTAACACTGACAGACACAAATACATGTTGCACAGTTCTGTAGTAACACTGACAGACACAAATACTACATATTGTACAGTTCTTTGGCAACACTGACAGACACAAATACATATTGCACAGTTCTGTAGTAACACTGACAGACACAAATACTACATATTGTACAGTTCTTTGGCAACACTGACAGACACAAATACTACATATTGTACAGTTCTGTGGCAACACTGACATACACAAAGACTACATATTGTACAGTTCTGTGGTAACACTGACAGACACAAATACTACATATTGTACAGTTCTTTGGCAACACTGACACACAAATACTGTACATGTTGTACAGTTCTGTGGCAACACTGACAGACACAAATACTACATGTTGTACAGTTCTGTGGTAACACTCTTTGAGATCATATGAAAAATTGGTTACAGTTTCCACAAAATGCTGTTTCGGGATACAGGATTATATTCTCTACCAGTGTTTAGAAGAAGCGTGCAGAAAAATAACAGAAGGTGATAATCATGTTGGTGGAAAAGAGTTCCATTCGTCATTGTGTACTTGTGCGGGCAGACACATGCGGGAGAGTCAACAGAAGCAGGAGCGGGCGGCTGCGGAGTCGGCGGAGGAGGAGGCGGCGCTATACCGGTCGGTGGCTGATCGCATCTTCCACATGCAGACCAGGATAGAGGAGGTGCGCCACAGCCCCGTCACCCCCAAGTCACGCTCCGGGGCGGCCACGCCTAAGTCCTCCCGATCCTGGTGAGTTGGTGCTGTCTGTCTGTCTGTCGTCTGTCTGTCTGTCTGTCCGTCTAGCTCTGTGTGTGTGTGTGTGTGTGTGTGTGTGTGTGTGTGTGTGTGTGTGTGTGTGTGTGTGTGATATTTTAAGGAATTCAGCTTTTTCAATATGTAGCATATATTTAGGGAATGGCCAGGTATCCAGCAACGAATTCTACGCTCTGACGAAAGGGAAGGGGGGGGGGGGGGTTGTCTGTCAGTCTGTGTCAGACTATGACGCCGATGTTTGTTTGCTTAAGTGTAGTTTTCAGTAGTTGACTGGATGTTTCACGCAGTGTCCCGTCAGTTCCATGTTAGACATTTTGGTGTTTGACTTGAAAGGGCGTTTGATACTGCAGCTTTCCCAGTGATTTCGTTTGACTGCAAGGACCTGAAGAGTTCTGTGAGGTCCTGGCGTTTGACTTGGAGGACCGTACATGCTGTAGGCTGTAGCCGTAAACATGTCACTCTCAGAGCTCAGCACTTCAAATCGGGTTTCAGGTCTTGGAACTATGTGCAACAGGGCCCATAACTGTTGTCTAGTAACATGAATATCAGTCGTCAGCATTTATTAGCGGTGAAAAATGTTGATCACATTTGTCTCTGTTGTTTGTTATTCTTTTTAGGTGTACGCTTTTTGCCTCCACATATACTGATATAAGACTTAAAAGAAAAGAAAGAAAAAGAAGAAGGAGAGAGACAGGGCTGTTGGGGGGCTTTGTCTGTCTGTGTAAAGAAAAGGAAAGACTAGAGGGTATGCGCAACCCGCAGTACGTGACAGTTACGGGCCAGAGTCTTGACACGGCTGTTTGTTGTGTCCCTTACATAAACATGAGGGTCGCCGGGTGTACGCATCCTCCCTTGAATGAGTGTTAAATCACCGCGTGTTTAGGTGAGGAGAGTGACGAGTGTGGTCGCGTTCTCTGACATTACCACGTATGTAGCCACAGTCTGTCTTTGTTGGACGAACTTCTTTCTAGTGAAGAGAATGACGATGATTACGGGAAGATTGAGCATGGCTGAGGTAGCCTTTGTTGAACATATACTGACATAGGCTTCAAGATCCAGCTTTTGCCGGACTCTGACATAGCTTGAGGCCAAGTCAAAGACTTTGACACTGATCCTTACGAGGATTTTTTTTTTACTGCAAGAACTTGGCACATTAAGCCATGTGATATGGTGTCTTTTTCTTTACTTTTTTTCCATTTTTTTCCTTTGTTTTCTGGTTGTTGTTTTTTTTTTTTAGTTTAAGGCTTGATTCTGTCACTTAGCTGATTGATTTCCGTTTTTTATTTAAGTTGATGACATTACGGTACAGCAATTTCCATAGAACAATGGTTGACTTATGTCTTCAGGCCAGAGGCCTCCAAAAGTATTTGCAAAAGATGACCGGTTAATTTCCATAAAAGAAGAGAGGTCTGATTGGATAGACTGATGTCTGTGTAACGCTGCTGATCCGCTCTGCCCTCGCCACAGGTCGGGGAGCGTCACGCCCCGCAAGCAGGTGAGCGTGGACGAGGGCGTGGCCGAGGTGATCTCCGAGGAGGTGACCTCCACCACCGTCACCCTCAGCAGCAAGTCGGACGGCATCGTGGCGGGGACGGCGACGGAGGAGGAGGAGACGGGGGCACAGCTGATGGATCGACTCAACACGCTGGCTGCCAACACGGCCCAGTTCCAGGAGCGACGTCAGAAGTTCCAGAAACGTCATCGGGAGGACTGGAGAACGCGCACCCAGCCCGTGACCTGGACGAGATTCAGGAAGCCGACAGGTGCGGGAGTGTAGGGGGGAAAGGGTGGAGGGGGTCGGTGTGTGCGTGTGTCCTTGCGTGTCTGTGTGTGTGTGTGTGAGAGAGAGAGAGAGAGAGAGAGAGAGAGTCTGCTTCGATCTTCCCAGCTGCTCGCTCATTGTCTGTCTGTCTCTCTGTCTCTCTGTCTCTCTCTCTGTCTCTGTCTCTCTCTCTCTCTCTCTCTCTCTCTCTCTCTCTCTCTCTCTCTCTCTCTCTCTCTCTTTCTCTCTTACACTCGTACACGCAAACATGTGAATTCAGATACACAGACTCCCCATCAGAAAAGATGTCATATACAACGTTGGGATGTAAATCTGAATGCGCGCGCACGCGTGTGTGTGTGTATGTGTGTGGTTGTGCGCGCGTATGTGTGTGCGTGCACGCGTGTTTGCGTGCGTTCATGCTTGTATATGTTTATGTGTGAGAGAGAGGCCTTACTTTTGACGCGGTATTCTGACAAGAGAAAGATATCGTTTTTCTGTTTTGTGACGTCAACAGTCGAAAAGTGGGTTCAGTACACACACACACACACACACACACACACACACCTTCACTCTTCGTCGTGGAGAGATGTGTAAATAGATACATAAACGCGCTTGGCGAAGGTTCAGCTCATTAGAAACCTGTGTGCATACACAACACTCAACGGAGTAACAAAACTGCTGCGTTCGAAACAACCAGCGTGTGTACCTGCGAGGACCTTTCTCCCTTTGCAGCCTGGACACGGTGAGCGCCTTCAGGGCTCAGGTCCGCCGCAACGCCTCCATGAGCATCTTTGACCAGCTCAAGACCCAGGGCCAGCAGAAACGCTCCCGACCAAGAGCACGGAATTCCCACAACACCTGACGCCCGAAAAACGGGGCCGGCGAGGTCGTCACCAACGCCACAAGACGCTGCCGGTGACCGCCGAGGAGCTCAACGCCATCCCGGAGGGCGAGCTGGTGGAACCCGTTCCGCTGCGCGAGACCCTCGACCTGTGGAAGCGGGACTCGCGCACCGACTCGGGCATCTTGTCCGGGTCGGAGGTGGAGAGCCTGGGCTCGGACAGCCTGCGCAGCTTGAGCCTGGAGATGGACATCTCGGACAACGACCCCTCCCGCATGAGCGTGTCCTCCAAGACCTCGCTCTTCAAGTCGCTGGACGAGCGGGCCCGTCAGGAGCGTGAGAAGGAGAAGTCGGCCAGTGGTGCCAAGAGGTACATCGACCGCAAGAAGCGCGAGCGCTCGCGCACGCAGCCCGTCACGGACGACGAGGTGCAGACGGCCGCCGAGATGTCGGAAGAGAAGAAGCCTGCGCCGACCATCAAGCTGCCCCAGCCGGAGGTGGTGAATCGGCCCAAGTCGCCGTCAGTCAGCGATCTGCAGGAGGCCCAGACTGAGGAGGACGATCAGCTGACCAAGTGAGTCACGTCTATGGTCTGCACGGTTAGAGTTTCTGTCTACCCCTCCCCCCCCCCCTCTCTCTCTCTCTCTCTCTCTCTCTCTCTCTCTCTCCTCTCGCTGTTCACTTCCTGATCATACCACTCAGAAATCTCTTAGAGTCCCTTTTACAGCTTCGCTATAAGGAGTGTGAATATGTTTGAATAATATAACTGTATCAGTGATACAGAGAAGGGTTATTGTTCGTGTTTCTGTCACAGTAGAATAACTCTGAACTAAGCGTGCTGTGCAACATGTGCGAACCAGTTGGCATAACCTTTTGTTAGAATTACCGACTTCCTCTGGGGTTTTGTATGTATGTGTTTGTTTTTATTACGTCCGCAGCAAACTGTATAAGGAGTATTGTGTATAACCAGCAGACCATGACGGACACGTTAGAGCTGAACTCTCTGAATGGTAAACTAATGTAGTGAGAATGGACAGCATATCCGTGTATGCTAGCAAACGCCGTCAGGTTTGTGCCAGTCGAAGTTGTGTCTGCCCCTAAAGGGTGTTCATGGTGAGCTGAATTATTTTCTCCTCGTCTTTGCCAGAAACACGAATATGTAGGTTCTCACATCTGTTCATTGTGGCAGATTGAAATAGAAATCTACTTATTGTTGATGCTGTGTGTGTGTGTGTGTGTGTGTGTGTGTGTGTGTGTGTGTGAGGGAGAGAGAGAGAGAGAGAGAGAGAGAGAGAGAATTATGTATGTGTTTGCGAGTGCGCGTGTACTTGGGGGAGGGGGGGGGGCGGTGGTGCATGTGTGTTTGTGTGTGTATCTATGTGTGCGCACACATGTAATTATTTTGTGCGGTTTTGCGGAGAACTGTCTCCCCCTTCCTCCTCTCTCTCTCTCTCTCTCTCTCTCTCTCTCTCTCTCTCACGCAGGTAAGAACGAGCAGTCAGGTTAGATAAGCTTTATATATAGACGTACTCATTTTGACTGCTGCCGTTTCTCCGTGATAGCTTGTTAGCGAGTGACTCGGCCTCAGGTGGTCTGCCCCTGTGTTCTATCAGTCAGTCACTGATTACGTCCCCTGACATCATCACCTGGCTCGGCGCCAGATCAGGCGTCATGGAAGAAAAAGGACAAAGGCAGATTCACGCATGGGAGCTGATTAGCTGCAAAATGTGATCATTTCTGTTTTCACGACGAAAACAGTAATCATTAACAAGAACACTGTGACAATTTTCAGAGGGGGAAATCGTTTAGGGTCATACAGTTCAATTTACTTTTAGGCGAAATCAAAATTTTTTTAGTGGAAAAAAAAATGGCGAGAAAAGGAGATGAAAACATTGACAGTTACTTGTTTTGTCCTTTTTGCGTAGATGGATAAAAAGACATTTGTCGGATCCGGCATTACATCAGTCTCTCTCTCTCTCTCTCTCTCTCTCTCTCTCTCTCCTCTCTCTCTCTCTCTCTCTCTCTCTCTCAAATTTCATCTCCTTCTTCTTCGTATCTGTCTGTGTATATACGTGTAGCATACTGTGCGTGACTTTTGAGAATGATTCAGTTTCTCATTAAATTAGATTTGGAAATGATTTTCCCTAAACTCTTTATTCAGGTCTTAAAATGCCTCAGAATGCACAGAATTTCATGTTGGTTTGAAAAAAAAGGTGAGAAAGCATATCCCAGGACCCATAGATTTCTTTCTTTTCAATTATTTCCTGCAATCCCTGCTCCTGAATTCATTAAAACAATCATTCTGTATGAAAAATGGTAAATATGATAATCGTAACTTTCGTGTGAAAACAATTATTTTTTTCAGATTTTGATGTCGTAAAGATAGCAGGTAATACAGTCAAAAGAAGGAGAACAAGCTAATGATCGTGGTAAGTCGTGACTACTGAAAATACTTCATCATGGCAGTTACACTTGGCTTTCAGTATTCTGCGTCTTTGCAAAGCAGTCTTGTAAAGGCCCGCTGAGACCAATGCCCGTGCACATGAGCCATAGTCCCATCTGACACGAGTCACACTTGTCTGTTTCCATATGTTATAATTACTGTTTTCATGGTGATCATATCTGACTGACATATCAAAAAAATAAAGAAAATGGGTAATTAGTAATATATTGTTTTCATGTGGTAACACAAATCGTTTGTCACTGGTTGAAGAAAATTACTGTTTTGATGAAGAGAACAATTATTATGGGCTTTTGAAGCTAGTAAGGTACCATACATTCTTCTTCACCAGTGACTTATCTTTGTGGGTTTGCTGTCACAGGTGTCAGATCAGCTTTCGTGTGTGTACTGTGTGTACACAGTAGTAGATAACCGAGTGAGCGTCTTCCTTGGATGCATTCGGTGGCATTGAAACAATGTGTTTGAGTCATTCCCGTTCTACATTCTCTCTCTCTCTCTCTCTCTCTCTCTCTCTCTCCTCTCCCTCCCTCTCTCTCTCTCTCCTCTCTCTCTCTCCTCTCTCTCTCTCTCTCTCTCTCTCCTCTCTCTGTGAATTGTTACACGTGATATCTTCCCTCACTAAGGGGTAGAGAGGATTGGCCCATCTCGGCGACTTGTACCCTCTCTCTGTCTGTTTCTGTTTCTGCCCGACTCTCTCTCTCTCTCTCTCTCTCCTCTCTCTCTCTCTCTCTCTCTCTCTCTCAGATATATAAACTATGTATCTGAGAGTCAGCTTTTTTTTTTCCCTTTGTGTCTTTTCGTAAAATAGTTTTTAAGGCAACACAAAACCAAAGGGATAGCAAGCAAACGAGCGAGCGAACATGAGAGAGAGAGGAGGGGGAAGAGGGAGAGAGAGAATTTTCGCTTGCACGCCATTAACCCACTCTGGTAGTGGCACTTCAGTTCAAGACGTTTGTCTCCCTTGAACTGCCTTTACGTCAATGTGGGTGCAGGCTTTGGTTCTCTGAAAAGCTATTTCAACACGGCGCTTGTGTGAGAGCTCACACGCACGCGCCAGCGCGCGCGCGCGCGCCCACACACACACACACACACACACACACACACACACACACACGTCAACATGAAGTCAGGTCACGCGCGCGCGTGTGTGTGTGTTTAGTCCGGAAAACCCCTTGGATGTAAACCCCATATATCGGAGAATCGACACATGGATATAAAATCATTTCAGACACAACGCACATTTGCAAACAAAAAAAAAAACCGAATGAAATACAGTAAACAATGACTCGCACACACATACAATCACGCTCCGGCTGTGGGAAGGAAACTTTGCAATTAGAAATGAATAATACTAAAACATTACAAATGATTTATTATATTAACAATGCCAACAGTCGATAGCGATAATATAAACACTTCCTACAACGTCTGCATTCACAAATGTATAGTGATTTACACTTTAAGTGGTACAGTCTGAACAATCTTTGCTGCTTTGGGTGATATTGATCCTTTTTTTTTTTTTTTTTTTTTTTTTTTTTTTAGATATGGCAATTCAGAAAATTTGAGAGAGTTAGAGTGCTTATAATAATATGGAGTAAGTAAATGTAAAATAAACATGTAGTGACATTCATCGCCTGAACCATTGCAGTCACTACTCAGGACTGGCAGCCTGTGATTCACAGTTCTGTATTTCAACAAAGCGCAGGATAGTTAATCTAGCAGACAAAATGGACAGATGTTGTTCGAACCGAAAATTGTATTTAAACATTCTGTCGTTAATGAACAGTTTCATTCTGATTCACTTCGGCAAACCAGTGTTGTATGTACCGATCCTGCTGCCTTTTCTTTATCAATGATCAATAATCAACTGTCAAATATCACTAATTAACTGATAATGAAATGTCCTTAAGCTGTTCATCACAAAACCAGGTGAACTCTAATTCGTTCAGTGTATTTTTAAGAAACGGACGTTCGTACACCGTGAATGGTGATTCATGCTTGCTTCCATTGTAAGTAAACTTGTGCCTAAGATTTAATCAACTGTTTTGTGCCTGTAAACTTATTGGGAATTGCCCTAATTCTTCCAACACCATACATTTAGGGGTTGAAGTATTGAGTCATAATATCATTTTATAAAGTCACAGTTGAAATTCATCAGCCAAGGCGCAAGTCGGTGAGCACCAAATTCAGAACCATGCAGAAGAATTGGAACAACCGTTTTGTCGAAAAGTTCTTACCGTATATCAGCATGTAATGATGATGTTTATAGTTTTCTCAATAATGCAGACCATGATTGGACGATCGGTCAGATCATGCAAATGTTTCTGAGCTAATTTGAAACTTCCATTATAATGAATTTGCCAAGATACTGAAAAAACGCATGTGATATGTCTTTTTACAATTACATATGAATATAGGCTGCTTACGAATCTTGCTCCCGGGGTAAAAAAAAAAAATGACGAGACTGCCAGTTCTCTGTCAGTGTGTCAAGACATCTGTTCTTTTTCTGTCGGACAACACTGCCTATTCTCTTTATGTGTGTCTAGCGAACTGTAGGTTACCTTTCCTTTTTTCTGTGTTGATGCTGCACCTGTTCTTTTTCTGTGTGTTTATGTTTGTTCCTTTTCTGTTGGTTGAGGATACACCTGTTCTTTCTCTGGTGTTGAGGCTACAAGACCTGTTACTTTTCTGTGCGTCGAAGCTATAGCTGTTTTCTTTTTGTTGAGTGTCGAAGCTATACCTGTTCGTTTTCTGTGTGTAGAGTCTACACCTGTTCTTTTTCAGTTTATTGAGGCTACACCTGTTCTTTTTCTGTTTATTGAGGCTACACCTGTTCTTTTTCTGTTTATGAGTCTATACCTGTTCTTTTTTCTGTGTGTTGAGTCTACACCTGTTCTTTTTCAGTGTGTTGAGGCCACACCTGTTCTTTTTCTGTTTATTGAGTCTACACCTGTTCCTTTTCAGTGTGTTGAGGCCACACCTATTCTTTTTCTGTTTATTGAGGCTACACCTGTTCTTTTTCTGTGTGTAGAGTCTGCACCTGTTCTTTTTCTGTTTATTGAGTCTACACGTGTTCTTTTTCTGTGTGTTGAGGCTACACATGTTCTTTTTCTGTGTGTTGAGGCAACACCAGCTCTTTTTCTGTGTTGAGGATACACCTGTTCTTTTTCTGTGTATTGAGGCAACACCTGTTTTTTTTTGTGTATGTGGAGGCTACACGTGTTCTTTTTCTGTGCATTGAGGCTATACCTGTTCTTTATGTGTTTGTACAAAGTTCACTGGTTCTTTCTCTGTGTGTTGATTCTGCGCCTTTTCTTTCTTCCGTGTGTTAAGACTACACCTGTTCATTTTCAGTATGTTGAGGCTACACCTGTTCATTTTCTAAATGCTAAGTCTATCTGTTCTTTTTTTTTCCAGTGTTTAGACCACCATTTCTTTCTAAGCGTGTTGAAACTACCGGTTCATTTCCACGTGTGTTTAAGCCACCCGTTGTTTGCCAGTGCACCGACGCTACCCGTTCTTTCCGCGTGGCCAGCATCAGCTGGAAGACTATCGATCAGCGGTGAGACACAGGTTAGGTCGGGTAACAGCAGCAAGCAAGCGGGTGACTCAGTGCTGACCAACGAACACTCACACTCGCACACACACACTCACTCACACACACTCCCTGAACGGGTAGATAACCGGCAGCCGGTGTTATCAGTCGGATCTGGAGAGACAGTGTTCCTGCGTGACAACTTTATATCACATATTGTTTGTGTGGAGATCAAAGACAAAGTAGGGGTGATGCGGGCGGGTTCGTGTGTGAACTGTCCCATGACGGCAGCCGGCGTCAGGGTGTGTTGTTGTCCGGGTCACCAGAAGCGCAGTGATGGATATATGTGAGGTGCTTGATTTGTTGATTTCTCCCTTGGACAACAATCTTGGTCTGCCCTGAACCAAGGTTTTATGTGGTATGTGGATGTCAGCCACCCTGCTCAACTGCGTAGCATTGAAGAAGGGCGTGTCAGCGACCTTGAGTGACGTGTACAGCGCAGCACGCCTTTCCGGACTCGACTGCTGAACGTGGCCAGTATCAGATGGAACGGAAACGTGCAGTGTATTGATGAAACGTGTGGCACGTGCCGGACATCACACTTGACACGGCTTGAGAGAGTAGAAGCTTTTGTATCCTTTTCTTTTCTAGTAAAGTGAAAAAGTCTCTGTACAGAAAATAACTGGCACGACGATTCAGTCCTTTCGCGACACATGGTTATGTAGAACATAGTTTTGTTTCACAGATGTGACACTCTAAAACAGAGTTAAGTGTTGTTTAGATCGCTAAATCTCAATGATACAAAACCAACATCAGAAATGACTGTTCTTTTTCACGTAAACTGCTCAACGCTGAGCAGAACGTAATTTTAAAGGACGCCATAAGATAGCAGAGCTTATCCATGTTCATGTATAAGCAATATGAGTTTGTAAAATGCAAGTCTAAAAACAAACAATGAGACAAGGTGGGTGACGTCCTACAACTTTTTTTTTAACGAGTTTGTGTTAGCGAGTCTCCGAAATAGAAACCGTGTTCTCACTTCGCTTGAATCATAATTGAAGGAGGCAAAGATCTGAAACAGCAGTCATCCGAAAAAGTGATATAATTCTACAGATGCTGGATGTGGCTTGGTCATGCATTCTGAAAACAGACACCGGGGCAGATGTTGGAAACTTTATGGTGTAGATTAGAGAGAGAGAGAGAGAGAGAGAGAGAGAGAGTGCACATCAGCAGAAAACACTGAGGTCTGCCTGTCAGTCGGTGCTCGTGGTCACACGCTGTGCTGTCTCCTAGTGTTACTGTTCGCTCTGCTCGCTTGACCCCTGTCCACTCGGATGTGCTTTTCGAACTCACTGGACTGCACACAACTGACCATCGTCGCTTCATCGCCCGTCCTTGACCACTGACTTGCTCTTGCTGACTGCTGAGGGGACGACAGACAGTCCTTTGCATGGCACACATCGCCATGAGGAAAAACGATCCATCGAAGTAAGAGGAAGGAGGACGAATGGAGAGAGGGTGGGCTTGGGGAGGGAGGAGATGTGGCTGTGGAAAGTGAGGAGGGATAAGAGAAGCTTTGTGGGGGGGAGAAGGGACGATCAAGTTGCTAGTTTGTCGGTCAGGCTTGAGTAAACGTCCTTCATTTCTTCATCCGATATTCTGCCGGATTCGTCACGTGTCTGCCGGATTCGTCACGTGGATCGGCGTGTTTAAAAGAGTTGCCTTTGTTTATGAGTTGAGCGCGAAACTAGAGATGGGTAACTGACATTGTTCAGTGTGATAGGCCTGTTTCCACACACCACAGCTCCGATTAGGAAAGGAAAAAAAAGAACTCTTGGAGAGCGTGAAAGACCAAAGATGCAGAAAGGGCAGGATTAGTTTATTCGTCTTTCGCTTAACTGGAGTACCACTGAGTATATTGAAGGCATTCGCCTCATCCTGCTGGTCTTGTTGGCTTGTGTCTGCTCCCTGTTCATAGGTTGGCTGGTTTTTCATTGGTTTTTCATCACACTTCACGGGTGATGATGTCGTTATCAATTTTGAACCACACACCTGGTGGTTCATTTGTGGCCATAGCCTACATGCAGGCAGTAGGCCAAGCTCGCTGAACATCGGACAAAAAGAAGCCGGCATATGTGATTATACTACCTGAAAGGGCAGGCCGGCCAGTTGAACAATTCTGTCTCCTGGAAGAGGTTAGTTTCATGGACTCCAACAAAGGCAAATAATGAGGAAACGAGTCGAGATACTGTTCCTGTGCCCTCTGTTTGTTTGGATGGACATAGCTGTTTTCCTGACACCCCCCCCCCCCCCCCCCTCCCAAAAAAAAAAAAAAAAAAAAAAAAAGTTTTCAGAGTGTTTGACGCCGGCGAAGATAATTGGTAGGCGAAGCGTTAATAAGTGGTGTTAGCTTTTTGAGAGATGTGCGTGGTTTCTGCTTGCTCTGTAACGTTTTTCTGTGCTGACGTGGGTGTCATCATATACCTACTAAGCGACCGACAAAAGTTAAGGAGGTGATTAATTGTCAGCTCTGAGTTGGCATTTCATTAACCAGAGTGCTTTTTCCAGAATAAAGCAGTTTTGTTGTTCTCGTTGTTGAGAAATCTCTCTCTCTCTCTCTCTCTCTCTCTCTCTCTCTCTCTCTCTCTCTCTCTCTCTCTCTGGCTTAGTACACACTCTGGACCGTGCGGTCACACACGCACGTACGCATCGCTGTAGTTGGGCAGAGTGCGCAGAAGTCAGAATCAAGCATTGTGTTTAAAAAAAAAAAAAAAAAAAGAGTATGTGAAACTGTAGATAAGACGAAAAGTTCATTTCAGTCAGGGTTATTAGTTTTCAGTTAGTCGGTTTGTGCCCGTAATCTGTCTGCTTTCTGGTGTACTTGTGGGACTACAGCTTTACACGCGCGTGCGTGGTCACACACACTTCAAGCATGTGCGCGCATGCTTACACACACAACACACACACACACACACACACAACACACACACACAAGCACCACACAAACGCTCGCGCGCGTGCACGCACGCACATACACACACACACACACACACACACACACACACACACACACACACACACACAACATACATACATCAACACAATTACAACACAATTCAAAACAGCAAAACACCATACAACACAACACAGTACAACCGTGTCAGTGTCTGAGTCTCTGTGTGTGTGTGTGTGTGTGTGTGTGTGTGTGTGTGTGTGTGTGTGATGAGAGAGAGGAGAGAAGTAGGTTTAATAGGTACATTGGAAACGAAATGGTTTGCCCGTTCCTTTGTGTCGTGCATGCTTGTTAGCTGGTCCAGTGGAGTGGCCGGATGCGTGGAAAAGCACTGCGAGGAGCGAGGAGAACCAAGTCGACCTCTTTTGGCTGCCCAGTCAGCCGGTTGGTTGCTTGGTTGGTTAGCGTGTTTCGCCAGTACCGTGGTAATTATTTATAAGCGCTTGCCCCTGGTGACCGGCGTTTCACATCAGACATTTGCGTATTTGGCCTGATGGCGGGGACGTCGAGTACCATTGTATCAACAGCCTGTCTTTCGTGGCAAGTGCCCTGTATTTCGACGGTGATGAGACTCTCAGTGTCTGAAAAGATATTGATCTGGATCACTTTTTTGTCGAGACTGTCGCAGCGGTTCATATTTAGAGGTCGATGATGGTTCCGTGAAAATCTGTCTGTCGAACTGTCTGTCTGTGTATCTGTTTGTCTGTTTCTTTCTCTCTCTTTCTCTCTCTGTCTCCCTGTCTCTCTCTCTCTCTCTTTCACACACACACACACACACACACACACACACACACACAACACACACACACACACACTTTCTCTCTCGCACACACACACACTTTCTTTCTCTCTCTCTCTCTCTCTCTCTCTCTCTCTCTCTCTCCCTCTCTCCCTCTCTCCCACACACACACACACACACACACACGCACACGCACACATACACACACACACACACACACACACATATACGCGCACGACACACACAACACACGCACACACACACGCACACACACACACACACACACACACACACACACACACACACACACACACACACACAGAGGACAAACAGCAAACAGATGTTTTCCTTTGTCTCAGGGCTTGGCTTAGCGTGGCGTGCCAGATCTGACCTTGTGCCGTCTGCGGGTTCCCAGACACACGGTCTCTGATTGGTTTACATCGCCGTCTTCCTTTTTTTTTTTTCCCTCCTCTCTCTCTCTCTCTCTCTCTCTCTCTCTCTCTCTCTCTCTCTCTCTCTCTCTCTCTCCCTCCCTCCATTTTTCTAGATGATTTACACGAGGTCCCATTTAAGAAGCTGTTTGCCTCCCACCATCAGGCCTGAGTATGACTGCGTGACTGCCGCCAGTCGGCCTGCCATTGTTTCATGACTGTTGGCAGAAATCGGTGACACTTGTTGTCACGTCACAGACCCACAAGGCATCGACAGGGCTAGCCAGGGATTTAGCCTGCAGGATTAGGTCGTTGACCCTGTGGTTGTTGCGCCGGGCTTTGATCCTTCAGAACAATATGATACAAGCTTCAGCAACTCCTATGTGTCGTAGAAGTAGACCGTGAGAGAGAGAGAGGGAGAGAGAGAGAGGAAAATGAGGGTGCTGTATTGATTGCTTTCCTTCCTCATCAGCCCCGGGAGGTACAACATATTATTTCCAGGCAGTCTGTGAGAACGAGTTAAGAAGGGTAAAAACAAAAAGCCATATATGTGTGTCTGTGCTTTGCATTGTCTTCTTGTTGTTCTGGGCGACTGTGGTCTAGACTGTTCTGTCTTCCTCCGGCTACGTCTTCTTCGTTTCCCGTCTTCTCCTCATCCAGACATCAGAACTCTTATCTCGGTAAACAACACGATAAAGCGCTCTTCTCCGGTCAACACGTCAGCGTGAACTTCAGTAAAAAGAATATAATATCATGAGACGGAAGATACGTGTGTGTGTGTGTGTGTGTGTGTGTGGCGCGCGCGCGTATGTGTGTGTGTGTGTGTGTGTGTGCGCGCGTGCATGTGTGCACGCATGCGTCCGTGCGTGCATATGTGCACGCCTGCGTCGTGTGTGTGTGTGCGCGCACGCGCGCGCGCGCGAAAGAATGTTGTGAGGTAAAGGGGACTGATAGCTGGGGCTTTTACCAGTTTTCATGGCTGGTGATAAGGCCATAACGGTCAGCTGTGCTATTAACTTGATTTAACAACTGGCAGGACATTAGGTCAACAGATCAGCCCAGATGAGACTGCCGTGATGGACTTGGCTGTTAACAGCGTGACTTGACTAATGGATAGCGGTTTGGGCGACTAGGATATTTATAATCAACATGAACAATAAGAGAAGAACAAAAAACAGTCAGTTATCATCGGTAACATATTACCAGAGTCACTCCGTGTCCTGCATTGTAGATTTAAACTAACAGGGGGAAGTGGACTAAAACTTACATGGGGGGAAGTGGACTAAAACTAACGAGGGGGGGGGGGGGGGGGCTAAAACTAACAGGGGGAAAGTGGACTAAAATTAACGGGGGGGGGGGGGGGGGGGGAGTGGACTACAAACTAACGGGGGGGGGGGGGGGGGGGGAGTGGACTAAAACTAATGGGGGAAAGTGGACTAAAACTAACAGGGGGAGGTGGACTAAAACTAACAGGAGCAAAGTGGACTAAAGCCATCAGGGGCAAAGTGGCTAAAGCTATCACGGGCAAAGTGGACTAAAGCTAACAGGTGGAAAGTGGACTAAAACTAACAGGGGGAGGTGGACTAAAGCTAACAGGTGGAAAGTGGACTAAAACTAACAGGGGGAGGTGGACTAAAGCTAACAGGGGCAAAGTGGTCTAAAGCTAACAGGTGGAAAGTGGACTAAAGCTAACAAGGGGGGTGGACTGAGGCTAGCAAGGGCAAAGTGGACTAAAGCTAACAGGAGGGAGTAGACTAAAGCTAACAAGGGGGAGTGGACTAAAGCTAACAAGGGGGAGTGGACTAAAGCTAACAGGGGGGTGGACTTAAGCTAACAGGTGGAAAGTGGACTAAAGCTAACTGGGTGGGTGGGGGTGGACTAAACCTAATAGGGGGATGGTGGACTAAAGGTAACAGGGGCAAAGTGGACTAAAGCTAACAGGGGGCGGGGGGGGAAGTGGACCTAACCTAGCAGGGGCAAAGTGGACTAAAGGTAACAGGGGCAAAGTGGACTAAAGTAACAGGGGGCGGGGGGGGAGTGGACCTAACCTAGCAGGGGCAAAGTGGACTAAAGGTAACAGGGGCAAAGTGGACTAAAGTAACAGGGGCAAAGTGGACTAAAATTAGCGGGGAAGGCGGGTGGAAAGTGGACTCAAAATAACGGAGGGAAAGTAGATTAAAAGTAATTGAAGAAAATGTAATCAAAATAACAGAAGTTGCATCAACTGAAAATAACCTGAGGAAAGCAGACTAAAAGAAACGGTACAGAAGTAGACTAAAACTTACCAAAGGTGACTAAATGAACAGGTCTGAGACAGACAGGAAGTAACTAGAGGAAAGTAGACTTAAATAACAGGAATACAGTAGACTGAAAGTAACAGGAAGAAATAAGATTGAAAAGGAACAGAAGAACGTACTCTGAAAGTAATAGAAGGAACATAGACCCCCCAAAAATGACAACAGGGAAGTATTCTAAAAGCAACAGAATGAAAGTAGAGTACTGGAGGGCAAATAATCTAAAAGAACTCAAAAAAAGAAGACTTGATTTAACAGAAGGAAGGTAGACGAAAAGAAGACAAAAAGTACACCAAGAGTAACAAAGGGAAATTAAACTGAAAAAAAAATGTAACAAAAGGAAAGTAGACTGAAAATAACAAAAGGACAGAACAACAACAGCAAGAAGAAGGAATGAAAATACATGAAATGTACCAGAATGAACCGAGTGGTCTGAAAGTAACAAAAGGAAATAGAATCAACGTAGCAGAAGAAAATGTTGACCAAAACTAGCAGCAGGGAAGTAGACAGAGCGTAATAGAAGACATGCCTCCTAAAATAGCAGAAGAAAAAGTAAATTAAACGTAACTAAAGCAAAACAGACTAAAAGTAACAGAAGTTTTTATTTGCACATGTGTGTATATCTTGTTACGTCCATTTGTTTTTTTCTGTACTGCTTCCCTTTTTGGTCATGCCAGTGCAGAGTTACCTCTTTACTGTTATTGTAAGATAAACTTGGTCAGTCCTGTTCGCTCTGTTCAGGCATTTCCATAAATGTCTGTTGGCATTTAGTTCGTTGTCGTTCCTTCAGGGTAAAGCTGACTACCACTCGCAGGCATTTCCATTACCGCCCGGTCAGAACCAGTCAGTACCAGCAGTGGCTGACATCTTCTGTCGCTTCCAGAAATGCCTCAAATGGCAGTCGCGTGTAAATGCGCGCACACCTACCACAGACGCACGTGCGCGCGAACACTCAGTTTACGCGCATACACATTTCTTATAGAGAAGTTACGATCCTGACTACTCGAACTGCAGAAACAGTGAAGTGTTGATTTGTTTGTGCGTGTGGTG
>CM065714.1:30115554-30118054 GCA_033310375.1 Conus canariensis | reverse complement strand
CCTATTCGTTCGTTGACTTTGGGGGGGGGGGGGGGGGGGGGGGGTCAGGGTGTGAGAGCAGTACGAAATTTAAAAGAATCCATTCCGAGCAATAGCCGTGAAAAAAAGAATTTTGTTCTTGTTTTTTTTTTCATCATAGAAGATCAAGTAGATTACACGAAAAGGAGCGTAATCGGATATTCTGTTCGGCTGTCTCTCCCTCCTCTCTCCTCTCTCTCTCTCTCTCTCTCTCTCTCTCTCTCTCTCTCTCTCTCTCTCTCTCTCATACACACATACGCACGTGCACACACTCACGTGCTTGCGCACACTCTCTCTCTCTCTCTCTCTCTCTCACTCCTCACACACACACACACACACACACACACACCACACACACACACACACACACACAGATGTTGAGCTACGCGGCTCGCCGAGGTCTTGAAGCTTTCCCACTTGATGCGTCCTTAACCCGATGGCGCTTTCTAGTTGTTGTTGTTTTCCCGCCCGATTATATTTGTTCTTAATCGCATGCTACACTGAGTCGCGCTGACCACTGCGGTCTGGCGTTAATCCCGTACTTGAACCAGCCACCTACCTGTTCATCTAGCCAGTCAGTCTGGCTGTGTATATTGTTGTTCATAAGCGCGCACGCGCACCGCGCGCACACACACACACACACACACCACACACACACAGAAGCACGCGTAGGCACACATGTGCGCACGCACGCACGCACACACACACACACACACACACACACACACACACACACACACATACATACATGCATACACACACACAGGCGCGCGCGCACGCACGCATGAAGACAGATGCACGCTGCACGCACGAATACACACGCATGCACACTCAAACGCGCGCGCACACATGCACGCGCACGCACATACAGGTGTTACTCATCCAGTAGCGCATTTCACTAAGAAAACGCCATGCAGCCCGCACAACTATACGCCAGCTCTGGGGCACATGTTGACATATATCGCAGACCAACACACGACCACTTTCCACTCCCACACACTGACTCACGCTTGCTTGCGTACATGAGGGGAAAAAAAAAGAACAGGAAATGGCTTTAATTAATCTTCTTACCCGTCACCGCACATAACTGACCTTACTTCTCTCTCTCTCTCTCTCTCTCTCTCTCTCTCTCTCTCTCTCTCTCTCTCTCTCTCTCTCTCTCTCTCTCACACACACACACACACACACACACACACCACACCTACTTACGTCTCTCTCTTACTCTCTCTCTCTCTCTCTCTCTCTCTCTCTCTCCCTTCCTCCCTCCCTCTCTCTCTCCCTCTCTCCTAACACTTAATGACAAATATCCTGTGGAACTGAGAACCCCACACATCTTTCCCGTGAGAGAGAGACTGAGATCACCTTGGCAACATTTGACAACTGGCCTCCAATGAGCACATAGAGACACGTTAGGACTGTCAGCATGCGAGCGAGAGAGAGACAGAGACAGAGAGAGAGATGTTGAATTACACGGCCCGCCGAGGTCCTAATTAAAGCTTTCCATTAGACAGACAGAGAAAGACAGAGACAGACAGACAGACCGAGAAAGACAGAGAGAGAATATGCGAATGTGATAGTGGGTGAGACTGTACATGTGTGTGGGGAGAGGGATGGAGTAGCCTAAGATTTGTGCTCTGTGTGTGTGAGAGAGCGAGCAAGAGAATGAGAAAGAGTCGGGGGGAAGGTGGAAAGAGAGAGAGAGAGAGAGACGGGGGGAAAGTGGAGAGAGAGAGAGACGGTGGGAAGGTGGAGAGAGAGAGACGGGGGGGGAAGTGGAAAGAGAGAGAGAGAGACGGGGGGAAGGTGGAAAGAGAGAGAGAGAGATGGGGGAAGTTGGGGGGCAAGATTGAAAGAAGAGAAGACGGGGGGCGGAAAGAGAGAGAGAAACGGTGGAAGGTGGAAAGAGAGAGAGACGGGGGGAAGGTGGAAAGAAGAGAGAGAAAAGTCGGGGGGAAGGTGGAAAGAGAGAGAGAGAGAGGGAGACGGGGGAAGGTGGAAAGAGAGAGAGAGAGAGAGACGGGGAGAAGTGGAGAGAGGGAGAGAGAGAGAGAGACGGGGGGAAAGTGGAAAGAGAGAGAGACGGTGGGAAAGTGGAAAGAGAGAGGCGGTGGGAAGGTGGAGAGAGAGAGAGACGGGGGAAGGTGGAAAGAGAGAGAGAGAGACGGGGGAAAGGTGGAAAGAGAGAGAAAGAGACAGGGGAAGGTGGAAAGAGAGAGAGAGAGAGACGAGGGAAGAGAGAGATTTGCCCCCATTCTTTTGTTCTCTCTATTCTGAGGCCGACAGTATGATGACCAAAAAAAAACAACAAAAAACATTGCCAGGAGATTGCTTGCTTTGTCTTTCTGGCCTCTCCAAGGCATCCGGCAGATCCAGCAATCACACCACAAAAAGATCGGAACAACAGTGTCACAGAGGGGAGGAAAGGGGGCAGGAAGGAGGAGAGGGTGGGAGGGGATTTATCCATATTCAGCGACAGACCGGT
>CM065714.1:30100554-30110554 GCA_033310375.1 Conus canariensis | reverse complement strand
TTCTTTCTGTTGTCCGGTTCAGATGGAGATGGTTTCATGTGTCCGTTTTAAAGCTATAATTTGGGGATGGGGCCTACAAAGGCATGCTAGTTTTACAGTGAAACTTTTCAGCTAAGACACTGTACCTATACAGACTTTGCTATCAGTTTTCCTATCGGTGGTATCATTTTGTTAATGGCAAGTTTACCTCTTATTAGAAACTCCACTCTCAAGGAGTTACTTCGCAGGGATTACTGGCGGTCGCTTCCATGGAACCGTCCCCTGAGGTAGCCATGTCAGGTGAGCTCTTTGTCAGGGTCAACGTTTCTGCATTTCTCTGCATTCTCCTATCTATTGTCGTTATTGATACACCAGTCCTCCTCTTCCTACTTTATCTCCTCGCCGTGTTCACGTGCATTTCTCCTATCCCTGATCAAGGGTTCTTGATATTCTCTTCTTCGAACGCCCTTGACTTGCTCCTCCTCCTCCTCCACCTTCTCCTCCTCCTTTGTTTCCCCTGACTCCTCCTCTCCTCTTCCTATGGCTTACCCCCCCTCCCCACCCCCACCTTTCTCGTCTTGCTCCTCCTCTTCTTTTCCCTTTGATTGCTTCTTCCTGTGTGTTCCTCCTATCCTGTGTGTTCCTCCCTATCCTGTGTGTTCCTCCCTATCCTGTGTGTTCCTCCCTATCCTGTGTGTTCCTCCCTATCCTGTGTGTTCCTCCCTATCCTGTGTGTTCCTCCCTATCCTGTGTGTTCCTCCCTATCCTGTGTGTTCCTCCCTATCCTGTGTGTTCCTCCCTATCCTGTGTGTTCCTCCCTATCCTGTGTGTTCCTCCCTATCCTGTGTGTTCCTCCCTATCCTGTGTGTTCCTCCCTATCCTGTGTGTTCCTCCCTATCCTGTGTGTTCCTCCCTATCCTGTGTTCTCTATCTGTGTTCCTCCCTATCCTGTGTGTTCCTCCCTATCCTGTGTGTTCCTCCCTATCTGTGTGTTCCTCCCTATCCTTTGATATTTCTTATCGGTTCCAGTTTTTCTGCTTTGAAACTTGGATTTTTTTCCCCTTTTCTGCCATTTTTGTATTCTGCTTGCCTATGATTCTGCCCCCCCCCCTCCCCCCCCTCTTGTTTTCCTTGTTCTTCCGTCGTTTTATCTTGTTTCACATCCGAAAGAAATCGTTTTAACTTGAAAAAGTGACCCTCGTGTGCATTGTTCAGTATTCGTTTAAAACTGAAGATTATGTTTGATTGCAGATTCATTTTCAGCTAACTTTTTAGGCGTTTATATCAGTGAAACGTGAAAAACGAAATGGGTTGGAGAAAATAGGGTGAGGACGCGGTGCATCTTAAATGCCTCTGGAAGCAAGTTCATTCGCGGAACTCTACAAGACGCAAGAAGAAACCGATGCGGGAAAGGTTTGCGACTCGTCAACGGTCAAGCATGTCCCAGCGAGCCACAGCATGTCACGTGAACAGTGCAGTAAAGTGACTTGCACACCATCTGTACAAGTGAAGGGGGTTGGGGTGAGGAGGTATTTTCCAGTGGTGTGGCGGTGGGAGGAACGTGGATGGACAGCGGGGATGAGGAGAGAGCAAGTGAAGAGATGGGAATGTTGGTGGCTTCTAAACTGTTGACGTCAGTGGAGCTGACTCGTGACCGCTCATTTCATGATGAATTCTCATGGTCCAACGTCGCATTGCACAGAAAGTATTGAACGCGTAGAATGGGTGGGGATGAGTGAGTGGGTGGGGATGGGGCACATGCGTCTAAAAAGTCAAACACGAGAGAAGTGCCAAATTTTCCTTTTCCGCCATTTAATCGCGCAGTTCAGTATCGCTTGGTTTGATTCCATTTCCTTGAGCCTTATTCCCTGACCTTTCCTCGGGTCATTCTCGTACCCACGTCTCACGTAGTAGACAGTCTCCTCATGAGGTCGTCAGCCTCAGTCCATGAAATGCTGGGGTCAGCCTTAGGTCACGTGCACCTCGTAAATTAGCGGGAGCGCGGGCTAATTGATTTGATCGCCCACCCCCGCCTGATAAAGGTAATACGTCACGGTGCTGAGGGAGCAGGTGCCTTGTTGGTTTTCCATCCCGTGTTGTTTTGATGACGAAAGATTTGCTGTCCGCGATGAAAGTGAGGCGATTTTGTTGACCATCAAAATTGTGTATTCTCTCTCTCCTCTCTCTCTCTCTCTCTCTCTCTCTCTCTCTCTCTCTCTCTCCTCGCCTCCCTCTGTCTGTCTCTCTCTAACGCTTAATGACAATTATCCTGTGGAACTGAGAACCCCACACTTCTTTCTTGTGAGAGAGAGACTGATATCACCATGGCAGCATTTGACAACTGGCCTCCAACGAGCGCAGAGAGACACGTTAGGACTGTCACCATGCGAGACACACACACACACACACACACACACACACACACACACACACACACACACACGCACACATAAACACACGCCAACATGCGCGCGCACGCACGTACACGCGCGCGCTTCCATGAACTTGCGCACATGCAGACACACACACACACACACACACACACACACGCACACGCACGCACACGCATGCACGCACGCGCTTTCGCACGCACACACACACCACACACACACACACACACACACACACACACACACACACACACACACACACACACACACACACACACACACACACTACTGTTACTGTCCTCTGCACACACACACACACACACACACACACACACACACACACACACACACACTACTGTTACTGTCCTCGGCCCACACACACAAACACACACACACACACACACACACGCACACACACACACACACACACACACACACACACCACACACACACACCTACTGTTACTGTCCTCGGCCCAGACCCAGTTTTGCTACCGGAAAACAGACGTGCAGTGTACACAGTATGTACCCGCCATTTGATAGTCCTATCAGGGCAAGACAAGTAAACCGACCCTATTCTCGAAATGGAGATAGCCAAAGAGGTATGTATGGGTTTTTGAGAAAACATTTATCTCGGTGATCATAATGAAACGAACCAATCTCAGGCACGCGACCAGGCGAAATGGAAGTTCAGCAAAATTGAGATATTGCCTTATGAGCTGCAGTCTCTTCTGGCACATGTTCACAGAACAAAGCGTTTATGAGAGACGTGGGCTTAAGTCAAGTTCTTCATTTGAAGTCGGCTATTGTGGGAGGTAAGGAACCACGGTGTGTCTGCACGCCCTCTGTTGAGCTAAGTCAGTGCAACGTGTGTCGGAGTGAAAACTGCAGTAACAGACGTGAACATGGAGTAGATAGGATACAAATGTAACTCCTCGGCATTTTCCTGCTGTGAGACGTTCGTATTACTTTCTGCCGTCGCTGTGGTAAATGTAATGTAATGTAAAAGGATGTTTAAAGAGCGCTTTACTTTCGCGAGAGCCCAAAGCGCATGTTACAGAAACATGATAAAATGCTCATTCTAATTCAAAGCACACACACACACACACACACACACACACACACACACACACACACACACACACAACACACACACACATGCGCGCGCGCGCGAGCACACACACACACACACACACACACACACACACACACACACACACACGAAAAATAAAAAAAAAACACACGCACACACGCAGACAGACACACGAGCGCGTCAAAACAAGTATGGATAATGGGGATTGTTGGTGGAAGCTTATTTTTTCTTTAAAATGTTTTTTTTTTTTTAACAAGTAATCATATAACGGTTACCTACATCTTTCGCGAAACAGAACTATTTAGTATGGCAAGAGGCGCAAGTAATATTTCCTGGTGTAGCTTAGGACGTCAGCTGATAATATGAAGTTTCACCTTTATAGTCAGGACAAATGGCTTTCGACATGTCCGTGGTATGCAGAATGGGCAGACAATAATTATGGCGTTACCTGGGTGACACCGTACAACAGTACGGCTGGGCCACACTGACAATACCATCATCACCTTCCTCTGGAAGCTAGAGCTACGGAAGTTCCTTATTTGGAAATGGCATGACTGCGTTGTTTTCCTTTATCTCTGTGAAAGAACAAGGTGTTTATGCTATGAGGGTCATGTTAGTTATGTTCGAACAGCTCAACACCAGAGACAGTAGACATTTTAGCGAGTGGCAGCTGGTTGCTTTCAGAAGAGGAAGTAGAGAGGTCTAGCGTTAATTGAAACCATTTGCCTATTTGCAAGTTTATCTTTCCTTTCACGCAGTTTGAAGCATTGATATCTTCATAAGCATTCGGAAGAGTAAATTTCCGATGCGAACCCTGGAACCTTGAACTTAAGCGCCAGGCGATAAAAACCTGTTAACAGTAAGCACCGCATGCCAAAGGACTTCTCACAGAAATAGCGGTATCGGTTATCACAGGCAAAACATTCTCCTTGTTGCACGGCAGGATGAAATCGATGGTGTACTGGCACTAGTGGCAGCTGTGGTGAAGGCACGGGCTGAAGAATCGAATCCGTATCGGCTTGATGGGGTCCTGCGTTGCAAGCCGGAACAACCGATCGATGTTTTTTTTTTTCATGTAGCTGTGGCCGTGTAAGATATGAATTATACATCTTTTTGCCATCATTGTTACATTCCATGGCCATCCCTGTGGTATCCAGTTAAATGACCGTACTTCTCCGTTTCCCCTGGGGTATTTCTGTGGCTAGAGAGCAAAAGACAAATCAGTGTCATTGTGGCTAGGGTGCCTTTAAAGGTATTTAAAAAAAGTGAGTGGAATTAATTAACTGCTCCTGAACATACAGATTACCACCAGCTTTTGTTTCAGACGTAATTTCAAATAGCTTTGCACATGTCCCTGACATGACATTTTAGGTTTTTGTTTGTTTGCTTGTTTTTGTTTATTTCAGGTCAGTGGGGCGTTGATTATATGATATATATATATATATATATATTATTATATGTGTGTGTGTGTGTGTGTGTGTGTGTGTGTGTGTGTGTGTGTGTGTATGACTTTTGTCATCCGTGCCATATAATGTCCATTTTTAGAAATTTCTCGTTATGGCGTTGAAGTATTAGTCAGCTAGAATTAATGATTGAGCGTAGGCTGAAAATTCGCCAGTTACAATTTTGGTGGATAAACCGAGAAGAGAGCTGCATGCTCGCGTGCTGTATGCATCTCGAACACCCCACCCTTTCCCCCAGTTTCTCCCCCCTCCCCCACCTCCACAAAGGACCACTCAAAAATGATCTGCATATCACCTGCGTGCAACTTACACAAGATAGCAGGCAGTTCACACTCAGAACATTTGTAGTAAACTAGGTCAGTCACGTGTTTTTCCCCATTCCAGAATAAGTATATATCTGTTTGTTCTCTTAGTAGTACTGTTACAATTGCCATTAAAGATGTGTTGCCGTTGACAATATTAGTCCCAGCAAGAAGTGGTCTTTATGTGCACGTAATTTCTAGTGCACACATTATGATGTAAATCTTTCAGCAACAAAAAACAGTACATGAATAGTTCTTTTAGCCGTCAGTGAGTATTAGCTGTTTTGATTTCCGTACAGAACAGGAAGTTCGTCGGATTTTCCTTCTCACATATCAAAAGGAAAAGAGTCTTTTGAAGCCTAACGGTCTTTTGAAGCCTAACGGTCGTCCATCACGTTACGTTGCAAGCAGTATGTATCTTGAGGACACATACTTGTGATGAAGTAGTCAGCTAATCAGCTGTGAAACATCTGTCAAGTGGGGGCTGTTTGAGCTGTGCGGGGGCTAAGTGTCGGCAATCGCCTGCCCCTCACTGCTGTGCTGTGGTGACATTGTCACACATGACGCTCCTGGGAATCCCAGAATCTGGAGAATTCCAGATAGTGCTCGTTGATAACCCCGTGAACTCTCTCGAAACGTTTATGATTTCGTGACTTTATAACTCATGAAGATTTATTTTTAGAATATACATGACTTACGAAAGACATGAACTGACAGTAGGCCGAATGACCGAACGGTGGGAAAAAGATGCCGGAAAGGAAAACAAAAGAAAACAAAGCTTGAATTACACGTAGAACAACATATGAAGATAACGTGGATTACACTGAGGTGGACGTGCAAAGATCACAGGGATTACACTGAGGACTTTCGAAGACCAAGAAGAACTGACAGAGACAACATGGATTACACTGTGAATGACGCAATGGACATCAAGAATCGATGAGAGCGTTGTAAAATGACCGCAGAACATTGACTTGCTTACAAGGTCAGGCACGAAAACAGATGTTGACCATTGGCATTGAGTGTAATTGAATGGGATCCCCACAAGACGATCACAAATACAAGGCAAGTGCACAGCATTCTAGACCTGCTAGACAATGATGAAGAAAGAAACAATTCATGAGCCAACATGTAATCAGAAGAAACCGGAGAGGAGTAAGTTAGTGGGTATGCCAGCCTGTTGCCTTTAACCAAGTCGCGTTTAATTGGTGCTTTGGAGACGGGCGTGTACGTACTACTCGTCAGAGACTGCGTGGTTTGGTCCCTACAGGATGTTGTGGCTCAAAGTTAATGAAGTCATAGCCGGTCCGCAGCTCACCCATTGGCGAGGCAGTACTTAAGCCTTTCCTGTGTACCATGCAACATAAATACAGCGCAAGCAGCTACCACAGTTCACACACAACCTGATTGTAACGAAGTGCTATTCACATAGGCTGGATGTCCAGTTTCTGTAAGCGGTTTCAGGGCCTGTTATTTGGCAAGAGTCGGTGGTTGGCTAATCGGTGTAGTGTGTGTAATTCCTTTCTCTATACCTTCGCTATCGGTGGGCGCTAGTCCAGTCTGCAGCAAGTGCTTGGTGACAAGGCATTCACAGCAGGAAGTTACTGTGAACCATTCGCGTCTTTACTTGAGACTGGACGGACAGTAGCGTCATACTTCGACACTTCACTCCCCTGACTTCAGTCGGGTTGTAGCCGAGTGGGTTTCAAACAACAAAGTGCCAGTGTTCACGAAACGTGGATCGTATGTGCAGCAGACCTGTGCGTTAGGTTTTCATTTGTGTTGCACAGACAAGAAATTGTGCTTCTAGTGCAGCGATCAGCAATCTAGGCATCTGGAAAAAGAATTTAGAGACCCCACCTCTTCATCGGACCAGTTGGCGTGTGTGGAGATTGAATTTCTGTGGCCCCAATTACTCATCCACGAGGATACGGCGCGGACGGATTCCCTCAGGTGTGACAGTGGGGATTTGTACATGCGGGCACGACCCCACAATACTGGTCAGCAGGTGGACCCCAGGGTCACAACATGCGTCACTGATAACCTTCGAAACCTGCTGTTCACATCATTAACTGACTGACCCATTAAACGATTTTCAAAGTGAACGGTTGCTCGAGGTTGTCTCGAACCGTCTTTGGTGAGGAAGAGGATTCGTGTTGGGGGAAAAAAAAGAAAAGAAGAAGGAGAGAGAGAGAGAGAGAGAGAGAGAGAGGAGAGAAATCTGCACCGTGCTTGTGCCCAGTTAGTGTGAGTGACTGTGTGCCCCAGTGTTGATCAAGCCCAACGGAATAAGTTCACCTGTTAGAATAACTACCAAACAGAACCGGCATCATGAATGTTACTGAGCGCCCCGTCTCTGCGATCCAACTGTACTGGCAAAGGTAAGCTACATGCCACAAAACATAACTTGTAGTGTTTCGTAGCAGCTGCATGCATATTAAGCAAGCGAGGGCTGTAACTATTGTCCTCCCCGTGTCGCCCTGACTTTGTCCTTGGGGATCCAGATGTCCTTAATTAACCACGTTCATGTTTTATGTGCTTCATCTCCACCTTAATCCTACATGCGCTTGCTTGCTTGTGTGTGATTTATTGTGAACCACGTTTTGGATTAACTGCTACCGATGTTCTTCGTGTTCCAGTTATCGCCATGATTGTTTTTCATGAATTGGTTGATTTCGGTGACATGTAGTAAGTGCAATTCAGTCCACTGTTCACGTAGGTCAGTATACATATGCCCTCTGTGTAGTAACTCAAGTTTTTACGTACAACATGATAACCAGAGTCATTACACAGAATAGAATAACGTACACCACTTGTGAAGGATCAGTGTGTAACTTGGTTTTATATGAGTTGGAGTCTTGCTTATTCGTATTTACGACATTCCTCATGTGCCGATTCATTTCAGATAAAATCACTGTACACCTTGCCAACAAGTGTGTATGAAGACAGACAGATTTAGGGCCGCGTTATTCGCACTTACTACGTCGGCTTTACCAATCTTAGGCTTGTGCTTAGAGCTAATTTGATTTTGCCTGAGTTCGTTTGCACATAAATTGCTACCTCGACAGTTTAGAGAGGAGTGAAATATGCTGTGATCAGAAAGTTTAGAGCCTTGGCCAGCTCGGTATAATGAAAACGCCATCGGTAATGGTGAAACACCCGTAAGCGAAAATCGCGGCAAGTTTTATGGACACTAATTTATTTCAGCTCTGCGTGTCCCCAGCACCAGCCTGCTTGGCCATCGATAAATAACCCGCAGAGGGACTGTTAATGTTCATGTCGTTCATACCTTGCAGTGTTACACGTTTCCATTCTAATAGATGTAAAAGACTGTAGGCATCGTGTTGCAGCTTACATTCTTTCAGCCCAGATCGTTTTCTTTCTTTTCTTTCTGCGTACGCAGGCTGATACTCCTGCGGACACTGCCTTTATAGACAGGCAGTGAAGTTTTGTGTGTATAACCGTTTTTTATCCCGCCATTAAGGCAGCCATACTCCATCTTCGGGGAAGGTGCATGCTATGTGTAACGTGTCATCCATACCAACGGCCAAACTGGCCTTCTGTTCCGAAAGTTGGTGATGGGATTTTACGTGTGTGCAAGATGTTGTGCGTGCGTGTGTTCACACACGGAACCTCGGTTTATAGTCTCATTCGAAGGACTGTGTGGGGAATGGAGTCAGAACCAATGTTATCTCCGAAGGAAAAAATCCCCCTGTTCTGAAATTCGAACCCGCAACCCCAGGATCACGAGTCCGGCGCTCTACCAACTGAGCTATTCCGGCCCCCGTCCAGATCGTTTTATTACGTACAAAGATGCGATGTTAGAACAAGGAAAGAAGAAGAAGAAGAAGAAGAAAACCTTCCGTCGTTTAGAACTGAGGGAGATCGAGTTTCAGCGGACAGCCCTGGAGACCGTTTACATAATTACCTCCGCCGAAGGGGAGGGTGGGAAGGTGCTTTTTTCCCCAACCACATCTGCTAGACCGGCCTGTAAGCAAGATGACGGGGGGAAAAACCTGCTGAACTGATTTTAGCGAAATTCAGAACGAAAGATAGAATGTGGCTCAAGGCAAACCCATTGAATTTGGGTGCGGAGCCTGATCAAAAGCTGGGTACAGGCAGTTTTCGATTTTTTACCATATGAATGTGATTCAGTGTTGGGGTGGGGATGGTGGATATTCATTCAGTCACTGCACAATACCAAGCTGAGCTACGAGCGTGCAGGTACCACCCCGAAGTGTAGCAGGGACGATGAGGAGTCAGTGTGGGATGATCAGGTATGATGTGTCTGTGATAGTTTGGGAGGTATATCAAGAGATATACATTGGATGCGAGTAGGATGGGATTGATGTTTGACTTTGGCGGAGGTGCCTTTCTAGGCAATGCTCGTAGTTTTGTAGAGAAACGAAGAAAAAAAAATAACAGCAAAAATACAGTGTGGAAAAACTCCAGATGAATTTTCTGTGATCGGTATGCGAGTACGTTTCTTTTTATTTGACATCATTGCGTATGTTTCCAACCGGACACTTTTTATGTGCTCTGGCCGTATGTGATAGGATCCCGGATAGCTTACGCTTCTGTGCTACAGGACGTGTGTGCTTTAGCGTTTAATGAGGGAAAAAATACCCAGAACTGTCTCAGTGTTGCGGTTTGTTCAGCTGTTGGGCTACGAATACCGCACTGCGTGTGGCCGGTGTTTCCGACGCAGTAGGCTTTTAGTGCACGGCTTATTGTCTTTTATTTACGTCAACCGCAGCCCAGTATCTTTAATTGG
>CM065714.1:29970554-30098054 GCA_033310375.1 Conus canariensis | reverse complement strand
GACTGGCACAGCCTTTTAAACTTGAATAAAGTCAGACAAATACATAGACGAACAATCTAATAGTGGGGGAAAAAAACAAGCGCAGGCCAACAACTGAACTATCTTCATAGTAATGACTTGGCAAAGATTTGGACTTAAGGAGGGGGGGGGGGGGGGGGGGGGGGGGGTGTAATTTGAAGATGGAGAAACTGGGAACATGAAATTAAGAAAACATGTTACAGATATGAAAACTCTTCACTAGCTGCATAAGGGAACCATCGCAACCTCTTTTGAAGGCAGATATATTTGTATTGCCTGCTCCGAGGCCTTTCGTCCGCTGGGTCGGACTCATCAGGGAGACACGGCTGGTTGTGTCTGCGCTCCTGGCGTCAAATAGAGACACACCACAGTCCATAATACTGTGGTGTTCTCACCACCAAGAGTGCAAAAAAGAATCCAATAGCACTCCCAAAGCAGCCAGCGAAGAGTAGTAAATGAAACCAAACGAAAGTGTGGGGAGGAAAAAAGTTGCTGAAAAACTAAAGACATTATGCAAACAGTATAAAATAAAGGGGACAATCTTTGAGCCTACGCTTGAGGATCCACCCAAAGATACAAGGGAGATCAAAAGACAAACACACAGACGGACAGAAACAAATACAAATAACCTCAATTTAATCAAAACAAAAATCGGAAATGAAATGAGGCAGGGAACAGTAAACGATAAACAGTAAACAAGTTGATTATTTTTTGCGATGGTTCCCTTATGCAGCTAGTGAAGAGTTTTCATATCTGTAACATATTTTCTTAATTTCATGTTCCCAGTTTCTCCATCTTCAAATTACCCCCCCCCCCCCCCCCCCCCCCTCCTCCTTAAGTCCAAATCTTTGCCAAGTCATTATTATGAAGATAGTTCAGTTGTTGGCCTGCGCTTGTTTTTTCCCCCACTATTAGATTGTTCGTCTATGTATTTGTCTGACTTTATTCAAGTTTAAAAGGCTGTGCCAGTCTTGAATAAAAGTTACTCTGTGTTAGGTTTTCTTATGGGAGCAAAAAAATACCCAACTTGTTTACTGTTTACTGTGAGAAAAATTCGGTGGATTGACAGCAGTTCGTAACCGAGGTTGATGTCTCCAGAGATATCAGCAATTTACCTCAGGGGTGTGTCCGGGCTTCAGCAATTTTTATGAGAGCGTCAGTTCGAGCGTGGGCATTAGGATTCTGTGGGCACCAACAGTTTGTGATGAGTGCTGCCACTGGTACGGGCATTAGCAGTTTATTATGTGTTATTACGGTGTGTGCTCTGCTGGTACTAGTATCAGCGAACTGTTCCTGATAAGAGTTATACTGATGGGAAGCAATCGTTTTGTTTTTTTTAATGTGCGCAGCAGCCGGTAAGGGCATGAGCAGTTTGTGATGAGGGTTACATTGGCACCACCCGTTAATTGTTGCGGGTGTGCGTCGCAGTAGTGAATGCCAGCATCCAATGACCATCACGTAGTAGCGGCGACTGAGTGTTTGAAGAGGGTTGTATGGGCATCCCGCTGGTTTGAGATTCTGAAGGTCGTGTTTGGGTCTGGATGTACTCTGTCCCTCCCACCCTCCCTCCCTCCCTCTTTCTCTCTCTCTCCTCTCTCTCTCTCTCTCTCTCTCTCTCTCTCTCTCACACACACACACACACACTCACACAAACATGCGCGCGTGCACACACACACACACACACACACACACACACACACACACACACACACACACACACGCACACACACGCACGCACGCACGTGCATACACACACACGTGCATACACACACACGTGCATACACATGCTCTCGCTCACACACACACACACGCGCGCGGCGGCGCGCGCGCACACACACACACACACATTTGAATCAGCGGACAAAAAGCCTCTCAGCAGGTAAGATGAATAGCTGTTGTTTTTTTGGGGGTTTTTTTCAGACTGGAAGACAATGGTCTCCACATGTTGCTAGTGAAGCCTTCATAATCTAACATGATAATTTTTCATTCCCGTATTCTTTCTTGTTTTTAATCTTTGCCAGATCATTGTTGTGACGACAGAGGAATTGTTAGCCAGCACTTGTTCAGATTCTCATGAGCTTACTACCACCACTGATTAGTTGATATGCACCCCACCCACCCTTATCGCACACACTGAAACGCACGGCACACATAGCACATGCACACTCTCTTTACTTTTACGGGCCCCAAAGCAGAATTGCTGATCTATACCACACACACACACACACACACACACACACCACCACAGAGGGAGGGAGGCTGTTTCACTTCGGCTGGTCCAGATCAAACAGTATTACAGGATTATCTGCCGATCTATACAACCAGGCGCAGATTTGGGTTATTTTCTTTGTGGTTGGCGGCTGGCAATTTTGTCCTGACGTGTTTCGTGCAGCGGTTGAATGTCACGTGCACGGGCCGTCACAGACTGCGTTCTGGTATGAGGCGCGCGCGCACACACACACACACACACTCACTCACGTATATGATCGAGCGCGTTTTGTCTGTATTAGTGTACAGCTTATTATGGGGAGTTGTCAGTGTGGTGAATTAGTGTCCGTTTCACACAGTGAGGAATGTAACCTAGTTCTCCGGCTTCACTTTGAACGCCAGATGTTGCCACGTTGTCTCCACTTCGCCAGCATCCGGGACTGCTTTCCATAATTTCCGTAATGGCTATGCATCCATGCACCTCTTGGCAACTCAGCCCAACTGCCCCATACCCACCCATCCTCACCGTGCCCTCTCCACACGCCCGTCTTTCCAGTAGTGGGTTAATCTAGTCTCGCAAGACATGGGAAGCCGAAGCCGGACCAGAGAAATGGGAGTGCCGTTATCTGCGCGTGTGTGCTCGCTCGTAAGAGAGAGAGGGAGAGGTGGGAGGGGGGGGGGGTGACAGGGACTGGGGGGATACCTCGACTTGCACACACACTTTAGTCACATTGTCTTTGGACGTGTTTCGCCACGAAAACATTTCTACAAGATAAATATAAACGAATTAAATTGATATCTTATTATGTCGAAAGAGAACGGGTTCACATGGACACTTTTAGCAAATTTGCCCTCCGCCTTCTCCCTTTCCCCCGCACGCAAGATTTGCGGGGTGATGATAATGATGATGATGACGATGATGGAAGCGAGCAGTCACGGGCGATAAATGTAGTCGCAAAGAGAGTGAGAGTGACGCCCCATAACGTGCGTGAAATGCGGGTGGGATGAAAACGAGTAACACTACATGTTGGTCAGTTGTTGTTTTGTATACGTGTGTGTTGTGTGTGTGTGTGTGTGTGTGTGTGTGTGTGTGTGCGTGAAAGAGGCGTTTGTAGACAGTGACGTGGAAAGAGTATTTGCATGGGATCTTATCCAGCATGTGTAAGTTCTGTTTTGGGATCGTACGGGCCTGGCCGTCGGTGTGCACTCATGTTCCGTGGAGTTTCGAGTTGGTATCTTCATTGGCCGATTATGAAGACTCGTCTGTTCGGTTTCAGCTGTCGAAGAATCGCATGTATCACCAGTTCTGGCTCTCTCTCTCTCTCTCTCTCTCTCTCTCTCTCTCTCTCTCTCTCTCTCTCTCTGAGCTTTAACTCGGACTCCAGGTGTGTTTCTGTCTTTGCGTCTCTCACACGTGTATCAAAAGTTTATCAGTTTCACTCCCATTCCAGACCAAACTCAAACACTTTAGATGAAATATAATGTTGACTTTAAATCATGATTTGGAAAAAAAGATTTCTGGAAAGTATTGTAGGGAAACTCGCATAATCTAAGCAATAGCTGGAGAGTGAGATACATCTAAATTTTTCCAGGGGCCAGCTTTCAGAGGCTAGATGTTTGTCTGCTCTCCCTCACTACTATTGGGGCCTGACCCCAGAGAGGAACAGTCGTTTGTTTGTTTTGTTTCCCCCCTCCCTCCATATTCCTTACAAAGTTATTTTGCTTATTTTGTCATTTTACTCCAATTTTCATAGTTAAGATTTTTTGTTAGATGAAGTTTCCCAGATTCTGTTATTATATTAAATTTGTTTCTTGTTACTAAATGTTTTAGCCTCTATGATTTGATATACATTCAATTCGAATTATGCAGTCTAAGTGTTGAACCTACACAAAGAGTAACTCCATTTTGATGCATTATGTCTGTTGCAGATATCTCACGCAGCCTGCACAATTAATAACCCCTGAGAGGTCGCCACAGTCAAAACGCAAGTATGAAGGACGTCATATGACACAGCCCATCACGCCAGATGAAATGAAGGAAGCAGAATTTTCCACTACCCTGTTACTAAAGTGTCTGGAGGCTCAATCGCAGATCGGTAAGAAAATAGTATTGATTGATGAAGAAATTGGTATTCAAAGCAATACTACAACAAGAACAAAGCGAAAAAGAAGTGAAAATTTTGGAGGATACAGGGAGCAGGGAAGGAGGCTATTGAAATTGTTACCCGTTAGGTTTAGAATCAGTAGAATTAGTGTGTTCAAAGCACTTGTAAAAAGTAAAGTTTGATTTCTTCAAGGAAGTGAATGAAATATCAGAAAGTGAAAAAAACAAAACAAAACAGATTTTCGCTGATCAAGTCCTGGGGTGGATATTGAGTGGTAGAACTGACTGCAATCTTCTGTATGTCAAACCTTGATACAAGAACACAGCAAGTCACTGAATGGAATATGACAAAATGCCACTGAGTGAGCTCAAGACAAGTTTCAGGAAAAATTTGAGAATGTAGTAGCTACAGAGAAATTTGAACATGTAGGCCAGTGATTGTGCTAAAGTAAAAACAATGCCTGAGAAAGTGTATCAGAGTGAGAGCAAATGACCTGTTCATATCGGAGCCCTGGAACTACGACCCAGTATGTGTTTACCCTGACCCTTTTTCAGCAGACAGGATTATGACACAGCGCCAGGTGAAAAAGAAAATGCATGTAAAGTTACACCTATATTTGCACCACACAGTGCTGCCGTCTTTGTGATGCATGCTGCCATGTACTGTCTCCAACTTCCAAAATCTGTGGGGTTCACAGAGAAAATCCAGATCTGCTCACACTTTAAAGATCTTAGTAAAATGACTCACGACTATGAACAGATGAACCTTCCTGCCACAACATCACACCCAAAATTGTCAGGTCAGGGACACGTAACACCCTCTGCCTGGGGTTTAAACAAAGAACCTCTCACTGGGTTTTTACCAACATAATCCTGATTGTGTTTGATTTGCTACTTCGTACTAATAAAAATGGTATGACCTGGCTGAATTTCTCAGGTCATCACATGCCACAGGAGTAATAAAGGCAGGGAGGTTGGGTTGGATTGGTTTGGGGGCTTGAGGGAGGTAGGGTAAAGGTTGGGATGGGGGAGAAGAATGGTGGAAAGAGGTCAAGAGAGTGCTGTGGTCAGTATAGATCTGTGCTATAACTTTTTTTTTGTTCACCCGCACCACAGTGCTTGCTATAAATCAAGTGAAACACACAGATGATTTCTTATATTTTTTACTCTTTGTTGTGAATACCACTGCTTATAATGTATTATTTACGTGAAACTGGAAACAGCAGGTATGTGTGTGATTCTGAGAAATCATCTGCATTAAATGACTGCTTTATTTCTTATTTGAGTACAAATTTCTGGCAAGTTCTGTTTCTGGCAAGTTCTGTAGAAATATGTAATAGAATGTATCCTAGACACAAGTGTATAAGGTGAGTGTTGTTTTTTATATCAGGTTGTCTGCATCATCAAATGAGTAAGTATCTTCTCCCTTTGAACATGTTTTCCTGTGTTTCACTTACTCTGCATGTTGTCAGATTGTAGGGTATTGAAGAGTATTAAATGTATGTTTAATTTATATCGTGTTTTTTTGCTTGTTGCGTTTTATCCTCAAACATAACAATTGTGATCCAACAACCCTTTTCAAGTACAACACATACAGCTAATCAGGAACACCAACATTGCTGTGTTGACAGATTTCAGCATGGCCATGTGCTTGCAAAATAGACACAGCATGCAAATGCAGGGATGTAGCAGTAGTCTTTGCTTCTGTTCATAGTTAAACTGTAAAGGACTATCACAGTCACAGCAAATGACAGTCACTAAATATATCAATAATAGTCACTGAATATATCAATGATGGAGCAGTCGATAAGTGCTCAACAGTTAACTACTGAACTTACAGGGTGGTACACAGACACATTCAATATCCAAACGATTTAGAAGTGTTTGTGGAATTGAAATTTTGTTTTGGTGACAGGACACCTGACACATTGGCATGGAAAAGCACTTAATTGTACTTTCAAAAATAATAGGTCTGACAGATGAGTATTCAAAATGAATCGAGGTTTTCCTCAGCATACGAATCTGTACTTTGTACTTTTGAAAGTAATAGGTCTGACAGATAAGTTTGAAAATATATCAGTGTTTCCCTCAGCATATGAATCTTTAGATGCATCAGCATTCAGACTCACTCAGTTTCAGGATTAATTTCTAAATACCCACGCTGTGCCAAGCAAAGAAAGGATGCAACGCATGGCCCTCACACTGCTGGTCTGTGTCACCCTGACACACTCTGGCACACATTCACTTGGTCAAACACACTAACTCACATTCTTTTGATGCTGGAAACAAGTGTTGTTGTTGTTGTTTTCCCAACAACTTTAATGTTATTCCTACAGGAACTGAAACAGGCTTAGCAACTAATATTCCTGGTCTCTGCAGACAAAAAGTACGCCTGCCTCTTAATTTCCCTCTAGTGGCCTGAAAGGTGAAAGCAGTGAGGAAGAACCATAGTGACCTGAAAGGTGAAAGCAGTGAGGAGGAACCATAGTGACCTGAAAGGTGAAATCAGTGAGGAAGAACCATAGTAGCCTGAAAGGTGAAATCAGTGAGGAAGAACCATAGTGGCCTGAAAGGTGAAATCAGTGAGGAAGAACCATAGTGGCCTGAAAGGTGAAACAGTGAGGAAGAACCATAGTGACCTGAAAGGTGAAATCAGTGAGGAAGAACCATAGTGACCTTGAAGGTGAAATCAGTGAGGAAGAACCATAGTGGCCTTAAAGGTGAAATCGGTGAGGAAGAACCATGTGGGATTGGTCCCAATCATAGCATCATGCATGGGAATTGATTTTGCTTAATTGAATGTTGATGCATTCAGATTGAAAGTCAGCCTGTCGGACTGTCCTGCATGCTACCCTAGGTCTGCTTATAGTGGCTTGCTCTTGGAAGATCCATGAGTACAGCCTGCATCCAGTCATGGACCACAACACATCAGCAGACCTGTTTACCCATACGATTTTGCCATATTTTGTGCACATGTTTGGCAAAAATATGATGAAGAGGACGATTTGAAAAGAAACACATCGAATAAAAATTCTGGAGTCAAAGTTCCAGAGTGGTAATTGAACTTGGGGGGAAAACACTGCGGTGGAGGCTTTGACCAAAGAGCGACAACCCTTGCTAACTTCTGCGCAAAAATCGGTTTTGCAATGTTCCTGTTTTTTTGACAACATACACTGTAACATTGAAAAACCTGCAAGAGAAAGCATGAGCATGTGCCAAAGTATGCTGACGAATCAGGAACTTGTTTTATTGTAATCAGAGCAAGATCAGGCGGTTCTTACTGGCAAGAAGTGTCTGCAATGTGATGGTAGGTGAAAACAAAATGAAGGACCCTCACTTCTTCTGCCTGCTTTTACAGAAATGTGGAATGTTGTGCACACTCTTTGCAGAAAATGCGCTCTTTTTTGTTGAAAAGTACACCGAAAGTAGGTATAGGGTAAACAGGTCTGCATCAGCCATTTTTGAAAAGAATCAGTCATAAACGAGAAAACAATTCTCCCATCACTGGTATCTGATTGAGAAAGTTCTCACCAAAGAAGCTGTGTTTGAAAAAAAAAAATGTGAGAAAAGTTGGCCTGGTTTTTCTTCTTTTTTTTTTTTTTTGCATCTGAATGTGCAACAGGTCAAATGACACAAAATCTTGCTTTTCTGGGATTAAAAAAAAAGTATCTATCATCAGAAAAGTTTGTATTAAAGCACTCATGTAAGTCGGGGAATTTCAGTTTGGAAAGAGAAGACTGTTGGCAAGAATGCAGAGTTTAGTAGCATAAAAAAAAGATTATAATCTCATCAAGAATCATGCTCACATTAAGTAGACTCCAACATATCCAATACCTGGCTTTTTTTCCCAGGACAATTAAAGTCCCTCTAGCTACAACCTGTATTGACCAGATGCATCTGAAGGTGGCTTTGTCACAGGCTGAACCAGCTGAAAACCAGCGGGGAAGAAGAATGGAAGAAACGGGTGGTCAAGGACAAGGAACTGAGCACACCTGTGCTGGACATCAAGAAGCGGGAGAAGGGGGGTCTGGCAGCAGTGAGGCCGGTCAGCATCTCCGACCGACTGTCCAAGCTGGAGGTGTCCGCAGAGCAGTGGAAGGAGAGGGTGGAGGATTCAGATGCTGTCAAGTTCACTGTGGCCAACAAACTGCAGAAATCATGTTAGTTCATTGTTTTTATCTGTGTCCTCTCTCTCTGTCTCTCTTTCACTCTCTCTCTCTCTCTCTCTCTGCAGCCCTGATGTGGCCCCTTGCGGTCGGCTGGGCTATAAGCAACATTATCTTATCTTATCTCTCTCTCTGTCTGTCTCTGTGTCTCTCACTGTGACTCTTTCTCTCTCTCTATGTCTGTCTGTCTCTATCTCTGACTCTGTCTCTTTCTCGCTTTCTCTCTTTCTTTCTCTCTACCCACCCTCTCTCTCTTCTCCCCCCCCCCCCCCCCCCTCTCTCTGTCTTTCTGTTTGTATCTTTCTCTTCTCTCTCTCTCTCTCTCTCTCTCTCTCTCTCTCTCTTCACCACTCTTTGTCTTTCTGTCTCCTACCATCTCTCTGTCCTCTGCATCTCTTTGTCTGTCTCTGTCTCCAAGTCTTTCTCTTTGTCTGTCTCTCTGAGTCTCTCTCTCTCTTTCTCTTTCTGTGGAGTGTCTGCTTCTCTCTCTCTCTGTCTGTCTCTGTGTCTCTCACTATGACTCTTTTCTCTCTCTCTATGTCTGTCTGTCTCTATATCTGACTCTTGTCTCGTTCTCGTTTCTCTCTTTCTCTCTCTCTACCCACCCTCTCTCTCTTTCTCTCTCTTCTCCCTCCCCCCCCCCCCTCTCTGTCTCTCTCTTTGTCTTTCTGTTTGTATCTTTCTCTCTCTCTCTCTCTCTCCCTCTCTCTCTCTCTCTCTCTCTCTCTCTCTCTCTCTCTTCCTCTTCACCACTCTTTCTGTCTCCTTCCATCTCTCTGTCCTCTGCATCTCTTTGTCTGTCTCTGTCTCCAAGTCTTTCTCTTTGTCTGTCTGTCTCTCTGAGTCTCTTCCTCTCTCTTTCTCTTTCTGTGGAGTGTCCGTTTCTCTCTCTCTCTCTCTCTCTCTCTCTCTCTCTCTCTCTCTCTACACGCACAGACAAACAAGTACACTGGTGCAAATCCTTTTCCATTCTTTAGATTTGTCAACTTATACTCACTTCACTTTTTTTTTAACTGGTTAATCAAAATCAAGATGACTGTTTTTACTTCTTTTTTTTTTCAGTTATCGGTTCAGAAAGTCCGTTGGTTGCCAAAATAAAAGCATCATCGAAAAAGGATCTTACAAGGCTTGGTAAGTACATTTTTAAGCTTTTCCTCTCCATGTTCTTTGTATGTTGGTTATTTAAATCTATAATTTTTTTTTTATATGTTGAAGTCATTGTCTGCTTGTGTGTGGCCTATATCTGACTGGCTGTTGGTTTTGGAAAATATAATGTGGTATTGGTGTCATTATATATTGAGCATTTTCTCTGAAAGCTTGTATTGTAGATGTTATGGTATAATGAAAATTGGTTGTATTCAGAGAAAGCAACCCATTAATAATTCTTTTTAAAGAGTCGTATAACAAATTATGGAAACGATATGCATGATGTGCATGTTTGATCAGTTAGCCTTGTATCTTCATAACCCAGGTCAGTGGCAGACTGGTTCAAACCCGAGTCTTTGTTTCAGGCTGAATGTTGCTGTTTCACATGTCATTGGTTTTGGATATAAAATTTTGAAGAAAAAAAACTAGATTTGTGCCCATGATTGACTGCAGAAATAATGGAGCATTTTTTTTTTTTTTTTCAGTTTCTTTAGTGTGTCTGTCTTGTCAGAAGTCGAAGAAATATTTTGCATAATCATGCATTGTTTTGCAGCATGTAATAGTATCATTTCATAATTCTTTTTCATTTTTATAATTGATGTAATGAACAGCAGTCATTAAATGGCATCAGGAGTCTATCTTAATTTTGAATAAGAACAAAAAAAAAAAGACATTAGTCTTAACATCTGAAAACTGCTTAATTTGGATATGTGTTTAAATTGTGTGATCAATGTACCTGAATGGCTGTCTCTGTGTATCTGAATGGCTGTCTCTGTGTATCTGAATGGCTGGGTGTGTCATTGCAGAATGTAACTGTCAAGATGTATGAATTGGTTGTGGATTGAGAGTGGCAGAATAACAAATCTACAGATTTTTCTCGCACATGCTTTTACTGGTTTTGTTCTTGTTCTGTTTTCTGGCAGTTTTAAGATTAAGTGCAGTTAATTGTCACTTTGTTATATTTTGTTGGTCATCTACCAAGCAACAGAACACATCATGGTTGTGATTGTGTGCAATAAAACTAAAACTGTCCAGTTACTGTTGCTTCGGTGGATCTGTAAAAGCAGCAGACATGCTTACTTTTGGATGAACTGAGTTATCTGAGATGAACGTACGACCATTTTGATATCTCTTTGATAAATTAATGAAATACATATTTTGCAACTTTTTAAGCTTCTCTGTGACAGAGAGTCCAGTCCCCCAACTCGCCACCCACCCCTCAACATTCCACATTTCCTTCCTTATCTTTCCTGTACTATAGCTGTATACGGATCACAAACATACAATTTGTTCAGCACACTTTTTCCACATAGAATTTGAGGACAGCTAACAAAATGTCTGTTTGATTAAACTTATGATTCTTCTTGAGGACAGGTAACAAAAACTCTGATTAAACTTATAATTCTTGTAAATTTGAAAGGGGCGGTGATATATTTTGTTTGAATAGGAAACAAGGGTCATAATCTTTACAATTTTAACTGTGCAGTTCATAAAGGAGATATAAAAAAAAAAGGGTTGACCTGGTTGTACATCTGTACGGATTTCTAACAATACTAAGAAGTGAAATAATATATGGGGGATAAGCATTGAGTGAGGGTACTAGACAGAACCTAATATTGTCACGTTTGCCTTGTGTGCCTGCATTATCATTACTGTATCTGTTGTGTGGTGACTAACCAATAACATATTTGTTGTATGTATTTATTGAATGACAGATGACAGTTCCAATGCCAGTTCCCCTGTTAATTCCCCTTCCACTCCCACCAAAGAGTTTTTGCCTAGGGTCCCTTTGCCCAAGGAGATCGTGGCTGGTAAGTTCTGGCATGTTCCTGTTGATTCTGTTGCCCTGTCAACCTATCCTTGGCCCTGTCAACCCATCATTGGCCTTTAAAAGAAGAAAACCAGTAATAAAGATGAAAGAAAAAAAATTTTCCAAGTAAATTGATTACAGAAAATACGATATAGACATGAAAAAGTACAAATGCATGCACACATGCACCCCCAAGCTTGCTCATTCCCACTTACACACACAAGCATATGCACACACTCATACGCAAGCACACACACACACGCACGCACGCACGCACACACACACATTGTCCATATGAAAGATGTAGTTTTGTCAAAAAGTCATGCACTTCTTGTTTGTTTTGTTAAACTGCAAAGTGTTCTTGCTTGATTGTGGTTGTTGATTTTGTGTAACTTTGACAGCTATTTTTGTAATTATTGATTCTTAAAGGCAGTGATCATGTTATAATTGCAATGAGTATTTATTATTATTCCTGGCTGTTTCTTATTGGCTCCTAAAATTGTAAGGAACAAAGTTATAAATTGGAATTCTGTTTTAGAAATATTACTGTTGAATTAAATTCTGAAATATAATTAAGAAATACTATGTTGGTTTACATGCTAATTTGGAAAAAAAACAATTATGGTATGGTGCCGACTCAGTATTTATAGTAATTTAGCCATGAAATTAATTTCTGAAATGTTACTATGGTTAAATGGTTTATGCGCTAATTTTTTTTTTGTAAGTGTCTTGTGTGGTGTCTAGTCAGTGTTTGTAACAACTGACCGTTCAGTACAAAAACAGACAGACAAATACAGATACGAAATATACAGTAACCAGTGGTACAGCTGCTTGTTTGAAGGTTTGTAAAGGTTTGCACAAAGAATTAATAGACATGAAGAAGTAATGAAATATCAGAGTATGTTTGCTTGTGGATGACTATCAGGATTGACTATCATCTACTTGCACTCTTCTGACGGGAAAAAAAATGCATATATATGTGTTTAATTATGTGATGTGTATCATTGATAGATATTCTTGATTAGTTTCTGATTTCCAAATCAGACTATGGAATATACTGTGCTAACACCTGTTAAACAGCTCTGCTGATAAAGAATTGTGACTATTGACTATAGTGTAAACATTTGCTGTTTATTCCCAATGGTGGCATGTAGTTCAGAAATTAGATTAGATGTCTGTTCATGTTTACATTTTACCTAGTCATTGTTGTAATAGCATTAAAACTGTAGGCATATATTAGTTTTGTTTGTTTTTTCTAAAGGCAATTCATATTATAAATGTATAGCATACATCTTTTATTGCTTTAATATTTGGCATCTTTTTGTGTCTGTTCATGTGTGTTAGTATATGACTGTAGCCAGTAACAGTATCAATCACATATCTAACTACAGTGTTATGCCTTTAGGTCAAATTGCTGTTTAGAATAATGATTCATGCATACATTGTCAGAACAGAAAAAGGAATGCCTTGATTCTTTTGTTGAAAAGAAAAGGAATGTTGCTATAACTTGATATTGCACTTGTTCCTGCAGATCCAGATGCTAGTGTGAAGAAAGCTGAAACAAAAGAGAAGCAGAAAACAGAGGCGACACAGGGGAAGCAAGCGGATGGGGGCAAAGAGGAAGAGGCAGAGAGAATTCGGGTGGAAGTGCCAACTGTAGATGATGAAGAAATTGAACAGTTTTTCTCCACCAAAGAGATCACTGAGATTGCAGACAAAGTGGACGTGGAGATTGATGACTTCGACAACATTTTTATCGAATCAAATGAAATGTGAGTTTGGCTGACTGATATTACTTTGTGTATATGTGAGTGTGGTTTTCCACTTTTTTTTCTTTAACCTTTACATTAGGGAAAGAGCAAAAGGGATGGAAGAGCAGCTTTTGATTGATTTGCTCATATCTTAAATGTTATTGATGTTTGTATTTTAAAGTATGCAGACATAAAGAGCTTAGACACGTCTCCTATTAGGAAAATAAGGAACAAAATTTAATAACATCAGCAAAAATCCAGTGTTATGACGTGCTATGTATATGTTTACAGTTCTAAAATGATCAATATGATGTGTGTTTTTTTTTAATCATGAAAAGAGCAAGTTCTTTTTGATACAAAACAGACTCAAAGCCTGACCTGCCTTTCAAGTTCTAAGCATAGATCAGACATTTCTAAAACTTCATCCTTGATGCTGCCCTGTTTGCCTCCACACACCCCTTCCCCAGTTCCCCATCTCATGTTTTCCCCAAGTGTCTTTGTCACCACGGCTCTGGAATTGTAGCATTACACATTATGGACTATCCCATATGAAATGATGTCTCTGTGAGGAAACAGGAACTTTTCAGAGCAGTCATAATGAAACTTCTCTGAGCAAACAGTATAGAACTTGCCAGAGTGAATGTAATGGAACCTCTCAAAAATGACCAGTAGAAATCATCCAAAGTGGGTTTAAACAGAGAGGGGGTCTACTGGGAAGTAAATCTAGAATACAAATGAGTGAGCAAGGTCACCTTCCCTCCATCTTTTTGGTAATCCTGCATTTGTTTAATTAGGTTAAGTATAAGAAAAACAATTTTCTGACTAAAATGGGTTTTTAGAAATACTTACCTGTCCAATCACCAAAACTCCATTTCACCTGTGTGCTCTTGGAGGATGGAATGGCTGTTAAATTCCCTTAAAGGAAGTGACTTGCATTCAAGGGAAATCAGTCTGAAAGGTCAAGGGAATATTGATGCATGTTGAGGAATAACATTGAGCTCCCTTCGTTTGTTTTGTTATGGCATCTCAGTTAAAAGCATTGTTCAACCAAGTTTAAATGAGGCACTATTTGGACGTGCTTTCTGTCCTGGAATAGCCATATTTTTGGCTAAAGAATATGAAAATCGATGACTGTTATGGTCAAGATTGCATGTTATCAACAAAAAGAATCTGAAAGCAAGAAAGTGGACCTTTTTTCATGGGAGGACAAACCTGAGGAGAGATGGGAACTTAAACATTGTGCACCATGCACACAAGTCCTACACCTGCCTAGGAAGAGACTGAACTGAGGTTTAGTAAAGAGATGACACTGAAAAGATAGCCAGTGTAGCATAAACAAATCAGATTTCTGTGACACTGATGAAGAAGATAAACGGTGAATCCTGCCATGAGTGAAAAAAAATCAACATCACTACACCTTCAGGACACAAAGGGGAAAACTTTGGTTTGCAAACAATCTGCAAATGCACATTCTCCATCAGTCATGGTGGATTGATGATGTGAATGCGCAAACATACATCATGTACATCTACACAATCTTACATTTGTAAGAATGTAGTGTGTTGCTGAAAAATGTTTGAAATTTGAGTTTGATTTTGATTTTTTATTATTTGGTACTGAGATTTTCGGGTAGGCGTGTCTGTAAATATGAGAAAAATGTTCCAAAAGAACAAATCTTCAAAAGGAAGGAATCTGGTTGGGATAGTGAAGCCTGTATAACAGGGCAAAAATCCAAAAGATGTCTTTTTAGGAAGTTTTTCTTTTAAAGTTGATGTTGGGGAGCATCACTCCACTTAAACTTGTGGTCAGTAAATTTTTCTATAGCATGAAGTAGGCCCTGGGGGATGACAGCCTGTGTTGTTGTGACAGTTTGCAGTCTGTGAAGAAGATTCGCCCAACAAGGAAGAAGAAAGCCACTGGTCGAAACCCCCTCAAGACAGTGTCTCAGTTTGTGGAGATTCAGACGGAATACATTCAGGTCAGCTCTGGGGCAGCTGAGAAGCATCTACGCAGTATGAAAACGGAAGCCTGTGAGTGATATTTAGTTCTGTCTGTATGTTTTGTGTTGGTATGATGGGTGTTTGTTTATGTGTGTGTGTTTGTGTGCATGGGTTACTGTGTGGATGAAATGATAATATATTAGTGAAATGATAAGTTTGTTAACTAACTTGAATTGATCTGAGCATAATAAACTTATTAGTGTTCTGGATATCTCAACTATGGTAGGGTACTTTCTATCCCATAACTTTGTAAAAGGTAGGACAGTGGAGAGTATAAAACTCATGAATGTTTTCTCATGTTAGTGAAGACTGCAAGGCATTAAAAGGTTTTGATTTTTTTTTTGTCACTCTGTTTTTACAAGTAGTTTCTAACACAATATAGAATACAGTCATGTCACTCTGTTTTTACAAGTGGTTTTAACACAAGATAGAAAACAGTCATGTCACTATTTTTATACGTGGTTTTAACACAATATAGAAAACAGTCATGTCACTCCTTTTTTATAAGTGGTTTTAACACAATATAGAAAACAGCCATGTCGCTCTGTTTTTATAAGTGGTTTTAACACAATATAGAAAACAGCCATGTCGCTCTGTTTTTATAAGTGGTTTTAACACAACATAGAAAACAGTCATGTCACTCCTTTTTTATAAGTGGTTTTAACACAATATAGAAAACAGCCATGTCGCTCTGTTTTTATAAGTGGTTTTAACACAACATAGAAAACAGTCACGCCACTTTGTTTGTTTTTTTCAAGTGGTTTTAACACAAGATAGAAAACAGTCATGTCACTCTTTTTTCACAAGTGGTTTTAACACAATATAGAAAACAGCCATGTCGCTTTGTTTTTATAAGTGGTTTTAACACAACATAGAAAACAGTCATGCCACTTTGGTTTTTTTCAAGTGGTTTTAACACAAGATAGAAAACAGTCATGCCACTCTGTTTTTATAAGTGGTTTTAACACTATATAGAAAACAGTCATCAGTTTCATTGTTGCATGATTGCTTATGTAACTGGAATGTTTTCATTGAGTTTCAAAAAAGCAAACAATAGTGTAAATGTAAAAAAGAAAGATAAGACAAAAGCAGATATTTTTAATTTAGGGATCATTCATTTTTTGAAATTTAGATTCTGTTTTCAACAGAAATTATAAATAAGATTCACTACAGTTGGGAAATAAGTTTTGTGTCTAATTCTGAAGTGTTTGTAGTAAAGTTGTTTGGATCATTATACACAGTGTTTTGTAACATATGTACAAATCAGATAGGTCCACAGATAGCCTAGTGTGTAATATTCTGTCAGGGTTGTATGAAGTAGCTGTCCGCTGCTCTGTGAACAGTTAAGAAAGATGCTGGATTTGCTGTGGAGGCGCTAGCAGGTTTGGCCAGCAAGGAGAACTTCAGCAAAGTGGAACTGCGCAAAACGGAACCGTCCTCTCTCCCCGCGTCCCTTGCTGCACGACGCAACCCCTTTTCTGATCTCATGCTGCTTCATATCAAAGGTACAACGAAAGTCACCAGTTATCATGACTTTCCTTCTGTTTTTCTTTTTAACTCGAAGTTTTGATTAAAAGTTTGAATTAGAGTATGACTCATTAGACTCCTGGGCCAGTTTTGCCACGGGAAACTCCAACTTAATATGTATATCCAGAAGGATAGTGCACAAATCACACGAGATCAAGGGAGGTAACGTGTACATTTCTTAAAAAGTTCAGTTTCCTTGCATGTTCATCAAGTGCCAATGGTCTATGCAAGACCTGCTACTGAATCATATGTCAGGTTGCCACATGATGCAGAAACTGGAAGTGCGGCAGGCTTTCCAACATTAGCGTATGATCAGAGTGATGACATGTAAGGAAGCTTTAATCATTCTTTCAGCTTTATTGAGTATTTTAAGCTTCAAATATGGAATTCATCTGTGATGCTGCATGTAGTAAATTTGCCAGAAGAATACTGCTAATCTGCATGGTGATATGTGATGCAAAACCAGACAGTGTCATTATTGATCATAGTATATAGTTGACAAATGTCCAGAATTCATTACAGAAGGCAAAGACAAATGACCTCGACTTCTTGCCATACTTAACACGATTCCATCCCTCTATCTGAAGCAACAGTATATACTTTGATATGTAATCAGTTTTTAGTGAGGAGTTCTCGAGTCTGAACAGTAGTAAATGCAATGAGTATCTGTTGACCCATACTTTGTTGAGAAACTTGAGGAAAAGGTTTTTATTGTTTGTTTTTCATCATCGTCATACATCATAAACTTGAGTAGGGGTTGTTGGGTCATCACCATTGTAGTTCTGTATTGTATGAAGTCATATGAATAAAATAACTTGGACAGAAAATCATTCAGTTACGATGATTCCCACACTGACCATCCTGGTCAGGTGGTTTTCAGCTGCAGTGTTCCACAAACTGAACATGACTACCATGCAGCCCTTGGCAGTGTATGGAAAGATGATGCAAGGCAAAGCATTACAGAACTTGGATCAGTTGCTTGGAGGAAGAGGGGATGGGAAGGGGGAACCTGCCATGCTGACTCGAACAGTTGGTTGAAAGGGTCTCCATCTGTCATTAATACAGAGTTGAGAGAGACTTGTGTTGAATGCGTGCAGGGCGTAGAAATACCCAGACTCGGCTGGTGGAACCATGCAGTAAGTCGATGAATGCTGGGGACTGCTACATTCTGGTCACGCCTGACAAGGTCATCAACTGGGTTGGAGAGTTCAGCAATATTATTGAAAAGGCCAAGGTCAGTGAAAATGAGCAGCTCAGCAGAATAGCTATTTTTGGGCTTCCTTCTGTAGTTGAGTACCAATATATCTCGCCCCTCTCCCCCCCAAAACAAACAAAAAAAAATTGTTGTAAATGTATTCATAGGGTTCGAAGTTCCAAAAATGAATTATACTAGAAAGCTTTGGAAGATGTGTACAGTATACAATAGTGCACAGAATATACAGATACTGGGGAAATGGGATGCTGTAATCACAAGGTGATTTTGCAAAGTTGGATTAAAAAAAAAAAAAATGCATTGTAGACATATGAAGGTGTTTTTTTTTTCTGAATGTGGAAATTGTAAGTAAGCATACCAGGTTCATAAGCAGATAATAAGATGAGCTGATCAAAGTAACAGACTGTGTGTTTGTGTGTGAATGTTTTAATCATTGGTAGCCAACATACCTGTTTAACTACAAATTTGGTGAAATGTAAAGTCATGTTGGCGATAGGTCATCCTAGTTAACAGATACAATACCTCTCTCTGTCACTCTGTAAATATGCATGCCACTTACTTGCAGACATTTCAGAGAATAAAACAGAAAATGTTTTTTTATGAGAGAAAAAAGATGGATAGCTCAGAATTTTTGTTGAATGTTGGGAAGAAGAAGTTGTGCAAAAATAAATGGTAGTCGATTTTGTTATGTATTACTCTAACCAGATATGTCTTTTGTACAAGAATCATGAAACAGTTGCTTTCCTCTGACAGTCTGCGGAAGTGGCCAACTTCATCCAGCAGAAGCGGGACTTGGGCTACAAGTGTACCGCCCCTGTGCAAACAGTGGATCAAGCCAAGGATCATCTGGGTGCTGGGAAGCACTTCTGGGGAGCCCTGCAGGGGGACAAAGAGTGCCAAGGTTGGTGAAGGTCACGGGCGAAAAACAGCAGGACAAACAAAGGATTATCTCACAAATGTACTTTTGCAAACATACACAACACACACACCAATACATACATACATTTGAATAACGTGTGTATACAGACTCATTTTCTTTACCATTTTTACCTCTTTTTTTTCACCCAAATTCAATGCCCCCTTTAGGAGCTTTGGCATTCTGATTTCCTCAAACTGATATGGGAGAGGCAAAAGTGTGCTGAGATTTTTTTTTCTCCTTATAATGAATATTTATTGATCAACTTAATACTGACAGTGACACTCAAGCTGCACACGTATGAGAGTGGATGGAAGTGGTTAAATGTTTTAATGTCAAGTTTTCACCCTTTTTTTTGGTTAGTACCACATGATATAGAATGCACAGAGATTTGTCATTATTACAAGGAATTGCAGTAATTATGGGAGCTGTGCTTGCAACATTTAAGATGAATTGTAGTAATTATGGGAGTTATGTGGGCAACATATGAGATGAATTGTAGTAATTATGGGGGTTGTGCGTGCAACCTGTGAGATGAATTGTAGTAATTATGGGGGTTGTGCATGCAACATGTGAGATGAATTGTAGTAGTTATGGGAGTTGTGCGTGCAACATGTGAGATGAATTGCAGTAGTTATAGGGGTTGTGCGTGCAACATGTGAGATGAATTGTAGTAATTATGGGGGTTGTGCATGCAGCATGTGAGATGAATTGTGGGGCTTGTGCTTGCAACATGTGAGATGAATTGTAGTAACTGAGGGGGGGGGGGGGGGGGGGTACTAGCAATGTATGATTTGAATTGTAGTAATTGTGGGGGTTGTACTGGCAACATATGGCATGAATTATAGTAACTGTGGGGGTTGTACTAGCAACATATGACATGAATTGTAGTAATTGTGGGGGTTGTACTGGCAACATATGGCATGAATTGTAGTAATTGTGGGGGGGTGTTCTGGCAACATATGACATGGGTTGTAGTAATTGTGGGGGTTGTACTGGTGACACATGACATGAATTGTGGGGGTTGTACTGGCAACACATGACATGAATTGTGGGGGTTGTACTGGCAACACATGACATGAATTGTGGGGGTTGTACTGGCAACACATGACATGAATTGTGAGGGTTGTACTGGTGACATATGACATGAATTGTGGAGGTTGTACTGGTGACACATGACATGAATTGTAGTAATTGTAGAGGTTGTACTGGCAACACATGACATGAATTGTAGTAATTGTGGGTGTTGTACGCAACACATGACAGAATAGTAGTATGTGGGGTGTACTGCAACACATGACATGAATTGTAGTAATTGTGGGGGTTGTACTGGCAACACATGACATGAATTGCAGTAATTGTGGGGGCTGTACTGGCAACACATGACATGAATTGTAGTAATTGTGGGGGCTGTACTGGCAACACATGACATGAATTGTAGTAATTGTGGGGGTTGTACTGACAACACATGACATGAATTGTAGTAATTGTGGGGGTTGTACTGACAACACATGACATGAATTGTAGTAATTGTGGGGGTTGTACTGGCAACACATGACATGAATTGTAGTAATTGTGGGGGTTGTGCTTGCAGCATGTGGGCCAGAGGAGGAAGATGAGCTGTATGAGAGTTCCATCGTCAAAACCAACATGGTGTACAGGTTGGAAGAAGGAGCCCTCCAACCCTATGAAAAGTACTGGGGCGCCATCCCTAAGCATTCCATGCTGGACAAGAAAGAGGTACATACTGCCATGCATCATTAGATCATGGCATTGTGTGTGTGGCTTTCAGCAACTGTCCTTCATCTGGATGGAGCTTCCTGCTTAGTAGGTGGTTTCCTGCATATGTTATTCAAAAAGGCACTACTGAACACCCAAGTGATTTGGCACCTGTGCAGTATCTACTCAACTGGGTTTCTTTGAGTTGATATCTACAGCTCATTGTGGACTACAGAGCTGATGACATGACAGTACAGACTTGGGTTCAGTTGTTTACAGAAGTATGGGATTAACTCCACCGAGGGCACATGGAAGGTGAAATAGCAAAAAGGATTAAAAAGAGAAAAACATTAGAAATAAACTATCTGAATCAGATGTAACCTGAATGCTGCTCAAAGAAAAGGAACCAACAATATAGCAGTGACCAGCCAACATCATGTTAAGGTTGTTACAGCACAGTCATCGTCTGATCAACAAAGCCACAATTTCAGATGTTTTGTTTGCATTAAATGTAGTGAGTAAATTGATCCAAACTTTGAAATGAGGTGCTTGAATGTTACTTGTTTTCTGACTGCCGTAGGTCTGTCAGCTTGTGCACGGTTCAGTTTGTTGTGTCTTGTGTGACAGGTGCTGGTGTTCGACTTTGGGTCAGAGTTTTACGTGTGGCAAGGCAAAGAGGTGAGCAGCAGCCAGCGGAAGCAAGGAATGGCATTGGCCCAGAAGCTGTGGGACAAGGGATACGACTATTCTCAGTGTGCCGTCAACCCCATGGCTCCTCTTCGCTGTGAGTTTGTTTCTGTTCCCCTCGTGATGGCTTCATGGGTCACCCAGTGATTACGCTCTTGCAAGAAAATGCCAGATCGTTAAGTACATTTGATGAGGGAGGTTCATGGCACTTTATTTTTGTTTTTCAAACTTCCATGAGGCAAGGGAGGTAATACATTGTAGAAAGCTGTAGCAAAGTCATGGTTTGATCTGCTAGCTGGATTGAAATTTCATTTTCAGTACATCCCTATGCTGAGAAATGTATCCAGTTAATGAGATTCCACTTTTATTGTTGTTCTGTTTATGATAATTAAAATACTTCATTCAAAAAAGCGAAATTTATGGTAGAACTGAGTATGTCGTATATGAAATAATATGATTATGATATGTACATCAAAAATTTTCACAAAGAAATTTCATATTTATTCAAAAGGGATAGACAACAGTGCAAACAGTGTCCTCTGAAGCAGAAGATGATGGCTCAAAAAACTACATCTGTATGACTAGCTCTTGCCAAATAACTTATATAAATATAAAACGAAGTGACTGTTGACAGGTGGATCAGAAGTAGCAGAAAAATGGTGGATCAGTACTTGAAAGGTTAAAATTGAAGCAGTTTATTCCAAAATATGGTACCCACTTTATAATTGTTGTGTACTAACACACAGTTTGGACATTTGGTTTCTGATGTGCAACAGATTTGCTCTGATCAAGGTCTGATGAACTGTTTCTATCATGTGTTCAGCGGAAGAGGATGGTGGCGTCCCAATGCAGGCCTCACAGCGACCAGACTGGGCCATCTTCGGAAAGGTAAATCCAGAACATGGAGACCATACTGTTTCGGGAGAAGTTTTCTGATTGGCCAGACACTTCACGGCTCATTGGTGTCAAGAGAGAGAAAGTGGCTGAGATGAAGGTATACATAGTTGATCGGAAATTGCATGCACGTTGGTAGTTTGTGTGTGTGTTTATATTTTTTTTGGTATTGTATGGTTTGCTATGACATCACACCCACAAAATAAAATCATTATGTTGAGAATCGCCTTTGAAAAAGAGGTATTCTTTGATTCCAAATAAGCATAGTAAAAGTTAAACTATAGACTGGTTTACTGTTGTGTTATATATATTTTCATAGGTGGTGATAAGCATTGATATTAGGAATAGTGAGATGGGTAAAAGTATCGTGCGCACACACACATGCATGCATGCACACACACGCACATGTCTATGTTTTAAATTGTATACGAATCATTACTAAAAAAAAAGTTGAATTATTTTTCATGTCGTAAGTGCTTCACCTTAAAATATAGACAGCACTGTTCAAGTTTACAGCAACTTTTGTTGTTGTTTTTTCAACATATTCATGTACTTTGTGTTGATTTTTTTTTTTTTTTTTTTTTTGATAACGGAAAGGGGCTGTGGGACAGGAATTGCGTAAGGGAGCATCATTTTCTGTTCAGTGATGTCTGTAGTTGTGGGTTTGCCTCCATGGGGATACTAGGTGGTGCTTTCAGTACAAACTGTATTCCCACCTTGTGGGAATTGTGCATTAGTGACTTCCTCTTCCCTGTCACTCTTGTTGGCCTTGCCTTATTTATTTTATAATCTTACCTTGCTTTCATCGAATGTATTTTCTGCTTTGAGGCTCTCCCATCTTTGTACTAGAAAGTTTTTATCCTTTTTGTTTTCTTACAGTGAATGTCAGCTTTTTCGTGCAGTTTGGTGACTGGTTAGTTAGTGTAAGTATCCAGAGTGGAAACTGGTTCTCCATCTGTAAAGTCTGTTTGGTTTTTGTTACATTTAAATGTTTTTAATTAACCAAAACAATGTTTTTAATCTGGGATCATAGATTAACAAGAGTGTGTCGGGCCCTCAGTGCAGCCTAGTCTTGTCTGCTGTAAGGATGTGAATTCATATGCATTGTATAATTTGTAGATGATTTTTTTTGTACTGTTGTTGATTTTCAGAGACTGGACTTTTTCTGCCCGTGTGAACAGTAATTATTTATGGCACTTAATGTCACATCATAAGCCCTAAACACTTACAGATACATAAGAGGTTAAAGAAAATGAAACCAGTAAGAAGATGAATATTGCAGAAAGTACCATGCATCTACAAATAAGGGTGCATATTGACACACACACACACACACACACACACACACACACACACACACACACACACACACACACACACACACAGCCCTAAAAAGGCCCTGTGGGGCTGGGCTGTCATGAAACTGAAAACTTACACAGATGTGATTTTGACGCCTTTCAGAGTGAGTTTGTGGACATTAAAGCATATGACGCCCAGAAAATGATCCCTGTCAACACCTCCCCTGTCACCTTGTTACTGGAGGGAGCGCATGTGGGCCGTGGCAAAAAATGGTGAGTTTAAGGACTTTTTGGAGGGGAAGACATATTGTTGACAATTTATTGAAAAATTGTGAGGCTTTCTGAACTTTTTTCCTAGCTGTGGTACTTCATATGAGGTAGAGAAAGGCTTTGCTACCAAGTCTGAAATTACCAATAGGGTGAAAGTCAGTATTGTGAAATGCTGACTTCTCACCAGTTGTGAACCCTCCTGTTTTAAAAAAACAAACTGTTGTTAATCTATTCTCCAATTCTCAGGCTTACTGGTTGTGAATGACCAGTATGCTTTTTTAGGCTTTTGACTATGGGGCTACAAAGGTAGCTGGGTTGGTCCTCTCATGGTGTAAGTAATGAACAATTATAGAGACACATCTTGTTATGGTGAATATTTTAATGTGTGTCATGGAGTTAGATTTCTATGGCTTGAAAACTCACTGTCTGCCTAGAGGTGAATGGGTACCTGATTCAAGGTAGGGAAGGTTAGGGGTAGGCACTACATTAATTCCATGCCCCAGAGATGAAGCTTTATCAGGTTACAGCCGCTTTGGCCCTTAGAATATGGGACCTTTAATTGTAAGGCACTGTAAATGCTTGCCCACAGGGGTTACCCTAGGACTATGAAGATAAAGACAGGTGTGTGGGTATGGGTGTGCAGGCAAGAAGACATGCAGGGCTTCATCAAAGAGCAGGACATTCTGACCCTTGGCATCAAGGTGTGGCATGTCATGGAGTATGAACACTACCAGATGCCAGAGCCCAGCTACGGCCACTTCCACTATGGGGACACCTACGTTGTGCGGTGGCAGTACATGATTACTAATGCAGGTTGGTTTAAACATCACTGTGCATGAATGTTTATATTGAAATTGACTGATCATCAACATGAATAGATTACCCAGATGAGAATGTATACAAACTATTTTTTTTTATCTGCAGCTACTTCCATTGCATTAAGCTTTTATCCATTTGAGTGTCAGGAGGGAAAAGGAGTGTGTGTGTCATTTTGATATTTTCAAACTCACATGTACTCTTTGTAAAGAGCACTTTGAGTGTAACCAAAGTCAGCAGATGGCAATTTTTTTCTATCAGTTGTTTTTAGCCCACTTGTTCTCACTGTTGTTGCGCTGTGTGCAGGTTTGAAAAGCCTGAAGGGTCAGGCCGCCCGACACTCACTGACAGGCCGGGAACGCTGTGCCTACTTCTTCTGGCAGGGCCAGGATTCCACCATCAATGAGAAAGGAGCATCGGCCCTCATGACTGTGGAGCTGGATGAGGAGAGAGGCCCACAAGTGAGTGCTTCCCCCTTCATGTGGGGCCTCGTTGAGTGGTTCTTGCAATGACAGCAATGAGGAGTTTATCTGTTATGAAAAGATGTGTTAAAGAGAAATTTTTATCTGCAGTTGAAAGTTAAGAGTGAAGATAACCAGTATCCATAATCTGCCCTCTTCCTCTCTTTTTTTCTCCACTGTTCTTTATGTGCACTTAGCAGTTTCTGCCAGTGTTTGCTGTACAAACTGTAACATATGGTAATATATTTAGTTCTGTTAGGGCACTGAGTGAGTATATCTCAGGCTGGTGAATGTCGCAGTGCCATGTTCCTTTCTTTTTTCTCCTCATGTGACCAACCAGAATGTGTTATCGCTAAAACAGCTTACAGCACATATCTGTATTGACCTATACATACTTTCTTGATGTTTCATAAGATCCATCATTTCCTGTTTTAAATCGGATTATGAATACTCAAAAAGGGAAGCAAATAGAAAGATAAATAAGTACATTTCGTGGATTTTGATGATGACCTGACCTCAGGAGTGTCATGGTGTTTGTGACAGGTGCGTGTGGTGCAAGGCAAGGAACCTCCCTGCTTCCTCAACCTGTTTGAAGGGGGCATGGTGGTTCACATTGGCAAACGGGAAGACGCCAGCACCAACACAGTGGGTCCCTGGCGGCTGTACTGCCTGCGTGGGGATGAGGAAGGAGAGCTGTGTCTGCTGGAGATCCCCGTGTCCATCGCCAACCTGCGCAGTCGCTCCTCCCTGGTCCTGCTCAACACACGCACAGGCATCACCTACGTGTGGCATGGTGTCAAGTCTCCTCGGCATCATCGCAAGCTGGCTGTCCGTGCTGTGAAAACCCTGAAAGAGAAGTGAGTTTTGGTGTTGCTAATGTTTAGGTCTCTCTCTTTGTCTTGTTCTCCCTCCCATGAAAATGAAAGGAATGAAATTGAGTTATGTTACAAGGATTTTCACAAACTTTGTTCCTTTTGAGTGCAAGGGTTCACATAAGTTCCTTAATGATATGGTGATGCTCTTTAATGTAATTTTTGAAGTACCGGTGCTTAATTATCTTTCTGTATAAAATGCCAGTGTCTAGGTAGTCATATTGCTTCGGTATCCTCCCTCTTCACCCAAAGTTCCTCCCCTCTTCTTTCCTGTTCCATCTCGTAAGACGTAAGTCAGCTGATGCATTGAGAAATACACACATTCTAATATTATGTCAGGTTTGAAAAGGTTTGAAAGGCAGTGATTCAAGAGAGGGGGAATTGAAAGGATGAAGATCTGTAGATGAAATGCAGTGTGAATAGTAACGTGCAGAAAGGAAGTACAAAGTCTTAAGTTTTGTAGACGGTTCATTCAGACAGCAGGGCTCGGCTGAGTACAGGGGATGGAAAACTCATTCTTAGGCAATGTCTTGCATACATATGAATGAGTTTACCTTGTAGTTGACCTTGCAGCTGCTGTTGTGGTTTCCATTCTGCTCATGTCATTATTGTTGACAGTTCATACAAGATGTTTTATGGTCATGTTCTTGAAGGATAACATTGAGTTTGTTTTATCGCAAATAGCCAATTTTATTCAGTTTATAGTTTGGATGACTCTTTCGATGCATTGGACATTTAAATTCTAGAAAATGATGGTCGGACTTGTTTTTAGCTTTGAGGGCTTTATTTGTTTGTGCTAATGTTTTTAATGTCTGTTGGCAGTCGACCTTTGGAGTTCGACCTGCACGCAGATGCCCACATCGTCATCACGGAGGTAGAGGAAGGCGAGGAAAAGGCGGAAGTCTGGACAGCACTGGACAGCAAGTATCGCTCCCTGTATCAGAGTCTCTTGAAAGGTATGGTCAATACAATATCAGTGATTCGCTCTGTCACAGCTTGTTAAAGCTGTTGAAAAGAAATAACAATGATAATTCTGCATAAAACACTTTCGAGTATTCTGTCATTGCCTGTTGATGATTATTGTAAGTACAACACTAACAATTTCTGCTGCACAGTTTCTTGAAAAGTGATGATCATGAAAAGTGATGAACCTGAACAGCAGATTGTTTACATTGTTAAGGCAGGGTGAATTAAAAATGGTGTGTCTGCTTCAGCTGATCCTGGGGGAGTGGAGGTGGGGGAATATGAGACACCATGGATAATTTTGGTGTGAAATGCATTGAAAGATATCAACTATCAGAGATATCAAATGTTAAAAAAAGAAGAAAAGTATTTCCATTGCAAGATCACATTGTATAATCGGTTAAAGAAAAAAAAAGACAGACAAAAGCTGACGTTTCAATGAGGAAGAATAAAAATTTAAAATTCTACAGTGTACAGATGTAAATCACAGGTCTTAAACTTGTTACAACATATACTGTCTGGAGTGTAATGTACATACCCTTGTGTGTTTGAAAGGAGTTTGCACGGTCTTGCACAGAGAAAGGCCCTAGCATACATGTGGCTCGCTGTCAGCATGAGATTGATGTTTCAGATGGGGCACGTTACGACGACACCCCTCGCCTGTTCCACATGACAAGTGTCAGCATGGTGTTTGAGGTGATGGAGCAGCTGAACCCTGCCCGACTGCCGGAAGTCACCACCCCTTTCCCTTTTTCCAGTCTGATCTCTACAAGGCCTCGCAGCCAGGTCAGTCTTCAGTTCATTTTGTGCTCAAGAGCATAAAGATTGCCACCATCAGTGGTTTGGCTTGTTCTGTCTGTCTTCCATGCGTTAACTCTGTAACAGTATGAAAGTCGGCCTGAAAGTCTCAAACTTTATTATCTTTTCACATGAACACTCTCTCCCCATCGTTAATTCTATATACCTTGGTTTTAGGTATAGCAGCGTACAAAACAAAGTGGTACTTTCCATGAATAACTGCTATATAATTATTTAACCTTTGAAAGTTTTAGCCAAATGAAAAAGTGTTCCAAGATTTATGTTGAAATACTTCTTCTTATGTTTTAGCCTCATAGAATGCAAAGTGGTACTTTCCACTGTACACATTGAAGTACTTGCCTTTTAAGGTTTAGCCACACAGAAAATGAAAATGAGTCTTTCCATGACTGACAGCAAAAGAAAAAAAATTGAAAAAAAAAAAATCAATTATGTAGAAAATGAAGTGGTACTTCCCATAACGGACGCAAAATATGAGCATGATTATAAGTTTTGGCATGTAGGAAAACAGTGCTTTAAGTCTTAACAGGTCATGGCAAGTTATTCATGCCACACTTGTCTTTTTATGTATTTAGCTTGTTTGGAATATGTTGACTTTTTAACACAGTCACAGATTGTGTGTGTGTGTGTGTGTGTGTGTGTGACTGGACATTAATAGCTGCCCAGGACAGGTAGTCGCTAATGTCAGGCCTATGGGACTGCTGTGACCTGCCCTCGGAGCAAGAGCAGTGTTTTTCAAACATCTGCTGCAGAGAAACATAAGTTCTCTGTTATTTTGTAAATATAGGATAGTGCATTGCAACAGCTGAAGATTTTATGAAAAGACATATTGCAAGTTACAGTTTATGGCAACATCATCATAATGTACTGGGTCAAGTGACTGGCCGAGTCAGAGGGCTTTGGCCAGTCAGAATGGACCACACAGGCTGTCTGGTTTTGGTGACCTGATGAGAAAATTGCTGACAATAAATTATATTTTACACAATTTAAAATCATTGCTAATTGATGGGCAGGTGGTTCTGCTTGTACAAAATTATATCCTATCCTGGGGTATGTGTGTGTTTTCATGCTAGTGCCAGTCTTGCAAGATGGATGAGGATCTTGTGAACAAAATACTATATCAGCATGTGTTGTATTATAGACGCCAGTCAGCATGTGTTGTGTACTTGTTACAATACATCGTATGTTGGTATGCAACAGTAGTAGTTTTTGTGTGCTTATGATCCTATACGAGACCAATCAGTATGGATGTGTTATGTATGCCAGTCAGCACTGTGTGATATATAGGATACCAGTGGATAAGTGTGTTTGTGTCCATGGCCTCATTCAGTGCTTGTACACTGTGCAGCGCTGTTTCTGCTGGATGTGGGGCGCTGCGTGTACTTATGGCAGGGCTGGTGGCCCATGGGGGATGAAGAGGTGGAAAATGTCCAGACAGGCTCGGCTTTTGCTCGCTACAATGTGGACAGGCGCTGTGCCATGGAAACCACGCTCAACTATTGTAAAGGTGAGCCTCTTTCTTCTGTCTACATTGCAGTTTGACTCGGGGGAACTGTTCACTGCTGGTCGCAGTCATGAAGGAATATGATTATTTTGGTATGTTGTGTCTCCAGAAATGATCACAACCGTATTTGAAATGCAACTGTGTTTATTCTTTCTTTTGACAGTACTCCCATGAAGCATATTCAGTTTTTAGTGTCACTTGAGGCTGAATGTTGACTGTGTTTCAAGTGATGGCAGTATAATGCTTGTATCTGCCACAGTTCTCTTTCCTTTTACAGTTTGCTTTTGATGGATTTTGGCAGCAATTATACGTGTGATTTTGCCTTTCAGTATTGCAAAACTGAAAAGAAAATTTACAGATCTGCATTTGTACATGAATGGGGATTGCATCTTAAATTCTGGATCCCCAGGTTGGTCTACAGCTGTATTTTTTGTTTCCAAATCGGACTGAAGTTGATGATTAGACGATCAGTGAAGATGATGTATCATGTGTGTTGTGTTACTTTTCAGAGAGGAGCAAAGCAGGCAGAACACCTGAGGCGTACCTGGTGTATGCAGGAGTGGAGCCACTGGCCTTCCAGAACCTGTTCCCTTTCTGGGAGCAGGACAGCTCAGTTCACAGTCAGGCAGTACAGGTATGAACACATACCTGGAAAGGACTGGGAGAATGGTGTCACACAGGGCTAGAGAATTTACTAACAGCCATGTTGTGCTGCAGAACAAACAACTTGCAAGAAGATATGGAGGGAGTTAGGATAAGTTATATTTTACATGTCCTATTTTTACGTGCTTTTAAGTATGGATTCTCTTGACTTGAATCATAAGGAATTTCAGAAAAGTACTTCTCCTGTCTTTTGTTTAAACCCACTGATAACATGGTCTTTGTGAGATATACATTTACCAAGCTGTCAGTCATGTTTTCAAATTTTTCCAGGAGGAAAATGAAGATCTTGTTCAACAAATAGAAGTGTATGAATTCATGAAAATTCATTAAGTAGGCATGCTTCATTTTTAGTTTGTATGGGTTCAGAGCTTGAGGCCAGCTGTGCTTGGATGTTTAAAGGAACATTGCAAGACCTGACATTAGATTTTCTTTATTGTTTGTTTGGGATTTTTTTGGCTTTGTTTTTTAAGGAAAGCAAATACTTTTTAATGGAAAGAGAGAGACACAACAACAGTTAGCAAATGTAAACAATGATAGTTCAGTTTACAAATTGATGGAGATTCAGTTGATAACAAACCTGACTGATACTGATTGTTAATTTCCATTTTTTAAATGTTTTGTGTGCACTAGCTGTTATCAAATGAGTTTAAAGATGAACTCTTTAAGAAGGCCACAGATTTCACTACAACTCCAGATCTTGAGGAGTAGAGGGAGCAGATAAAAGGAGGGTTTTGGATGTCCCTTGCACATCATAGGCTGTCATGATCTCATTGTGGGGTTTTGAGTTGGCTGCAACAACTCTGTATGCATTGGAGATGTCACTTCATTGTCAGATGTAAACCAGATCTCCACAGGTAGAGCTGAGTGAAGAAATCCTGAAGTGTTCTTGATTGGGATCACAGACATACCAACATATGTAAATTAATCAAGACGGAAAAGAAGAGAAGGAAACAGATTGAAAATGAAGGAATGAAACAAGCAACAAAAAGCAAAGACCTGAAAAAAAGCGGAGATGAAAACACTGTGATGAAAGCAGTGTATAACTTTGTGAGAAGTGATGAACTATGCAGTCACTTTATATTTTGTCTTGCAGATTGAACTAGTTCTGTATGCAGAAGTCTGGTCTGTTATTCCTTTAGTCTGTTCTGTGATCTCCCCTTCTTTGAAGATGCACCTTGTTTGGCGAGTTAAAGGAGAATAGACCTGCTGGTCATGTAAGGATCCATTGCTATTTTATTCGATCAGCAGGAATGAAAAGTGTAGGTTCAGATGGATTGATAAATTTTGAACATACATCTGTGTAGATATGGAGCAAGATATCTTTAGATTTCCTACACAGTTGATGTATTCTTAGGTTCAGACATGAATGAAAAAATAATTGAATACTGCAGTACACATAATGCAGAGAATGTGTCTAAGATCAGACAAAAACAAAAAGAAGAAAAAAAGCTGTCAGTATCAAGTGTTTCCATATACAACTTCTCACCCCATCCCTCTACAATCTCATACATGCTTAGTTGTAACTGTCTAGAAAAGAAAAAAAAAATTATCATATTGATACAAGTGGATGTCTTTTAGCAAAATTTAGTCAAATGGCACAGTGTCTTAAAATTGTGATTGAGGGCGATTTTCCACTCATTACATGCAGCACTGAATGATGTTGAACAGGGGAAGTGACCTCCGTTTAAGGCTGAGATCCACTGTGATGGACACAGTAAGGGAAGTTCTTTTCACACAGGGGAGAGGAAGGCGTTGACCTTTCGCTGATTGCCCTGTTGCAGGAGGGAAGAGCAGAGGGGTACTGTGAACGTGTGGAAGAGGTCTACATCAGGCTGACCCAGACACGCTACACTCTGGAGGAACTGCAGGAACGGCCTTTGCCTGAAGGTGTGGACCCCCTCAAACTGGAGTCTTACCTAGCTGATGAAGAATTTGAGGTGAGTATTATCACTTTAGGGATAAACTGTGGCTTTTTCCTTCATGCTTCTAGCACCAGCAGCTGAAGGTGGTGTGTGCACAAGGTGGGGAGGGAGGAAAGATATGTGGAGAACACTAATTAATTACAAAAATATTTCATGTGATAGAATTTTCTATCACTTGATGATGCATTATAAAGATTGTTTAGGATTAACTTGAACAAGAAAGATATATTCTGAAAAGAGAACTGGCTTTCTGTGTATCCTTGAGTTTACTACTATTTGCCTAATATCAAAGGAAGGAGATGCAAAATAACAAAGCAGAATATGCAGAAAGAAGAAATGCAAGCAGAGTTGAGAAACAAATACTTAAAATTAAGCATTTTAGTTCAAAACATGTAGAAATTCATTTCCCAGAGTTATGACCTGAAATAACTGGACTGTTGCAGGAGGTGCTTGACATGAAACGAGCAGACTTTTACGCACTACCCTCATGGAAGCAGAACCAGCTCAAGCAGGCTGTAGGTTTGTTCTGAAGTCCTCAGACTGTGAGCTTCATCCTGCATGAAGACCTGTCGTCTGCTGTGTTCACATTGTGTTTCCACTGGCACAATGGGCTGAAAACTACCATGTCTTTCTCACTACTCACAGCGAGCATGGAGCTGGCCGCAGACTGTTTCGCAAAAAAATAAAACTCCCAAGGCAGCATTGACTTGTTCTGGGTCTCGGTAAGCTCCGCTGACTGTTTGGAGTTAGACAGCAAGCCGTTCTGATCTCAAGTACAGCAAGCGAGGCAGTTGTGGCGCCGAAGGAGGACCAGCCAGCTGCCAGTGGCACTGCCTGGGTGCACAGCCTGTGGTCTTGGCTGGTAACAATGAGGAGGAGCTGGTGGCCGATAACCTTGATCTTCCTGGTCTCAGGATCTCAATCCATCCTGTTTTAAGGATTTTGTGCACTTACCACTCCACGGAGACTGTGACGGAGAATGCACTGTGAAACTGCAGTTCTGTGTAGATGCCATGCAAGGGGGACGAGAAGTGCTTTCCTGTTGGTCTTACCTGGGAAAGGTTCTCTGTGTGTGCAAAGGATGAACGACTTTTCAGGGTTCAGATCCAGAGGCTGTGAATGTAGCTGTTAGGGGAATTGTATGGAGGGGGTCATGGAGACTGAAAAGACAGAATTGTCTGCTCATTAGCTGTTAGAATAAGTGCAATAATGCTTAAAGAAAGTATGTCCATCTGTTAACATGCCGTTTTTCTTTTTTTTCTTTTCTTTTTTCCTTTTTTTTTTTTTTTTTGAATATACTATGGTCAAACGTGTCTAACACATGGGTCAACAATAGGTTTGGTAAATCTAACACCCTGATAATGCTTGCAATACTCAATGAGTGCATCAATATAAGCCAGTCCCACTGGTTGCGGCCAGTTTGTGCGAACCTGTCATGTCTGTGATAACGTGTCCATTTCCCTGATGTCCTGGCTTGTCCTTGTCTCTATTTGGATGCCATTTTCCAACCAGCCTTGCACGTCTGGACATGCCTTCATTGATTCTCAGTTTGTCAGATCTGTAAAGACCCCAGTCCAGGTTATCCAGATGCACAGATAAAGATGCAACTTGCTTTTTTATTCAAACTATAGAGTCCGGTATATTAATTCAGAGCATGACTGGAAAGCAATCATCTGTAGGCATGTACTTCAGAAGTGTTCAACGAAGTTTTGTATTTTTTCAGTGACATCGATCATTTTTTTATGTGGATTTTTGTCAATATGTTGGGGGGGGGGGGGGGGGGTTTGTTCACTCTCAAAAACATACAGCAAATGCTGTAGTAGAACGATATGAGAATGCTTAATTAAGTTTCTCACAGGTTAACATTAGTGAAATTATGTTGGTGCTATTGTGTAATGAGTGCCTTTCCAGTGTATACAAAGGCATGTTGCTCTTCACACAGTGCAAAATCCACAGCCTCAGCTCATCAGATGATGAGGCATTTCTCCTTTCAACTCCCCCTTTCGCCCCTGCCCCTCCCTTCCCCCCACTCTCCTCCTCTTCCTCTCTTTCATATGTAGTTTGGTCCTGATGCAGAAGTACTTAACATAGCAACCTCCTCCTCCACCCCCCAGCCACCCACCCTGGTTGTTAGTTTTTAAGCTGAAGTTTGAAAATTTACTTCTATTGTATTTCCACCGAATCAGACACACATTTTTGTTTTCACAGACCTTTTATTACAAATTTCAGAAGAAACATCAAGTATTGTTAGAAATCACTTAAGGTCTGTAAACAATGATGGAAAAAAAAAAAAAAACACAGAGGAAGAAGAGGAATTTTCGGAAACCACTCGGGTTTCTAACGTATGGATGTGTATTATAGCCAACCATGTGTTTGAGTTCAGCTGGAATATTAACTTTTACTACATCAAGTGTTCATGGCTTAAAACCATGTATTGCTTTAGCAGGATACTGTCGGTAAACAAACCTGTCATGTTTGTTTTGTTGCCTCTGTTCTACTTCTGAAGAAAGTCTTTAGCCAGCTGTTCATTTTTACAGAGAATAGGAACAGTGTAGAACGGGATGATGGTACAGGGCTGGAAGTGAACAGCAAGTGACTGAAAATGTCATTGTATGAAAGAAAACTGGATATATTGTTGAAGAATGTATTCCATGAATCGTCTTTCACTTGCAGAATGTAAACTTACACAGCTTGTATATTGCACCACCCATGTGTGTATGATGTCATTGTTCCTTTGTAAATACCATTTGCATTTTGTTTGTTTGTTTTTTCAGCCAAAAAAAAAAGCAAAGCTGAATTACAAATAAAAAGGATATGAAATAATGTAATACATTTCTCTTTTTATGTCTGTTTCTCTCTCTCTTGGTGTGTATTCATGTCAGAGTGTCTGTGTACAATCCTACTTACACAAGCTCACATGAATTTGCACACAAGTTAGTTTTTATGCGCACATACATCCACATATATTGTGTTTATTGTGAAACTTTTATTGCCACGATTTCTCGGTGTGAAATTAAACTGCTGCCCCAAAGAAAGTATATCACAACATTATAGCAGTACCCTTTTTTTCTCTCTTTTTTATTTGTAAGTAGATGAAAGTGCAAAACATGCATTCAAAAACCAAGCTTATTTACAAAAGCAAGCGCTCACACAAATGAAAGCTTTGCATTCATAATGTACAACAAACATCACTGAAGTCAATACAGAAAACATTCATCTCTCTGTTTTAGTTTCGAATCTTGCTGTCATTTTAAGTTAATACGTTGGCAGTCAGTTTGCGGGAAACTGAGATGCAGTGCAGCTTTGAGCTGTGGAAAAATGCCAGGAGCATGCCATGACTAGGCTGAAAATAACCTCTTGGATGGGATTCCTTGGGTCAATGATAGCTTCTGTTAAGTGTGCCTCTGACAAGGAAGTTACGCAAACATTCACCAGGGATGAAGAAGTTTGAAATGTAGGTTGCTTTTTCTGAAAGTTGATAGTAGAAATTTGTTAAATTAACATAAAACCATTCAAATTTTGCATTTATACTTTGGGTGTGCGTAGAACAGATGATAGCGTAAACGTTTTAAAAAAACTTAGTCTGAAAATTGATATTATTACGGGGCTTGACTATTTTGCCTCTGCTCTTAAATGAACTGTGTGACATACCTGGTTTTCTCATTCATCGTGACACATTTCCATAGAAATAGGTTTGCATGGCAAGTACACACATAAACACTTTATTGGTCCTCAAGATGTATTGTATCACTAAGAATGCCCGAGAAATGCTGAAGCATTTCCATGGCTTCTCTGTGAAGTTCACCACAAAGGAATACACGCTAGACTGGATCAGTCTTGGAAGTTTGCCCAGCAATGGATTGTGCAATTTCTCCAATGCTGTTTGAGTTCCAATGGAGGTAATCTTGAAAGTAGCCATGAGCTGTGCAAGTTCAGCATTAGTCAACGAATGGATACTAAATGCCCCGTCTGAAGGCCTTCATAGATGAGACAAGGCCACTAACCATGCTTGAGGACGTGGTTGACGAGGTTGTAAAATCAACCCAGCCAGAGACCGACTGGAAGTGGAAAGTTCAGGAGCGAGTGGACGTGGCAAAGGAAAACCTCAACATCAAGGAAACAACAGGACACACACAAACCAATTGCCAGGGATTAGGATCAACAGAAATCAAGTGATGATAAAAGGCAAGGGAGAAAGTAAAGACAGATATGGTAATGCAGGAGTTGAAGAACAGAAGATGGTGCCAACATGGGCAATGGTCTGCATGGAAAAATGCACTCCAAAGAAGTCTCGGTTGAAGAGAAATACGGCGTACAGCTCCTCCTAGGGTCAGCTTCATCCTTAGATCTGCATATGATCTCCTGCCCAAGAATTAAACCTGATGAAATGGTGAAAATCAGCTGATCCTGCATGTTCGTTCTGTCAGAACGAACAGTGGAGCATATGAACATGATTCTTCCAGAAACGTCGCCCAGGGCTGCTTGACAATAGCAATCCAAGCAATTAACTGCATGAGCTACATGCCTTACCTCTAATTCCTAATTCAGCCGTGACCCTTATTTCTACACAAGAGAGTTGACTCTGGATGGACATAAACAAATGGTTCTGTTCAAAATACAGAACTCGATGGTTCCCATAGCTGTCAGTGAAGGATTAATAGTTTAACATCATCATTTTAAGACCATCTCTCCTCATCCCTCGCTGCTGTGGGGAAAAAAAGTGAGAGAATGTACAGCGCTTTGGGCCTAATCTGTAACTTAGGACTGATCTGAACTATCCTTAACTCATGTCACATATTGGGTCTTAGAGCTCACCCACCACCCTGCCTTTGTGCCAGCTGGCATTCATGGTAAACAATACTGTTCCTTTCATGTTAGTCTATCTGCTTGGAACCACCTAGCATGCATTTTGACTGAGATATGAAACTGAAAGGAAAAGATGAAGACTCAACTTTCAGCCGTAATGAAAATCATAAGAAAAACGTAATTGGGTCTGCCTATAGATAAACAGTTCAGTCTTTAAACAAGGTCTGGTCGCATTAATTTTTCAAAGGTCTCTGACGGCAGAAGAGTATCTTCGAGTTATGACCTAGATGCGCCGTGGTCTGCCTGCTCAGAGTATTCCAGTTCAGGTCCAAAACACTTTTCCGATGAGTTTCTTCTCTAAGACCTGCTGTCAAGCTCTCCCTACACTTTTCCTGCCGGTGTGTTGCTTTGATGGGTGGTTACGAGTTTTGTCAGAGAGAGGTCACTTCATGGTTGTTACTTGTCTGGTCTCGCTAATAAACTGAACATATTACACACACACACACGCACACACACACACAAGCGCGCACACGCCCGCAGACATGCGTGCACGCACGCACGCACACACGCACACGCGCGCATGCACACACACACACACACACGCACACATACACACACACGTACTGAACAGGGAATAACTCTCCCAATCACTTTCAAACTGGGAGCAAATTAGGTCCATTCGACATTAAATTAATACCGGCACACATTCACATCGTTGTGTGCGCACAAGCACTCATACACTATTTCATTGTTAACTGTTTTATCAAAGAGAGGTTGCTTCATGGTTGTCACTTGTATGGTCTCACTAATAAACTGAACATCACACACACACACACATATACACACACACACACACACACACACACACACACATGCGTGCACACACACACACACACACACACATGCACGCGCGCGCACGCACGCACACACACGTACTGAACTGGGAATAACTCCCCCAATCACTTTCAAACTGGGAGCAAATTAGGCCCATTCGACATTAATACCAGCACACACTCACGACTTGCAATACCAGCACACACTCACGACTTGCATCGTTGTGTGCGCACACGCATTCATACACTAGTTCATTCTAGCTCTCAAATCCATTGCATGTCATGTGATTCCCTTAAAAAACAACATCAAGATCGATCAAAATTAATCTGCGTGTTAACATCTAAAGTTGTAGTCAGATTCCATCAGAATCAATCTGCATGTCTTCATCAAAAACTCTTGAAATATTTTCTTATGTCTTTTCTCTTCCACACACATTACTCTTCACAAATTGGCGAACCTCTGCCTGAAGGCACACCTGTCATACAGTATACAGTACACTGCGCTGGAATAATCGAGTATAATTGACTCGGGCTTGATGTTAGGCATGCCCGAGGACGGTTGCCGATTCTTGGGAAGCAGTTCCATCTTTTCACTATTATACTAATCCAAGCCTAAAACTTTTCATTAAAACTGAAAACAAAACAAAACAAACACTAATCTGTTGATCAGAATCTTGTGCTTGGAGACTCCTCAATTCTTGACATGTAATTCCCGGCCCAGAGGGCATCAGACTGGGTTGTTTGTTTTTTTTTAATGATTTTAAAAAAATATAATTCAATGTGTGCATGACAACTTCTTTGGGTAACGTTCAGTCACTCGTTTCTGACGAAACTTTGTACTGCATCCACTTGTAGTCCTATCTGTGGCTCCTAGTGTTTGTATTTCTACTGAAAGTAAGGGGGAAAAAAAAAAGGGGGGGGGGGGGGGGGGCGTAAAGCTCAGGGTACTACATCACCTGTCAGTCAGCTATATATCATACTTGGAATATTCATCTTTAAAAGTCTCTCTTCGCTTGGGAGATTTTTCAGTCATGGGACTTCTGCGTACGCAGGCTGATACTCCTGCGGACATTACCTGTATAGACAGGCAAGTATTAATGCCATCTGCCCAACGAAGGGAGTGGAGTTTTGTGTGCATGACCGTTTTTTTTTATTTTTTATCCCGCCATTAAAGTCATGGCACGAAATCTCTCCGCCCTCTAAGAACTTCGTGTCTTTTTTTCAAAATGAATTCCAAGTTGAACTGCTGAACTTGAGATGTTGATGCACACACACGGCGCAGCGAGTGATTTCAGTCGAAGTCGAAGAAATCAAACGATCTCCCCAGTAATGAGTCCTAGCAGCCTAGTCGCTTTTTTTTTTCTTCCTCACTTGAATTTCAATAAGCTGTGAAAAATATAATTAAAAGTCTACGGTGTACCGCCAAATTCTTTTGTACAATCGATGCTTGGAGGTGTTTATTCTCCTTGCTCCATTGATGCAAATAGCCATGTTGGTCATTGCCCTTTTAAACTTGAATGGAATGAAAACTTCGCATTTGGGGGCATTGTAGTGCAGTTGCCATGTGTCCATTCAGTCAACCAGTTTATCCAGGTCCTTCAACAGTATTGCTCTGTCTTCTGGGGTTTCTATCTTACTGTAGCCTCACAACGATCAACATACTTGCTCAACTAAGGCCTTCAGCTCAGCGATACTTTTTTTTTTTTTTTTTTATGTGTGAAAGCAGCTTAATGTGAAGCCACAAGTCAGAGAACATGACCTGCGGAACTTTTTGCTTGGTTCATTAAATCATTCCTCATTCCATCGAAAACTAACATTTAATATAATGAAACGGTACGCTATTAACTTCATAAAACTGGCCGGGTCGGCCATGATGTAACTTTCTCATTGAACCACGCAAGCTTTTAATAAATAACGAAGGTATCTGATCCGCTGATGAAGCATTACATGGTCACAACACCATCCACATGGCCAAAACTCCAAACTAAAGGACAAAAATAAGTAACATTGAACCTCCAGTTTGTGCCTATAAACTGAGTAACACGGAAAACACACACACATACAGACAGACAGACACACACACATACACATGGGTCGGAGGTGTGGTTCCCATCCTCTTACCAATACAATGATGAAATATGTCAAGAGAAGAAAATGCAGCATTTGTTCAAGACCTGTCTTGCAAACAAATTCCCACATGAAACTGCACACATTAAATTCTGCAGGCAATTATTAAGAGTTCATAGAAAAGCAATGACATTACCGGTTTTGGGCGAACTGGGGAGATTCCCGATTACTTTTAAAGTGATAACCCAGATTATCGCATTCTGGATACACATATTAGAGTCAGACCAAGACTCTTATCAACAACAGATTTACCAGTGAGTGATCTCTCAGGACACCGAGGAAAGCAAATGACGAAGTTTATACGACAAACCTTGTCAACGATAGGATTACAGCATGTCTGGGAAAATCAGGGTACATTTAGTGTGACTCGCCTGAAGTTTCTAATCAATGCGAAGCTGGAAACGTTTTATGTCGAGTTCTGGCAGAAACAAAAGAACGAAAGCACACCCAAGCTCAAATTTTATGTCACAGTTACAACCGAATACAAACAGGCGGCTTATTTGGAGCAACGCATTGACACAGATTGCAGACGAGCACTAACTAGATTACGAATAAGCACCCATGAACTCCAAATTGAGAGGGGCCGTTAAACCAACACTGACAGAAAAAAAAAACACACTATGCACCACATGCGACGTTGTTGAGGACGAACTACATTTTCTCGATGACTGCAAAATTATTTGACCACCAACGTTATGACCTGATGACAAGGATCACAAAAACAGATTTTCCACCACAGACTAACATGACAAAATCCTCGGAGCTCATGTTATTGGACTGTTCCAACCTGTACTTGCCCAGTAGATCCTGTTGTGTTTTTCTCTTCGGAGACAGAACATTTAATCAGACTCTGATACACACTGTGCTTTTTCTGTCTGCTACTAATGTTATGTTGCAAGATGTGACGACGTTGGGATTAGTTTAATTGAATGTCTTAACATGATCATCTGTGCCCACAAAACCTCTGGTTTTCATACGGCAATGAAATATGTTCTTGTTCTTGTTCATACACATACGCATGTGCGGGCGCGCGTTCTATATCATCAAACAATGAAAGAAACAAAAACTACAATCTTCTCTCGATATGTTCAGTTCAGGTAGGATTAGAGACTTTGCTTACTCCCCCTTCGCAAACTTTGAAAGGGAGGCAACAAGAGTGAGGAAGTGACGTAGATATTCAAGTCGACTGCTCAGAACTCTCGGCAACATGGGTCTTGGAGAATATCCTCCCGAATTTAACCCACGAATCCATGGACCATATCACCCAGGACGTTACTATGGAAAAGGTAAAATGTGTTACTTTGTTAATTTAGAATTTTACAACTCTGCATGAAGTGTTTACTTCAGCGAAACACTAAATTGAAACCCGTCATTATTGACCTTGGGCTTTGCATTTCAGCTGAGTATGCGGCACTGGAAATTTGGCCGTGCAAAGAGACGGTCAACCTGGATTCAGTTAGGTGACACCAAGTTTAGAATAATGAATTTGCTTAAGTTCCCGAAAGCGTTCGACAGAATTTGTCAGCCATACGTACGATGAATGTACGGATATCTTGACACAACTCTGGCTCACACGCCCGAGTGCTAATACTGCTATGATCATGATCTCGAGTTCGGACAGAGTTGATCAGTTGCTCTCCGAAGGTGTGCAACCTCTTAACCCTCACAGTGCTCTGTATATCAATTTAAACTGTAAAGAAATGTAGTTAAAATCTAGGACGGGAAATTCGTCACACACCACACTTGAGAATTTGGCTTCTGCATACATATTATTTGCACTAGATATATGCAAACCTATACATTTTTAGAAACTAGAGATGTTGTAGAATCTAGTGAAATAACTGAAAATACTCTAGGTGGTACCTGCATAGAGACTGACCTCAAAATATAAGCAGAGAAAATTTCAGAAAAAGTTATTTGAAAAGTAAGTCAAATGTTAGGAGAGACACAGTTTTTCGTCTGTACTACCTAAACACTTAAGACTGGAGATAAAATGAAGACAAATATGTGCTAGAAACATGAGAAAGATGATAATTCTCTTGACTTAGCTATGTATAATGAATTGTGCCTCAAATGATGTACCTATAATTCAGCATCCGGAGAATCAAATTTCACTATATAAGGAAATGGGGTTTGTGCAGGCTTGTCTTGAAGCTAGATAGGTAAAACTATATGTTTTTGTAAACTAGAGATAATGAGGAATCTGAAAAAAATAATTACAAGACAGTACCCTGATGGCAGCTGAAGATATTCTTTACAGTGTAATCCAGAACATTGGCGAAAAGGTAATCCAAAACGTCAGTCACATTGTTTGAAACACCACAGTTTTCCTGCTTGAATGTCAAAACACTTGAAACTTGAGAGAAAACAAGAAGAACATGTCCTTGAAAGACACAGAACAAAGTTAGGGCCTTGGTCTTCTGTAGAAGGCTGAAAAGCACTCGGGGCAGAGTCCCACGTCACGTCCAGAACATTCCCAGCCAGAGCGCACACGAGTAGGATGGCCAGCAGCACAGTTCCTCTTTCTTGACCTCCTTCACTCTCAGCATCACTCTCCTGTGCAGTAGTGCTTCCAGATTCTGGATCACACAAGAAAACATATATCCTAAGTCTTCAGTTCATTTCATTGTTTCATAATGGTGCAAGAGTTGTTACAGAGAGCTTGACTCAGTTTCCACTAATTAGTCTGATTTTCAGAAAGAAAAAAATATGAACAGCATTACTTATTCATTCTATGAAAAATGAAGTCATGCATAAAATCAAAAATAGGAATAAAATCTGAATCACTAGCATATAAGGAAGGGGAAGGGCTATAGCTTTCATTGGAGACACGCTCACTCGTGACACGCCCACACTGTTTCCAAACTTAAAAAAAAAAAAAAACAAACAAAAGTTATAAATTGTTCTCTTCAAATCACCACTTCTGTTCATCTCTGAAGTGCTTTCAAAACACCTATAATCACCCAGAAACGATCTTCTGGTTTGATCAGGCCAAAACCTATCACTCCTGTAAGTAACCATGTACCCTGCCCCCTCCATCCCCCCTTCCTTCATGTGGCAGACCAACAAATGTAAAATAACCAATAACCGCACGCAACAAGTGTTCCATCACTCGGCAAACAAAATAATCAAAGTTTATCAACTCACCTGCTTCGCTTTCATTACTACTGCTTTCGGCAACTGGCTCTTCACACATGCCACTTCACGCAACTCCTGCTCAAACTCGGTCGCTGATTCATTCATTATTTCAGTCAAAACAGACGAAAAACTTCGAGATAACTGACTGACAAGGCTTGCCGGTGCACAATGGATACTAGCAAGTCACGTGAACTGATCAACCCGGATGTTTAGCGGTGGTGGTATAATGGTTCTCATCTGAGCCACGATCGTGGCCCATCGCACTCAGGCGGTAAAGCCACGATCGTGGCCCATCGCACTCAGTGGGTTAAATCCCACGGTTGAAAAGGTGAAATATTCTTCTTCTTCTTCCGTAAAGTCTCCACAATCAACAGGCTGATTATTTTGAGGCTGTGAAACGGGGGGATCTGCTGGGGAAAAAAAAACCTATTCTAATTCCTATTTCATTAAAATGAAATTACTCGCATTCATACCACAAAGTGACACCCCCCACCCCTATCGTGCCTACTCACTAGCCTACACAAAAAAAGCAAAACAAAAAAAAGATAAAAGCTAAGTGTGGAGCTGCCAGCAGGCTACCACGGTCGCTTTCCATCCATTACTATGGACTAGCTGGCCCCAGGTTGCAGTAGGCAACTCAGGCCCGCAACATCCTTCCACTCATCCATTCACACAACAAGACAGCTTCATGTAGAAATATACTGAAGATGCCTGTTGACCCGTGACACAAATGTGTCAGGGGTTTTGGCATCAACAGTATCCTGGGGGAGGAAATTCCAGTCCACAGTTGTTCTTGGGAGGAACGACATCAGCCGGTAGTCAGTGTCTGCAGCTAATTGATTAAACTGCTGATCATGACTTCGTTGCTCTCTCTTCTTGGGGAGGATGGAGCTGCTGTTTCAACCTCGGGCAGCTGCATAACGAGTGATTTTCTTTCTTTCAAGGACAAGTTTTCTTTCAATCCCGCACTGCTTAATACTATCCAGCCAAGAGCGGTACGGACGGCATGATTCCCTGCTGCCGCACGCTTGCGCATAGCGCTCATTCCCTGCCGACGCACATATTTGGCCACTTTTTAATTCATTTTTACAGTAGCTAGACAACAAATGACAGTGTTGCGTTAGGTGTCACAGGAAAGAACAAACACTCAACTAATCGAACATAGTAATTTTAAATAATTTACTTTCAATGTGTACACACGACTGTGCGTTGAAAAACATGTCTGACAAGTAGAAAAAATGCTTTGTTTGCATTCTATTCCGTTCTTTTACAACACCAAGTTAGAAGATGAAGGGATGGCTGCATCTTCAAACAATTCACTTTCCTCTTCTCTTTCAAAGTTTTCTATCTCTCTGTCACTCCTCTCATCACCAGATCCACTTTGTAATATGATTTCAAGCGCTTCATTGAGCGACAAATCGCTACCACCCCTTCGCCTGACCGACATTTTTTCTGGCACAGGAAATACGCGCCGGTGCCGCCAGTTTCTTTGTTTCAAAGCTCCTGGGGTCAGCCAAGTTCACAATAGGCCACTGAAAGTATGGTCTACAACTCGCTCCAACATCCCCAAGACTAGTTACAGAGCTTATTTCCCTTGGATCATTTTCTGGAAAGTGTAGGAATTTTTTATGTTCCCGTCATGCGATAGTGGATGACACGGCAGAATGTAAAGCTGTCTGTCCATCATCCAGCCTTGCATGACTCGGCACAAGGGAGAGAAATCCTGTCACGCTCTATTGGATGACACTGCTGGTAAAGGTTAAAAAAAAAATTCCAGTAATTATTCATCATATAAAAACTGTAATTGACTGGAACCATCTGGAAGAGAGTACTGTGCATGCGAAGACAGTAGGCTGCTTCCGCGCAGCCATTCATCAGCGGGACTAGTGTACCCACGCTCTCTCTCTCCCGTTGAATTTATGCTGCAAGGCCCTTCAACGTAATGATCCAGATCCAGATCCAGATGGCATCCTAAAAATAACCCAGAAAGACAGATTATATTATTACAAAGAACTCTCCAACCTGGTCAGAAGGTTTTGATATGAAGGAAGATAAAACTTTTTATATTTGAAATATATTTAGATCTTGACATTGTAGGAGAAACTGACACAGTACAGTCATTGCACATCACGGATCCAGTATGTACATTAGTTCAAAATAGAACTGTTAATGATATCCAGAAGTCCCGTCTGATACATAAGCTATGGCAGTATGAGATCACTAGATATATATATGAACACCTACATCTTGAACTTAAGGTAAAGTGACCAAAATACAGAATCTGGCTGTAACATGACTTAATGAAAATAAATGATCACTAACTTATGCCTTGGACACGATGATAGAAGTGGCCTGTAGAAGAAAAATGAGATACCTAGATTTTCATACAGGCTGTGAAATATGAGTGATTTGAAGACCAACCTAATGATGAACTCAAACAAATGCAGATTTAAGAGAGATAGGTTATATCCTGGAGAGAAAGGACCAAGAGGTCATGAACGAGATGACCAAGTCACTGCCAACCCACTGTTCATATTTCTTGGCTTACACTTTGCAGTTAATTGAAGAACAGCAACTCATGGACAGCTTATACTGATGGTTCAGCTGAGCAGGCAGCAAGCAATGAAGATGAATAAATCCTGCTCAGTCTTAAGGATGGAACAAACTCTGCAAAGCCATACCACATGAAAATAGTCCAACAACAAGGTAGAGTCTTAAGCTCTTGAAAGGGTGGCCACTTTACTGAGAGGAAGAAGGAAAGAAATTCAAAACAGGAGCCCTCTTCTTCGCTGATGAACTGTCAGTTCACCAGGCATTTGCAACCCCAGAAGAAATTGAATGACATTGCCTCTGCCATGTCTACTCTGAACTGTCCAGCTCCCAAGGTCATGGCAGTCGGGTGAATCTCCTCTCACATTTTCTTGGTCAGTAAAAGTATAAATAAGGGTAGTACTCTAATAACAGTTACTGTAATAGCAGCATTACATATTGTAGAATATTTATGACAAGTGTGTGTGTGTGTGTGTGTGTGTGTGTGTGTGTGTGTGTGTGTGTGTGTGTGTGTGTGTGTGTGCAGCTGATACTCCTTTGAGCCAGGTGAAACTGGGTGAGATGGGATCATGGCTGAGTCGTCGTAGTTACACTCCCCAGGCCATGGTGTCTTGTGTTATGAGAGGTATGTCATGTTTTGCTGGATATGTTTCCCTGTTCTATTGATATGCTTTACTCTCTGTAATTTGACTGAAAAGTATAGTAACCGTACAAAGCTTCTTGTAGTGTATTGATCCCACTGGTAGTGGTATATTATGTGCTAATCAAAGGAGTGCAAACAAGTAGTAGGGTATTTAACATAATTGGGGATAGTGCACTTATAGTATAATATTACGACAGTAAATTAGTTTGAGTGGCCACTGGTTTCAGAAGATTAAAGATGTGAGTAATACCCTTGTTATGTATTTGTGACATCTCTGTAGATTGATCTATCTAATCTATTCATCATTCATGAGTGATCAGGGAATCTGAAAGTATTTACTTTTATATGGCAAGAAAACAGACAGCATTGAACCTTTTCCATCACAGTAGATTTTTAGCTGTAAATGGCCCAAAACTTTTTGCAGTACTGTGATCATGAAGGACTTCGGCGTTTGACGCAGGAGCATGAATTGGATGCAAGAAATCGTAAAATGTTTCCTCTCTCCTTTTGCTATAAAGTTGCAAACTTACTTATGACATATCTTTGGAACCTTGTTGATACAGTGGTTTGCAGCATAAGCCCTCATTACATCAATTATATTCCCAGAGATTTTCATCACTAGCAGGTAATTACATTTTCAGAGATTTACATCACGATCAGTTACCTATCTAGATGCAGTTGTCAACAACTCCCAGTTTCTGATCGTGGCATGTTATCTCACTGCTTGGTACCTGACCCTGCTTCTAAAGTTCTACACCCTTCTCTCACTCTCGGTCTCAAATCCGGAGAATGTTCCATTGCCAGAATTCCTGGATGATTAAAGATGGCTATTCATCTGCAGTCTGTCAGCTTATGGTGTTTTACCAGGTGGGGGGGGGGGGGGGGGGGGGGGGGGGGGGAAGAAAGAAGAAATGTCATTCATACTCCCACCACACACACACACACACACCACCCTAAGAAAAATAAATTTTAATTGCTGCTGCTGTTTGTTCACAAAGCTCAGTATCAGCTCTTTGTTACCTCTCCTACAGTCTCCATTTCTGGTTTGAAATCTTAAATGGTTTTGAATGTTAAAATCTGCCAAGCACTTAAATTAAAGCTTGTCTGTGCTCATAAGTAAGCATTATGGAAGAAAAACACTGGGTCACTGATGACCAGGAATAAATGAATTTTTACCTAATAACTTAATGTATTTTGTATCAGATGATTCTTTTCTGTTTATAAATCGATCAAAATGTGTGTGGAAGTACAAGTTTTACTTTGTTTTTTTGGTGACACTTTTGAGTGCTTTTGAAAATGTGAGTTTAAATAGGTAAGTGCTCATTAACCATGTGAAAGGGGGAGCTAAGGCGAGCTGTACATATTGCACAAAAAGGGATTATCCTTTATATACTATCCACACCAATCCTAACTCATGACAATTTGAAAAATGGCCTTGCTATGAAATGAATACTTTTTCTAGCATGCATATTTTCTGAATAGAACTCATTCCTCTTTTCCTGTCGTAGCCAGTATAACAGCCAGTTTGAGTTGATATGACGAGTACTCAAAGAAAGTGACTAAATGCCATTTTGCTTGGGCCCAAATAGTTCTTTTTCTCTTCTTCCAGTTTGAGTTGACATGACTAGTACTCAAAGAAAGGGACCAAATGCCATTTTGCTTGGGCCCAAATAGTTGTTTCTTCTTCTTCTTCTTTTTCTATTGAGTGCCACATTAATTTGTTGGTCATTCTAGCACCTACCTGAAAAACAGTTCACAATAAAACCTAAATCTTGCTAACAGGATGCATTTTCCATTGTTGGTTTTCCATGCAAGCTGGTGGTTGGATGGGGTAGAGACTGGAGAATTAATCATTGTATTGTTCAAATTAATACTCCTGACGTACCAGCCGCCGTGGCGAAGTGGTTAGCGTCGCGGACTCCTGGCTGGGAGGTTGTGGGTTCGAATCCCATCAGAGTCATGTGGGTTTTTCTGCCCCGACCGGCTCCTACCCAGAGTTGAGTTTGCTGCAGACTCAGTTGGAAAGACTGGGACCACACAGTCGAGTTTCATCCACTTAATGGATGTGTTTCTGAGAGTGTTGCTCAAATTTCCTGCCCAACACTGCAGGTACCTGTATCTCTCGGGCCTGGTTGACGCCAGGATATATTATGAAAGGAAGCGTAGAGTACAGCCCTGTCATGTAGTCTCAGACCGAAATGGAAATCCGTAGCATCATCTTAAACATCCTCATTCTCATCAATCAGTATAAAAAAAAAAGAAAAATTGTCTCAAATTCTGTGGCTCTTCATGCCCTGCTCTCATGGTGACCTCAATTTCGATGTCCTCTCCATGTCTGTGGCCTTGGTTTGGTTCCGTCGGGGTCACCAGTATGGGCAAGTCCATGGGGGCTGTCGTTGGATGGACGTGGTGGCGCCCTCCGGAGGGGGAGCTCACTCACGCCGCTCCGCGACTAAGCAATTATTGTCGTCAGTAGGGGGCTTAGTAGGTGGTGTCCTGCGTATGTTAGATCAGAACAGGCGCCACTGAACACCACCGAAGTGACTCGGCAGCAGCACAGTGTCTCCTCCGGTGGGTTGCCTCTTGACGACTTGACATTGACTGCTCCCTGTGGATTGCCGGTGCCAGGGCTGCAATGGGGCCGACCGGGCTGTGGCTGTGGCTGTGGACGGGGTGTCAGAATGAGCGGCGTGGGTGCACTGCCTCTGAGGCGGCGCAGATGTGGGACAGCAAAAAAAAAAAAAAAAATACTCCTGACGTGTGCGTGTGTGTTTGAGAGGGGGACAGAGAGAGAAGTGCAGAATTACCTTCTATGGTCGGAAGCTTTTTGGCTGTCGCAGGCTCAATAATTGGAGCTTCTCCTTTACTGGATGAAGAGATCTGCCTCTGTGTTATCTATTGTATATGAGCCTTGGGGGCTTTGCCTCCTGTTGTGAAGGAAAATGTGTCCCTTTTATCAAAATATTTTTTCTGAGTTGTATGGTTGTGACGAATTGTTCAAAGCAAAAAAATAGTTTCAGTAGATTAAGTTGTCTTTATATTACAGCATTTTGAAAGATATTCTATTAAAAATACTTATGCTTTATAATTATGTGGTGTTAATTTTTCCCATAAAACTTGTATTGCTCTCTGGTTGCCTTCGCTGCTGTGAATACTCAGTGTAATGGGAATGTCCAGAAAGTTTATATCAGTATCTGTAGCCGTACAAAGTTTGATATTCATAGATGTTGTTTGTCTGGAGAGAGTGGCAGCATGAGGTTTACCATGGACACACACACACATATGCACACACACATTACCATGGACACACACACACACACAACCAAAAGATTGTGATTACATGGCCTCACTTTGTTTACATATGCTAGCCAGAAAATTATTTCAACTGTACACAATATCATTTCCAAACTTTCCTCAAGCTTTCAAGATGGTGGCCCTCAGCATGTTTTGTTGCTGTATGTATTTAGTAAGGGGTACTTCTACGGCGTTGTACAAGTGTTTACCCATTAACGGGCATTGCCATATTCTCAGAGGTAGTGCCTGTCAAAGCATTTGTTTTTGGACTGCGCTTTTAACAGCCACTGGTTTAAAAGTTTTTCATCTTTTATTCTTAATATATCATATAATTTTGGACCATAAAGTTTGGCACTTTCTTTTCTGAAAGTATGATTACTGATTACTTGGCATCTTTACTACTTATAAAGTTTGCGTTTCCAGTTTCTCAGCATCATACCATGTATTGCTCATCAGGTTACTGGCGCTGGGCCACCAAGTACTTGCTGGCCAGGAAGACCAGCATTGCTCCTCTGGTCCAGTTCACTGCCGGTATGGCAACTGTGTACTATTTCCTTCAGTACCGTTCCCACAGTAAGTTCTTTATATTGGTGGTGGTGGTAGTGTGCGTGTGTGTGAGTGTGCAAGATATGGAATGTAGCAAAGGCTTTATATTAAGTTAACAAAATTTCTAATGTGTTTTTAGGTGTATTTTTAAGAGTTGTGTGAATAAGTAGGGTTTTTTCTTTTTTTATTTGAATGACTTATGAGTTGACTTTGGCGCACCGACAGCCCTGATATGGCCCTTTGTGGTTGGTTGGGTTATAAGCAACATTACCTTACTGTACAATGAATCCTCCGTGCAACTCTTTCGCAGTGACCCAAAATTCTGAGATCATTTCCCTTACTCCATGACATTTTTTAGCCCTGTAGACCAGTGTTTCAGATCCACTTCTGAGTAAGGTGTATTTATATCTTTTTCTCGGAACTCGAGACAACAATCATATCTACAGCAAGAAATTTCAGGGGTATGGATTAAACGTTTAAATGAATGTTGAAAATTTCGCTTGCTTACCAGTCATTTATACTTTCATTCTCAGATGAGTATGATTTTCCAACATGTTTGAAGATTTCAGATGGTATTGGAGATTGTCATTTGGTGCAAAGAAGCCAAGGCCAATCTGTTTTTGTCAAAGGAATGTTTGTGTTCATTAGCAACACATTGACCGACAGTTTTGTGGCTTGTGGCAAAAAATTCAATCTTGTGAGTGCTGTGGAGTTGATGAAAGTGTGTTCAAACTACTTACCTCCAGAACCAGTTAACAGTAAAGGATAAGAATTTACATTATTCTTATTCATGCCCATTCATTTTTTGCTTTACAAAATACATGACTTTTAGCTCCAAAGGGTTCGAAAATCCCATTTCTCTGTGATTTGAAATACCAGTAAACTGTACAGTCCCAGTACCAGCTGGCGACGAATCTACCCAGTGTGTAACAACTTTTTTTGCAAAATTGTTTAAAAGAAACATTTTCAGCATCAGTCTGTTATCAACTGTTTTCTTTTTATGCAGCCAACCAGTTGTTTTTTTTGTTTTTTTTAGAGCACAGATGAACTTACGAAACATGGGTTCTGTTTATAAGAACAAGCAATGAAAATGCTGCAAGTCCATATACATGGCTCCCACTTCACTGTGAATTTGGTAGTTGGGATGGAGGAGGGGGAGGGGCGGGGGGTTCATAGAAAAAATCAGCGACAGGGGAAAAAAGTCACTGTCAGAGTTGGAGAGCTTTGGTCACATGTTCAGTATGCTAGCAGACAACACTTAAGTCAGGTCTTGTGTTCTTCATGAGAGCAGCTGTTGAATGAAAACCTATGGAGGCAAACTAATGGTGAGCTCTGACATTGTGAGTCAGCGAGATGCTGCAAAAGAGAAAGATACTGACACAAGAGGTACAAACAAATTGGTTTGATTGTGATTGGGCTGAAAAGTGGACTTTACACTGCTCGATTCTCAGGTTTGAGGCAGATTGTACCCTTTTGAAAGTGTTTCAGCTTTTTTAAGGGCAAGGGAAAGCATGTCTGCAGCTCATCCCTCTTCACCAGATAGACTTTTAGGGATTTGTGCTTTCCACAGTGGGAGTCCTGATATAGCATCAAATTTTGTATTTAAAAAAGAAAAGAAAAGAAGAGGGCAGTTGATGTACAAACGCCTGTGCAGTCTGTATTCTTTTTTTTTAGCATGGCCACTAATTTTTTCTCATGTATGTTATTCAAATGACAGTCCTCTGTTATTGTCACTGATAATCATATTTAGTGTAACCACAAGCAGAAACACACATGCACACGCTCACACACACACTTTGAATGGAGTGCATTACAAATGGCATATTTTTTTTGGCAGACAGCTCAGAATGCAGCATTTTAACACTGAAGCATTCTCAAATTACCTGTCTGGGATTGAAATGTATAATCACGTTCACCATTGTCACAGCATATCACTGGTGAACTGGTACTGACACATGGACACATTGGCAGGAAAACGGTAGCAAGCCAGTTTGTAAATCCCCATGATTTTTTCAGCTAGCTATCAGTTTGATAATTTTTGTGTACTTGCTGAATTATTGATGGGAAAAAAAGAAAGGAGAACATATGTAATAACTGCATGAGCGTGACTGTCTCTTACATTTTAAGCATTTTCAGTTTTATGAATTGAAATTGGTCGCCGTCATGGTAACATTTTTGACATTTTGAAGGGCACAGTGTTGTGATTTTGGCAATGCATGGTGTTGCGGCAGTGGTGTCAGAAATGGTTTTTCTTTTTATCCTCTGAGAATTGGATGCCGATTTTTCACATTACTAGTATCAAAGAATAATTCATTATTACCAGCTCACTGATGAGATTAAATTCTAAGTGTAACAGGAATGGACTGCTCTGTCAACCTGAACTGCAAAGACTTTTTCACAACATTTGAAAGTAATTATAGAGAGGTTCTACCATTTTTTTGTTATCACAATCTGTAATTTTGGAAACAAACAAAAGTGTTTCAGAGAGGTTTTTCGTTATGGTTATCACAGTCTGTAATTTTAGAAATGAACAAAAGTGTTTCAGTTCAGAGCGATTTTACCATTTAAAAAAAAAAAATCAGAATATGTAATATTAGAAACAAACAAAAGTGTTTCAGATTGAGACATTGGCGATGCAGAGAATGTGTGATAGACCAGTTACAAGTTTTTTTCATCTGTACTTTTTCAGAGTAAAGTAATTTCATGAAATCTCTATTTTGTTCCATCAAATTCTACTTGGTATCTTTGTTTTTATGATGCACTTTTTGTGTGCAGCCAACCATCGTCATGCCAAGTACCACTAGAGCTGACAAAAGAGGGAACAGACCATGTGCAAGCCCCACTAGAGCGAGACACAGAGGGTCTAGCTTCTGTTACTGCTCCTCGGTTCAATATCACAGCCATGTGGACGCTGGTCTGATCTCCACTTTGGGCACACATTGCCTTGTGGGAGTACACATGTGCATGTTCAGTGTGTATGCATGTTCATTTGTTTTTTCATAGGAGAATGAACAGTGGTAAGATAGTTTTATTGTTATATTTTTTTTCTTTTTAGGATATGTCGGACAAAACGGACAAATAAAACTGGTAGAACTGTATAGTTGTTGATTCATTTGAAGCCTGTCAGAACCTGGAATGAATTGAAAAACACATTACAACATTAACCTCAAAACTGGGAACAAAGTCTCTTCAAATATAAGTTACTTGCACACATTATCTGAAAGACAAATGACTTTGGAGCTTTAACTGGGTTGCTGAATGTTGGTTCTATTGCATGGTTCATTTACATCAGTTGGTTTCCATCCCAAAAGCAGTAATGGTTCAAAAATAATTCTCTATATGGATGCTTCAACTCTGGTTAGGTAATGAATCGATTGTGAATTGCTTGCAGGGTTTCCCCATCTGTATCTGAAGTGAATGTACACACTTTTGATACTTTACTGGACCCAAAACAGAGCTGAAAAGAAAACCAACCAGGACAATGATAGCAGTAGTATAATGAGAACATGGTAAAAGAGGTTTTCACATTTCAATCATCTAACATATGTCAATTTATTCACAAAGGGGGGAACTATGCAGACGAACCGAAATTCAATTCTATCACAAAGTAGTTGAGAAACAACCAATACAAATCCTCCACAATCTTGGCGCCATGCAAAGGATCCTGGATTTGCTTAGCAGTTGGTCTGGATTTTGTTTCTCAGGACCAAAGAAAATGCATCATCAGTGTTGATTCCAGATCACAGCAATCCCACCATAGTTCAATGAATTTACAAAAAAACAAAAACGGAAGCCGAGTACTGCCCGCACCCCCAACCATTATGGAAACAATACTGCATTGTTAAGTGACGTTAGCAGGGCAAATTGGTGGAACATTGATTAGAAAAATTCTCTCTGCTAAAGTGATGAACACTACCCATGTGTCATTAGGCATCTAACTGTTATCAGTGTAGAAATTTATGATTGACTCAAGCATTTTCTTTGAGCATGTCGCTTCCCATGATTTTGTAATTTGTGCTATAACAAAATATGTTTATCCCCAAATCCTTCCAATCAGGACCAAGCTGAGATTTTTAACAATTTTCAGGAAAATGCTCAGATGTATATGAATGCAAATTTGTACACTCACATTGTCATGGCCACCATGATCATGCACAAACCCAATTTTCCCTTTCTTTTCTGACAAACAGTACTATATTCTGGAGGTCTGTTTTTTTTTTACATTTTTGTTATATGATTCACTTACAACAGCTACATATTATTTCAGCGCTGTCTCTCCTTTACTTCAATCTCTTCTCTTATTTATGTGCACACTGTAATAGAATTATGTGGGAAAAAAGGTGCACCCATTTCTTTTTGTGCTGTAACACACAATCTATGTCCTGAACTGTCATCAATTTGCACATTTTTCAGTAACAAATAGCAGGTACTCTAGAATGAAAGGCACGTCTGCACATTTTCTTGATGTTGAGCATAATGAAGCAAACTTTGTTCGACCTTACTTTCACATCCATGTCTGTAGGAAAGAAAACAAAAAAGATGGAAGAAACTCCACATCATTTTGGTTTGATGTATCTCTGTACACAAGTTTAGTTACAAAGGGGGACAAATCATTCTTTTATCCTTACACAGTATGTTTTTAGGGAACCCAATCCTGACTGGGCCTGACCCCTTTTTTCAGTGTGAGAAGCCTTAGAAGTACTACAATCAACACTGATGATAATGGCAAGATTCGACTGTATTCTTCAAAACTACTTGCAGCAGCTGAAAATGCACAGAGACAAGATGACGTTTCAAACCAGCATGAATTGCAAGTGGCAACTCCAACGATATTAATCTGAAATTTGAGCTAGTTTGCCAAAGTAGAAAAGAAGTTGACCTCACAAGGCTTCTGTCAGGGCCGTTAACATCTTAAAAAAAAAAAAAAAAGTCATGAAAAAAAAACATGTAAATGTGCATAACCGTGTACAATTTTTTTCAAAGGTACAAACGCTGAAATCCTTAAGGTGGAGATAACTAGGCTGGGCTGAGTGCACCAGCCATTCTAGTAATTTTATGACAACTGTTCCAATAAAAAAATTGAGATCAGGACTCAATAACTTCAGCTGAACAGTCAAACAATCATTACAAGTTAACATGGTCCTCTATCATCTTTTTCACTGTTTAAAAGCCAAGGAAAACTAAAATATGGCAAATAAGAACAAGCAATGTTCCACAACTATTAAAAATCAGGAAAAGATGCATTTGTTTATGAATTCTATTAAAAAACAAAAGGAACAAGAGCAATTCATAATTAATTGCACAAGAACAAGAGCAATTCATAATTAATTGCACATTCACTGAATAAAATATATGTATTTACAAAGGAAATGAATGCAGCTCCAATTCTAACTGTATAATGTAATATTTTGGGCAAAAAGTTACCTCAATTTTATGCTGATGTAATGAGGAAAAAAGCTGTGGCACCAAGTTATCCGATAGTAGACACATGGACATGTACAGCCAACAACAAATTAATGCTATTGGTTACCAGTGATATGAAAGCGTCCAACATGGCCACAGTGATCTAAACTTTGATTTAAAGAGGGGAAAATTAAGCTGAGTATTGCCAATACCACCCTGTCTGAAATCAGGAACAATGAAAAACTGACCATGCCATGAACAATGTACAAAATATGGCAGGACAATGACAGAGCCAATAAAATGAAATTACAACACATTCATTCTGATCACCAAGACCCTGTGAACTTGACATTTTCCACCAAATATACATGTCAAAACATGGTATAACATTAGTAGTGGAAGGCACAGTTAAACGTAGGCAACAGTGTAAATAAGCTTGACCAGCAAAAATGTACACAAGCAAATGTCCAAATGGGAACAAAAAAAAGAAGCCTTGCATTACATATGATTAAAAAAAAATGATTTACCACAATTTTGGAATGAACAAACAATAAAAAGGGAAAAAAAAATGCCATTTACTGATGCTACACTGGAAGAAGATTTAAAAAAAAAAACAAACAAGAGAGCTGTCCAAATAACAAAAGCTTTCATGGCAAAACATTTGCCGGTTTGTGCAAAATGTTTCATTCTCTGATCTCTCTGGTTCATGTTCTCTCCCTAAAGGCAAGTGTATTTGTGGATGACATATTTTGAGAAAAGTTGTCACTTAAAAGTCCATGCCCATTCACAATGTTACAACTTATTCCCATGCTGCTTATTCCAACTTCCCAGTAAGTGGTCCACACCCATGTTCATCCCGTCAGAGCCTCAGGTGTGGTAGGCCACAAGGTTCACCAATATTGGGTCACCATCACTTACAAAGTGTCTGCTCCGATTCAACTTGCCTGTGAAACCACATGGTAAAATGGCACACAACTGCTTAGTTGCAGATCCATCATCTTCCAGTGGAGGGCACACAACATCCATCCCTTGACAGCTGTCATGAACTAGTCGATTTCTTTACAATGAACTCACCACAAGCATGGATACAACATTTGAATCAAAGATGATATAAAAATGAATCTTTGGGGTAAAAAGGATGGAATCAATTTCCATCCTGGTCTCGGACAATATGACATGGCTTTACTGTATGCTGGCTATGTTATCTTGGTGTCATCTAAGTCTGAATGGTGTTTACTGAGTTGGTCAGAAAATTTGCAGAACAATCAGACTCGTTCATCTAGTGGATGAAACAGTTGCTTGGTTTCAGTCTTCCTGTTTGAGTCCATTAATGTAATGCACTAGGCAGACTCTAGTAAATGCTTAAAAATTTCCATTAAATTTCAATAAATCAATGCTACTGATGGGACTTGAACCAAAGACTTTTCTCCAGCCCTGCAGCCTGCAGCATAACCCCTGCACTTTAGCAGATGCAATAAAACTTGCATTAAAAAAAAAATCCCCCTCCCACAAAAAAAACCACCTTTCATTCTTAAAAGAAAATATTTGAAAAATGCCTGAAAATAAACATAGGATGAAGAGACTGGGTAAACAAAGAGTAAACAACATAAAGACAATGAAATACTTATAATTTGTCGAGTATCATTTGAATGCACAACCATAAGAAAATCTGTAGTGAATGAAATATCATGGAATGCAGCATGACATGATACAGTACAGGCTTCTTAATTGTATTGCAAGATATGCATACAAAAACATGAGTAGATAAAAGATTAATGTGAAGAAAAAAAAAAGTCTGCCTGTGCTTATACATCAGTCAGTCCTGCAGGGACTCTTGGACTTCGTTCTTACATGCAGTTACTACTGTGTCTATTGATGCAACAACTGCCTCAATACAATACAAACGAGAAGGGCTCTAGGGGCAGCACGACCCTCTATGAAGATTGAACTGATCCTGGAAAATTATGTTTCTCTCCAGGTGAAGTAACAGTAGGTATGGACTAAACAGTTATTTCTTTGTGCTTTCTTTTTCCCCAATCTTTCTAATATGATGTGAAACAATACATCATGTTAACATTCATACAGACAGAAAGTTTTAGTACAGAGGTTAAGTAGTAAATAGCAACTTGCCACAACAATCCTGCTATGAAATTCAGCCACATTCCATCTTTCAACCAAGTTTTTTTTTTCTAATTGGTTGAGTGAGTTTATCTATTTCTTTGTATACTCATTCATTAAAAATTAAAAAAAAGTTGTATAGTCATACTGACAAACCAGCCAACCAACCAATACAAGTGAAAACATGATCTCCCTAGCTGAACCAATGACTTGACAATAGTGTACCATTAGGGAAACTTTACCATGAACAGACACATGGCAAACCATCACTCGTTCCAATCATTCACACCACCACCACAACAAAGAAACAAGATGAGAATGTTGAAACTCCTCATGCGACTGACAGACCACTCATCAGTGGCAAATTCTCACATTTCCATGAGACACGGACTTGTCACCTAACTCGACCTAAAGCTGCCATGATTAACATCAGTCACTTGAAATGTCTGAAACATAATTTCATATTCATTTGGACTTTTTCATCAGCCCATCTCAAAATAATAAAACTTCTGCATGCTCATGAAAGAGAAAGACAAAAGAAGTTCAGAGAAGAGTTAAATAATTTCATGATGTAATTGGCTTCAAGAGCAAGATCTATTTAATTCATGAGCTCAGTTCTTACAGCATGGCTTTACTTTACATTAACTACTACTGTGTGAAAACTTGGCAACTCTGAAACCAGAAAACAAGAGTTGAAGTATTTGCTCCCAAGAAGCAACAGGCAGAGTGCAATCAGCAAGATGAAATGCACACGATTTGATCACCATGGATCCAAAGAAAATGAAAACGCAGCAGCACCATTTCATGTTCATGAGAACAGTTTCTCTTAACCCCGCTGTACTTCCCATTAATATTACAGCAAAAAAAAAAAAAAAAAAAAAAAAGGATATTCCATTTTCTTTTCAATTTGCAACTTTGCCACAATCAGACGAGTGCAAGGCAGGCCACTTTGCATGCTTGTTCACAACTACAATGCTGTTCGTTTTGCTGGCCTTTTTCAATGCATAGGTCTTCATGCAGCTCATTCCAAGGATTATTACAGAATGGAGACTAACACTAAGCATGCAAGTCACTGGCTTGACATTTAATCACCAATTTTAATCACCAATCATTTTTCTTTATGTGTGAATGAAACACTATATACGTAACAACTTCCAAACCACTTCTTCCTTTATAACCATTTGTCCCAATTTGTCAAAAACTGTCACAGATGCAGGTTCTTTGTATTTGAAACTGGTCCATCAGTATTTTTCAGATTTCTAACACATTAAAAAAATGTCCTTGAACCTCATATTAAAAAAAAAAAAAATCCTTGAACCTATCATTTAGAAAAACCAACTCTCTTCTTCACCTTCTCAACACTCTTAAGAATTGCGCACCAAAGCATGTTTTTAGGCAACTTGTATTCAAATATGAGGCCACAAATGGTAGGGTACATCTTCATCCTCACATGGCACAAATTAAGAGGTGATCCACACAATTATCCACATAGAATGATACAAGTGTTGACTGAGATAGGACGTATCAGTAGGAATGAGTGATATGATTACACATACGTCTCTAAAATAGCTTTTAAAGGATTTCCAAGAAGCCTGAAGCCTCAAATGAAAGGGATTCAAGCAATTCCCTCCCCATGCCATCTGTACAACAGTTATTAAAACAAACAAAAAGATCAGAGTATATGATGCGTTTATACAAAAAATCTAAACATTAGTGTACAGATCAATGAGCTGCTGAAAAAAAGTGTATTACATTGTTTGCTATTTGAATAATTATGCTTACCATGTCAAACATAAGCAAGCTGTGACCATGCTGCTAGATGTTTGGCCAAGTGGTGGTGGCTTATGCAGTACAAAGACACCCAGTACACCATCCTATACCTTTTATTTTGGGTCTGCCCTGAGCTTTTGCTTTTTTCCCTACCATTCTATGGCCAACATAAAAGAAACCTTGAAAACCACTGCAAGACAAGCGAGGAAGTGGGTGGACATTGGAGTTTGTCTAGGCAAGTACAATTTGCCATTTTCCATTTTGGCATCCTATGCTGTATAACATACCAAATCTATGCAGAATTCAAAATAAGAAGGGAGAGTATGTGTCTTAAAGGTCCACAGGGGGGGGGTGGGGGTGGGGTGGGGGGGGGGGAAGTCTTAAGGGGCGGCAATGGCTGTGTTACTTTTATCCGTCATGGAAATAATTCCCATAGTACCCTCAACCCTGATCATAGCACATTGGTGAGGTAGAAACTGATGGGCATTCCCTAAGCATATAGAGCTGTCTCCAGTACTTCTTTCAATTGCACTCAGACCAGGAAGGCAGCCAAGACGGCAATAGCTGGGATCTTTTGCACTTGAGGGTTAAGAATGTAGTTTCTATGTGAGCTTGCCTGTTGGCCTGGAGGTAGACTCGGCAGAAGACTGTGCCTGCAGAGATGTCTTCTTGTCTGTTGTCATTAAAGGAATGAAGGTAATAATGGAAGGTTGAGGAACTGTGGACTTTTTCCTATAGTAGCACAGACACCAGTAAGGGCACAAGTATTTCTCCTTCAGTCCTAAGCATCCATGATACTATCTGGATGGTTAAGGCAGGTGTGAGGGCTGATTATATCTGCACAGGCTGTCTGGTTGTTAGTGAGAAAGTAGATGGTTAATGATGGAAAACTGGTCTTGGTTCTTAAAGAGAAACTCTGGCGAAAAGCACAAGGAGATGGTGACATCACAATGGAAGATGACACCTTGGGGGTTGGCTACTGAGGCTGAGGATCTCGCTCCTACACCAGTTAGTGGCAATGATGTAGAAACAGGTAAGTTTTGTGAATGATGGCTTCATAACAGGACTTCCTGAAGTGATCTAAGACCAGAAACTGAGAAAAAAATCTGAGAAAGGGAGTTTCCAAGTTTTCGAGGCATCTCCAATCATGCCCAACTTTCCTGAGCAGCAGAGTGTCCTGGAGGACCCCCAGCTGCCTGATGGTGGTGCTGTACAGACAAAACTGGTGGATGGATTGCTGGAGGCTGAAAGATAGGCCACGAAGTAAGCCAGATGACAACACTTGGAGGTTGGAAGGGGAACTGACTTTTCTGGACGTGATTTTAGGATGGATGAGGTATCCTCAAGGGAAAGGGTGCAACATACTATGTGGGCTGATGCTGGTTTAAGACTCACTGGTGTAGTCAGGAGCCACCACAAAGGGGCCACACATGGAGATGAAGAACCAAGCAGTTTGAGTTGGAAGTCCCAGAGCAGAAACTAGCAAAGAAAGTTCTAGCATGGAGGCAGTGGGAGAGGCTGGATGTGAGTGAGGCTGAAGTCTGTGAACCAGGAGTGGGCTGACTACGATGGAGCAATCAGAATAACAATCAGGTACTTGTCCCTGGCCTTTCTTATCACTCTGCAGAGGACACAGATGCCATTACACATCCATCATTGTTCCAGCTTCTGTGTCTTGAACTCTGAGACTATAATGGGAGTCTCTTATTGAACTTTGTCACAAATCAATTGACCAACGGTCACATACTATTTCAAGAACATTCCTGTTGAAGGTCCACTCCATCTGAAGGATCCATCTGGTGGATGTGCTGAGGCGTTAGCCACAGCATGAGGGTCCCCATGATGCCAGGATGATCCTCTGGCTGTGGCACCCATGGAGAAGAGCCATGTCCTGGAGAGGAGAACAGGATTTGGCTGGCAAGTCCTCTTCTTTCTTTTGACTCTTTGCAATACTGTTAGGCTGGCAAGGTGTGGCAATAACACTGCTGGCAGGCACAAACTGATTAGGGGAAAGACAGGTAGACCCAGAAAAAATCCTGCCTCAAATCAAGTTTTGAAATGCCAGACTAAAGATAGCAAGGAGGGGTTCAGGAAAAGCCATAAAAAGAGATAACTGAACACTGTCAAACCAAAGGAGTAAAGACAAAATGGACACAAAAAAACTTTTCAGTGTACTGAATCAAAGGAAATGGAAGCAGAGGTGCACTGTACACTGAAGTATGAGATGGTCTACTGGGTGTCTCAGCGCTATGTCGATAGCAAAATTTGACCAAACATAGCAAGCAAACTGGTCAGAGCTTGTGTAAGTTGAATGTGGTTTGACAGTATATGACACCAATCTAGTAGTTCATTTACAATATTTGATATTGTGGATAAAAGTGCTATTTACAAACTTCCATATCATGATTCAATGTTTTAAAAATAAAACTCCAGCAATTCATCACTTCAGTTACTCCTTGCAAAAGAGAGAGAGAGAGAGAGAGAGAGAGAGAGAGAGAGAGAGAGAGAGAGGGTGTGTGTGTGTGTGTGTGTGTGTGTGTGTGTGCATGTGTGTGTGTGTGTGTGTGTGTGTGTGTGTGTGTATCACTTTTAACACCTTCCTTGTAGCAAAGTGGTGCTTTAGACACTTCAAGTGGGTTTTAAACGAACTTTTAAAATCATGCAGTGCTTGAATAAAGTACATTCTCTATCAGAACTTACCTTTTGCCTGAGTGCACAAATTAAGGCAGGAATATTTTTAAAAACAAAAACTACATAATCACAAATTCAATTCAAAGATCTCTTTATCCATTGCACGATAAAGCACTTTCTATACAATATCCATCCATTACAACTGTAACCTTGGTCACAATTCAAGGTAACATGAGATAGTGGATGGGTGAAGCACTGAGCACATGTCATGGATCCAACTGGCTGATGCTGACATGTCACTGCACACTGGACAACACTCTTGTGGACCATGGATTACTATAACGCAACATCCTGCTGCTGCTGTACTTTCTGCACGTTTGGTTGCAGTCCTTGGTCTCCCTGGTCTTTTTTACCCTGATCCATCCCTTGCTGCCCTGCAGCAGGCTGATCAGCCTGTGCTCCCCGATCAGCCAGGATGTCTCTGTCCTGGAACACAGGTTTCTGCTGCTGGCCTAGCATGGCCTTGTCTGGCTGCAGTGCTGCAGCCTGCTGCTGAGCAACGACCCCTTGACCCTGCTTCAGACTGCCGTCTTGTTGAAGGCGAAGTGCCTGACCTTGCTGTGCTGCTGGGGCCTCTCCCTGAGCAGGTCCCCCTGGACCCTGTTGCATGACACCCTGAGGCTGGTTCACCTGCACACCCTGCTTGACCACCACTGGAGGTTGATTCACCACCACGCCCTGATCCTGAACCACAGCCTGAGGCTGATCCGCTTTGTCTTGACCCTGTGCTACAACCTGAGGCTGGTTCTGAGCTTGGGCCAAAACTGGGGACTGTTTGGCTACATTGACATTCGGGGCTAAAACCTGGGGTTGGTTTGCATTATTTTGGTCTTGCGCTACAACTGGGGGGTTATTAGCGACATCTTCACCTTGACCCCCAGCCTGATTCACCAGGCCTTGCCCTTGTTGTTCCACAGCTGGGGGCTGATTTGCTACTTTCTGATCTTGCTTTACCCCGACCAGATTCTGAGGGGCAGCAGCCTTTTCCTCATGTGGCTGGAACAAAAGAATGTCCAATAATCAGAATTTTCACCACCGACATCTCCTGGTCCTATATTTTGAAGTCCTTTCAATAACAACAAAAAAAGTCCTGATTTCTCACTGCTGACTGCAAGTTTTACAGTCTGCCTTGTTATGATCATTAATGAAAACTCAATGACTGGGTGAACTTACTGGACAACACAGACCTCTGCCACACTCCTGGATCCACCCTTTGACCCAGAACCACACATTAATGTAATGGGTTTGTCTTTGAGCCACATTTGATCTTTTCATCGAATTTTGTTACAATCAGTTCTGTATTTTTTGCTTAATTTTAATGAATTAATTCAGGGTCGGCCTTGAAATTCACTGGGTTTGTCTACGGGCCACAATCCCTCTTTTCAACAAGGTTTGTTAAAATCAGCTCTTTATCTTTTGCATATATACTGCTTTCAGACAGACATAGGTGATAACGTATCCCTTTGGTGAAGGTCAAGAGGTTAAAAAAACATTAAAATAAAAGGAGAAAAAAAACCCCACAAAACACACTCGCCGAAAGAAAAGGAATGGGGGGAAAATAAGAGAATTTCACCCAAGCTGTAAGTGATGGCAGTCAGTAAAACCACATACAAACTGTACGTCTTTTGTCACAATGAATTACCATAATTTTTCTTTTTATAAGAAAATGTTCAAAATTTGTTTTGAAAGAAAAAAGCAAGTTTAGTTTTGAGATGACTGACATTAGTGAAAAGGAAGCCAAAGGAAAGAGGAGGGGATGGTTATTCATTTTCTTTTCAATTTTAAAGGGTGGAAGTCTGTCTCATCTTCCATGAATGGCATTACTCCATGCCTCTCATTCTGGCTTCCCCACACCATCAAGACTGTCCTGCCGCAGTTCAAAAGCCAGCACTCCACAGGCAGCAATCAATATCAGATCATCATGATACCACCCACCAGAGGAGACACCACACCAGGTCAGGTGGTGTTATGCAGTCACTACTCTGATCCAATATCATGCAGGGGACCACCCACTAAACTTGTGATAGATCGCATCTTGCATTTGTTGGATGAGCATCCTTCTTGTGAAAAGATCTGCCAAGTGGCCGATCCAGTGTGAGAGAATGCTCCCCTCAACGATTTTCTCGACGGATTTGCTTACACTGAAGACTTGGACAGAAGCTCACCTCAAGCATGATTTGGAGAGGAAACTCAAATTCAGGCTACCATGGAACCATGGCATGAAGGGCAACAGAATCAGAGACTATTAGCGTGATCAACATGAAATGAGATGAAAAAGACACCACATGGAAATTTCGTCCTGGTCTGGTCTGTGACAAGGCTTTACATTACATTTCCTTTTTATGAAAGATTCCTGTGTCAACCAGTCCCAGAAGATACAGACACACCTGCAGTGTTGGTGAGGAATCAGCAGCATTCTCAAAGATGCGTCAACTAAATGCATGCAGGTGCTTGGTTCTAGTTTTCCTAACTGAGCCCTCCACAACTGTGGGTAGGACCTGGCCGGGACAAAAAAAAAAAAAAAGAAAGAAAAAAGAAAGCTTCTACTGGTACTCAAACTCGTGGCCTCCCAGTCGCAGACCTCAGTGCCAATGACTATACCCTTGGGAATTGGTCTAGTTATCATTTCCCCCACCTCCCCTCTCCCTGCTTTTAATCCCTTACTGGAAATCACCAATCACAGACATAATCAATCCATATGTAGTAACTGATTACAGCTGACATGCAATTCAAATAAATTAATTTAGCATTGTTTGTCATCTTCAAAACCAGTGACATTTATTATTCTACCCACAACCTGTAAAAATAATATAAATTCTTTCAACATTGCAGTAACTAAATAAACTGCCACTCTGGTTGTAGGGGGATGGAACCTCCAGACTGCTTTACAATCACAAATTTCTCAGATTACAAATACCAAGTATACAATTTACACTCAAAACTTAACAGTAAAAATACAAGATAAGTGAGTCCATATTGATTTGAAAACTTTACCAATACTATCATCAAGTCATTTAAAAAGACAAAAATAATTTCAAATGTACACAAAAGAGATGAACAACAAAAGATTTTTGACAGCTTCACTTTGTGTACATACCATGAATGAAAAAAATTGCAAAAAAAACCCCAAAAAAACATTTGCAACAAAGAGTTCTACATTCACCAGCCACTGCAGCGTGGTGATCAGCATCATGGATTTCTAGCTGGGAGGTCATGGGTTTGATTCAAATCACAGCTATTTATATTTCTGGGATTTTTTGGCCCATGAATGGCTCCTATCCAGAGTTGAGTTTGCTATGGGCTCATGTGGGGAGATGGGAACCAGATTCAACAACTTAATGGATGTGTATCTGAGAATGTTGTTCAATTTCCTGACCATTCCTGCAGGTGTCTGTATCTCTTGGGCCTGGTTGATGCTGGGATATATCATAAAAGCAAGAATAGAGTACAGCTGTGTTATGCAATCTTAGATCAAAATAAAACTTCATAGCACGATCTTCATCATGCTCATCCATCAACGTTTACACACAAAAAAAGTCTCAAATTCTGTGGTCCTTCATGTCTTACTCTCATGGTCACCTAAGTTTTTATTTATTGTCCGCATCTGTGTCCCTGGTGAATTTGTGTTGAGGCTGCTGATGTGGGCAAATTTGAGGGGATTGTTGTTGGATGGTCATGTTGGCGCCCTACAGAGGAGGATGCTCACTTAAGTTGGCTTGGCAATTGAAAAAGTTATTGTTATCAATAGGGGGCTTAGTAGGTGGTGTCTCGCATACGTTGGATCAGAACAGGCCCACTGAACACCACTGAAGTGACCTGACAGTAGGGCAGTGTTTCCTCTGGTGGGTTGCCTTACAGTGACTTGACACCGACTCTCCCTGTGGATTGCTTGTCCAGGGGCTGTGACAGTCCAAATCAGGGAGTGGCTTTGTATGGTGTACCGGAATGAGCGGCGTGAGGGCAATGCCACTTAAGTGGCACGAAAGATGAGACAGAAAAAAAGTTCTACATTCATTTCTTGCAAAAGTGAAGTATCTTTCTTTAAAATTCTGTGAGTAAACAAAACAAAGAATATGTATTAAATCAACCATTCCTGTACATGTAAGATGCAAACAAACATTCAAGCACAGTTGCAGTCAAGTAATAATTACCTGAAAAAAAAGGATCTGCTCAAATTTCAGTTAGCACACATGATTTCCTTTAGTTTTTCTGATTATTAGAACAAACAAACAAAAACCTGCTTTACCCAGCCCCACATACTGGCCAAAATTTGCTCAATGAAGTAGTGAAAAAATCCACGGAACGATACTCAGAGGCGTAGATATTTAAAAAAATAAAAGTAAACACGACAAAACTTTCTTTTGAATCTGACTGAGACCCGCTTCGACAGAACATTGAATCTGATTGAGACCCACTCTGACAGAACATGGCTAAGCTACCCTAAAGGGAGCTAAACAAGTAATGTACACATTTCAGCTAGTTGTGTGCTGGCCCTGCAAACATGGCAAGTCATGAACATGGTCAGCATTCTATCTCATACTCGTGTGCTGTCATGCTACACATAGTTTGTTTTTAGCTTCATAATCATTGTAGGTCCTAAGTTCCATTCAACTAACATATTTTCATCATTCATTCAGACACAGGACTGAAAAACCTGATCTGTCAAGTTTTAAGGGCTGACCTGGTGATTGTTTTGACTGTTAAAACTCACCCCACTTTGTGTGCTTATGATTAGGCAAATATCAGCTACCAAAAAGTTGCTTAATCCTTACAGAAAATGTTGGCCCCTTCAATTTCAAGCTGAACAATCTCCATTGTATAAACACACTGCCTGGAATTAGCACACAACCATAAGCACACACATTTAAACAAAGGTATACACTACGATCATTCAACTAAACGATCTGACCTCAATCATCTGTCTTGCTTCCTGAAACTTTTGTTTTACTTGTGAAAAGGGGTCAAAAGTAATTTCTTCATTCACTTCCCTATCAGGAACATCACTGCAGAACTATTCTGTCATACACAACTATAGACAACCCAGCTCCAGATCATACAATAGATATACATGTAACTCATTCAACAGAAAAAAAAAAGAATAAAAGAAAAAAGAAGCAATTATGTACAGCTATTGCTTTCCAATTCATTTTGACTTTCTTAACATAATTACGTATCCCACCACCATTTTTTTTTGGTTGCCACAAATCTGCCAATTAAAAAAAATGATAACCTTTGTTCTTTTTTTCCCCAATGACATTTCTACACAATTTTTTCATAGTAGATTCTGTAATGTTTCTGACATATTTTCTTCACCAGCAGTTACCCTGAGAAATCAAATTTGCCCGTACAATTTGAAATGTCACCCTCATTGCAATCAAATGTCAACATTCTGCTTTCTTCACACCATCACATGAAGCTCAATCACTAAAACCACAAAAAAATCCCCAAACAATGTAGACCTAGGCTGTACCGAGATTCTGAAGACGTGAAGAGATGACTGGAAGTCAGCTCAGACTGTCAATGATCATTTTCTTCACCATCTTTCCAAAATTAGTAATCAGCGGCAAGCTGACTTCAAGTTACAGAAGACTGTTTTCTTCACAATTTCTGTTCTCAGTCTCCATTGCCCAGACTGAGATTCACAACATCACTCGCTAGAGTCCATTTGTGTTAACAGACATGGTAAGAGAAACCAGTATACACAAAAGTGTACCCATCAGAACTACACCTTATTTGATCAGACAGGTTCAACAATGCCCTGGCCAGCCAGATAAAAGCATCTGCTAGCTCTGGGCGATCATCAAGACAAGAAATCCTAACGCTGACCCCTGCCAACAATCCTACTTCTAACCATCCACCTGTCCCTGCACTTTGAGTTCCTGAAAGAGAGCTTTCTGCTCTTTTAGCGGTTCTTCCTGCTTCTTCTGTTTGACAATCAAGGGATCCAGTAGCTGTTTCTTTACCTGTCCGTGCTCCTTCTCTTCCTTCTTCTCTCCATTTTTCATCCTCTGATCAGACAGCTTCTGTTTCTCGTCCTCTGGCTCCTTTTCTGCTTTCTGAGCAAGGGATTCTTTTTCTTTGTCAACTAGATTATCTGCTTTGGCAGGCTTTGCATTCTTGTCAACCTGGAAGAAATCAGACAGATCATTTACTTGTTGATACAGTCAGAAGACATTTCTGCTTTCATTTCTTTAGCTAAGACAAGATTTTTGCAATGTTAAGTATGGTTTCTCGAGTATCAATACTATCATCATTTTGTGTCAATGCTGTTGTCATTTCCAAACAATTTAAAAAGAAAAAAATGGCAGTAACAGTGAAACCCCAGAACAAAAAACCACTGAAGAAAGATTCCCATCTAACAAAGATTTTTGTAAAACAATTCTCTCTGCTGCGTAAACTAGATTTATCTCCCATTCAAGATATCTTCTCTCTAAAAACTTTTTTCTTCTTGGAACAGTTCTGTTTCTGTCTGTACTGGGTTATGCTTCAAATGAAGGCTGCCTCCCTTTACAGACTTGGGTATCTTTTCTGCAGCATTTTCTCTTTGCCTGTTCACCTCACAATCAAGTCTCTCATCCTCAAGACTTTTCTGCAACAGTTCTGTCTCTGCTAGACTGAATATATATCTTAATAAAAACTGATTCCCTTTACAGATCCCATTTCTTGGCCTCCCTTTACAGATCCTGTTTCTCTCCCTCCCTTTACAGATCCCATTTCTTGGCCTCCCTTTACAGATCCCGTTTCTCTCCCTCCCTTTACAGATCCTGTTTCTCTCCTTCCCTTTACAGATCCTGTTTCTCTCCCTCCCTTTACAGATCCTGTTTCTCTCCCTCCCTTTACAGATCCTGTTTCTCTCCCTCCCTTTACAGACCCTGTTTTTCTCCCTCCCTTAACAGACGCTGTTTCCCTCCTTCCCTTTACAGACGCTGTTTCCCTCCTTCCCTTTAAAGACCCTGTTTCTCTCCCCTTCCTTTACAGACCCTATTTCTCTCCCTCCCTTTACAGACCCTGTCTCTCTCCTTCCCTTTACAGACCCTGTCTTCCTCCTTCCCTTTACAGACCCTGTTTCTCTCCTTCCCTTTACAGACTTTCTCTCCCTCCCTTTACAGACCCTGTACAGACTGCGTCTCTCCCTCCCTTTACAGACCCTGTTTCTCTCCTTCCCTTTACAGACCCTGTTTCTCTCCTTTCCTCTACAGACCCTGTTTCTCTCCTTCCCTTTACAGACTCGGTTTCTCTGCCTCCCTTTACAGACTGTTTCTCTCCCTCCCTTTACAGACCCTGTTTCTCTCCTTCCCTTTACAGACCCTGTTTCTCTGCTTCCCTTTACAGATTCTGTTTCTCTGCCTCCCTTTACAGATTGTTTCTCTCCCTCTGTTACAGACCCTGTTTCTCTCCCTTTTTTTTTTTTTTTACAGACCCTATTTCTCTCCCTCCCTTTACACACCCTGTTTCTCTCTCTCTCTACAGACCCTGTCTTGTTTTTACAGACCCTGTTTCTCTCCTTTCCTTTACAAACCCTGTTTCTCTCCCTCAGTTTACAGACTCTGTTTCTTCGCTTCCCTTTACAGACATTGTTTTTTTGCTTCCCTTTGAAGATCCATGTTTTTCTGCTTCCCTTAGAAGATCCATGTTTTTCTGCTTCCCTTTGAAGATCCATGTTTTTTTGCTTCCCTTTGAAGATCCATGTTTTTCTGCTTCCCTTAGAAGATCCATGTTTTTCTGCTTCCCTTTGAAGATCCATGTTTTTCTGCTTCCCTTTGAAGATCCATGTTTTTCTGCTTCCCTTAGAAGATCCAATTTTTCTGCCTCCCTTAACTGACCTACATTTCTCTGCCTCCCTTCACAGAATCCATATCTATGTACTGCTGGAGGAGGTTATTGACAGATTCCCGTTGTGAAAGTGGTTCAGTGTAGCTCCATTTATGAGCATGCACATGAACACGTTTCACAAGAATCTTTTTCTGTATTAAATTATTTATATATTACATCACATTTAAGAACCCAGAAGCTTATTTTACCTTGACTTCATCAGCAGGGGCAAAAGGATAAGGTGGTTCCAAGCGTCGATTGCCATTTACAGGAAGTGCGTTCTCTGAACAACAATGAACAGAAATGAACAATGGCTTTATATCTACAACACAATGGACAATAAACTGAATATGAAAGAAAATCAATTCTCTGAACAACAATGAACGGAAATGAACAATGGCTTTATATCTACTACACAATGGACAATAAACTGAATACGAAAGAAAATCAATTCTCTGAACAACAGCAATGAACAGAAATGAACAATGGCTTTATATCTACTACACAATGGACAATAAACTGAATACGAAAGAAAATTCTCTGAACAACAATGAACGGAAATGAACAATGGCTTTATATCTACTACACAATGGACAATAAACTGAATACAAAAGAAAATCAAACAGAAGTGGGAACAGGGGAAACAAGGTTTTGCACTAAGTTCAGCTTTGTGCCAAATCATGGTCAAAACTTCCAAATGGCAGCATTTCCGAGATTTACCAGCTGAAAAATTAAACTGTTTTCCCTCATCAGTTTTCATGCTTTAATACTGGCTCATGTGGCCTCTCTAACCTTGAACATGCCGTGCATGTTGTGTTAGAGGGTGAGCAAATTTTGGGGGACATATCAACTATGCACCCTGTTTACAAGCACCCCATTCCACACCACCGTGAGTTTGCACATCAAGTCTGCCTGAATGGCCATGAGCAGCATGCAACTTTTAACCTCGTTTTTCACAACTCCTTGAACATTTTCCATTAGGCAGAGACTGGGTGTCTCTGCCGGCCTAAGCAGGTTCAGAATGGAGTACTGACACTTCCACTGTTCTGTTTCACAGAACCTGTGAAGAAAGGTGTTGACTTCTTGGAGGAAATATCACCTTGTAGGAAATAATGGCTGAATGTATGGTTGGAGATGGTCTAACAGCACCTGAATGTGATTCTTGCAGTTATCTGTTCCCTCTATGAAAACAAGGCCACCCAGATCAAACATAATTCCACAGCGTAAGTTTCAGACTCATCGCCAGTATACATACTTTTCAAAGGACTTTCACCATGCTGTTTCTTTGCTGATGTTCTTCAGATTGGTCATCATTTTTAATCACTTGAAAAAGATGTGTTTGCAATGATCATTCACAGAACAAGGCAGTGTTGCCTGACACCAGTTTCTCCTGAGCATTCTGTTCACTTCCTTGACCACAATTTTCTTTTTCACAGTTTTTTCTTTTGAGATCCATAATGAAGCTTCATTTGTACAGTCTCCATAAATAACTCAAAGCTGTAACAGAGTTAAATTCATTATCTTTCTGTAATCCGCAACAACAAGCCTGGAGCATCTTTGACTCTTTCATTCCTACTTTTCTATGCACTATTACTTCCTCTTGTTGCTAGATTCTTATAATATGAGTATTCCCTTCATTCCTGGATTTAGAAAAAAGAAAGAAGTGTTATGTGAGAACTGCCACGTATGCAGTAGTGAACGGGTCAGAATAGAGTGGCGACCACTTTTCCATGCTGTAGGGACCGTCTGGCATCCATTCCATTCATAAACACTGCCGCGCAAGCGACCTGGTCATGACGTGTACCGATGACGCTACTCGTGCAAAGTTCAAAGCGCTTACAGCGAGAACCGATTTTCCAGGCTGCAGGAAGGAAAGAAGGGATTTTGTGCTGCCCAGTTTTCCGGGCTGCAGGAAGGGTAGGATTTCTGCAAATCGGAAAACCGGGTTGCAGGGATGAAAGAGTTAAGCAGCTCAGCCACTAAATCTTTTTTTTAATTTAAATCTACTCTCACAGCCCGAGTTTTGACACTTGCTTCCCACTGATCCAATCTGGTGAAATCATTTCAGAACATGTAACAGAGTTTTAAGACATCTAAAGCACTCTTGAAATGCTCCTCCTCTTCAACTGGCCTTTGCTAAATAACGATACCATGATCTTTCTTTTATCATCACCGAGATTCTCATCTTGCTTTCCCATGGTCACAAACACAAGAAGAAAATCCCTAAAGAATTAGATCTAGGTGCAGAAATCTCTTTTTTTTTCTCTTGAATTTGCAGCATTCCTTTTCCTCGTTCAGTGCTTATGTAGTAATAAGAAAATGACAAAAGTCACAAAAATATGGAAAATGAATGAATGCCAGTTCAGTGTATGCCGGTCTGAAAAGTTTAACAATGATTTAGCATGAGGCTGTATAAGTAAAAAAAAAAAAGGTTAAGGAATGAAAACCAAACCTCTCCCCTACCTCCAAAAGCACACACACACACACACACACACACACACACACACACGCGCGCGCGCGCACACACACACAACCAGCAGCCTAGATTTTAAGACTTAAGAGGTATCAAAATTACATGCATGCATTTGCATGTACACATCCACACTCACATCAAATGTTCCTCTTTTTTTGATAAGGTATATGTCAAACAACGTTTGAAATCTGGTTATCCAAAGTTGTTGCATTTCAAGGGTACTGGAACATCTAACACTGCAATCCAAAAGAGGCCTGGGCTAACAATTCAAAATTCTGAAGGATCCCAGACTCTAAACACTGTCACTACACGTCTGAATGTTTGTGACTGTTAGGTTTCTACTGCTTCATGTATTCAGTTTCCTTTCATTTTCATCAAAAGGCATCCAGGACATTACCTAGCCACACAACTACACTCTCTCTCTCTCCCCCTCTCTCCTTCTGTCACACACACACAACACACACATGCACACACAGAGTATGGACTAGTATCTATACATCCATGCCTCCTAAACGATACTGACACTAAAACTATGACAAAGTATTATGGTTAGAAACATGTTTGAACTATCATACATCTGTTGGCATGAATTTGCTTCTATCCATTTCACCCATCATCACCAGCAGTCATTACAAGGAAAGGGGATGCTACCTAGAAGCAAACCTTTTGGTATATGTGGCACAGCCTCCTTGTTATTTCTCTTGTTCAGATTGTGAGGAAGGTCATCAGCCGGAGATTTGACACTGTCGGCGGCCTCCTGTGCAGCACTCTGCACTTCCTGTGCAGTGTGACTTCGGTCCTGGGCGCTGAGCGTGGTGAATGTGCTGACCAGCAGAATGGCCACCCCCAGGGCCAGCACAATCTGCACACACATCGTCAGTCCCAGGTCTTACTGTCTGCGTTGCGTCATCTGTAAAAGGGCTCATAAGCTGTATCAATACTATTCACTCTGTCATGTACATTTTTCTTCCAAGAAAACAGATGTGCCAAAAAACTGGATAAGCACTAGTGGATGGACTGGTTCTAACAGCTCCCTTAACCTTTGAACTATCCATGTAGCTGCCCATATGCCATTTTCCCTTAACCTTTGAACTATCCATCTGGCTGCCCATATGCCATTTTCCCTTAACCTTTGAACCATCCATCTGGCTGACCATATGCCATTCTCCCTTAACCCTTGAACTATCCATCTAGCTGACCATATGCCATTTGTCTGAGATTTTTTTTTAAACAGCTTTCAACTTTTAAACACTTTAATAAAAAAGTAATAAATGAATATCTTTAAAAAAAAAAAAGGAACTTTACCACTAAAAGTAGTTTTAGAATATACTTACCAGTCCAAACAAATGCACTGGCATGGAATGTTGCCATATTATCAAGATACCGCGACCCCTCCCACCCCCAAAAGGAATTAAAAAAATTGCGGGAAAGTCAGTCAGCCCCTGCACTTCCAATTGTTTTCTTTGTCTTTTCTTTTCCTTTTTTTCAGATTCTGATAATATGATGATGTTCAACACAGTATTTGTTTGGACAAATACGTGTGAGGAAAGAAGTCTGATAGTTTGGTGCACCGTTCATCACTTCTGGCTCCCCACCCCTCTCCCTCCCCCCCACTCCCTAAACCCTAAAACTTGGTAGTTAAAACATTAAGCTACCAATAAAAGAACATTTTATTCTACTCAGTTTCAAATTTAACACATTAAATTGTATTTGCAATAGCAGAAACACACACACACACACGCGTGCGCGCGCGCGCACACACACACACCAATCCTGTTCAATTTCTAATAAAAAACACTCAACTGTACTTGCAATAACAAAAACAAAACAAAAAAAACAAACAAAAAAAAACATACACACCAGAGCTGTTTACAGACAACCACATGCATGTAAGATGCCGAACACAAGACTGGTATAACATTCCAAATTCAAAAATAATTCACTCCCATACAGGCTTCATTGACATTTTCTGTTATGTTTGATTATTCCATTCCAGGTTCAGAAAGATAAAGACTTTTCAAATGTATCATCATCAAATGAGGTCAAACTTAATCCTGACCTTAACTCATCTGAACCCTAACCCTGTCAACCGATTTTTCAAACCTTTTCTTTTTTGTTTCAAAACAAAGCGACTGAGGGCGGAAAACAAAGCAAAATTTAGAAAGAGAGGGGGTTACTCACCGCCAGGGAAATAGACAGACAAAGTCCTGTACTTTGTCTATGTCCTTGGTGGTAACTAACCCCCTCTCTTTCTAAATTTTTCTTTTTTGATTGAAAAAAAAATCTACACATGAAACACAGACTTTTTTGTAAAGCAAATTAGCTATCAAGAATGTGTAAATTATCTCAGTAATATTTCCAACTAAAGGAATTTGTTTGAATCTATAAAAAAAGAAGTCTCTCACAAAAAAAAAAAAGAAAAAAAAAAGGAGTTTTCAGAAGATCAACCCACTTTCTGGGTCTTTGGCATGTTTGTGAATCCATTTGTAAGGGTTATTCATATTCATAAGCACAGAAACACACAAATATGTACAGACAGATATACACGATGTAAACAAGTTGATGGAAATACCTGAGCAATAGTTTTTCCCTCCGGTTTACTGACCCGCAGGAAGAAGAGTGCAGGAAAGATATAACAGATTAAAGTCCCAGTGATGGCGCCATTCAAACCCAGCACAAACTCCACTGAAACACAGTCATGTCAACGCATAACAATAAAACAATCAATCAATGGAACTGGAACAGATGTACATAAATCAGGGTCCATACCAATTTCTGATTTGTAAATTTCATTACTTCCCCCTGAATTTTCCAGCTCAATTTTTACTTTTCCAGTCTGTCAAGAGGTACCAGAGGCCCCACTTAATACAGGGGAATCTAAAAAAATGCATGAAATGCTCTATTTCTCTTTTGCTTTTATCTCAAATATTCAATTTGTTTATCTTTGCTGCCACTAGCCAATAGTGTTCTGCATTCCTGGCATGGCTTCAAACAGCCTCTTTTCCCATGTTTGACAACTTCAAAGCTTTGGAAAACAATCCTCATTTAAAAGAAATTCTTCCTCCAGCCATATACAAAACAAGTTGTGTCCCCTCCTTTAGCCACAAGTTTGCTTGGACATGATTCAAAATGGTGACATCACACCCAATTTAAAACTGAGTTGATACCCTTGAATATGATTTCACATAACCACTTCCAGCCATATTCAAAACAAGTTGCGTCTCCCCTCCTTTAGCGACAGGTCTGTTTGGACATGATTAAAAAATGGTGACATAACACCCAATTAAAAACTAGAGTTAATGCCTTGAATATGATTTCAGATAAGCGAGTATGGAAGTGTGTCCCATCCTTATGCAAACCAGTTAACGCAGTGACATGACATCAATCTCCATGTCCGTTCAGGGGCCACATCCCTATGTGTGAGAAAAGAAATGCTTTTTTTTTTCTTTCTTTTTTTTGCGGGGGGAGGGGGGTGTCTGTTCAGCATAAAAGTTTGCCATGGTGAGTACATATTTATCACTTTCTCTGACTTTTTACTTACTTTTTTCCTTTCCCTTACCTTCCGGTGACTGGAAAACGTTTTCACGACTTCCTGGGTTTCTAACCACTATGAACTCCAGTAATCCCATGCAAGATTATTAATAAAAATCCTCTTGAATACCAAACAAAATCAATTAAAGTCCACACAACTGCAGATGGGTGAGTGAAAGTGTGCGTATGCTTGCATTTGTGCGTGATTGAGTGAGCGAGCAAGCGAGCGAGCGAGCATGTGTGTGTGTGTGTGAAAGTGTATAACGATATAGCTGTTGAGTGTATATGTGTAAGTTTAAGCAATTTTGAATGCTTTGTGTGAGTGTGTGTGCATGCATGAGTGCATGCGCATCATGCTTATGGTTGAGTGTGAATGTAAGTCTGTATATATGTGTGTGTATGTATGTATGCGAGTGTGTGTGCAAATGTATAGACATTGTGTAAATGTAGGGAGAGCAGAAAAATAAGACAGATAGACCGACAGGCAGGCAGGCAGACAGACAGACAGACAGGCAGACAGAGAGACAGAGACAAAGAGAGAGAGAGAGAGAGAAAACTGAATGTGCATACCAACATTCAATGTTGAACCGATACAAAACATAAATCCAATTAATCAAGCATGATCTCAAACTTTCATGCTGCAACTGAATTCAGGAGAAACGAAGGTTTCTGTCCCATCATCTTTCAAAACAGGTGGTAAATATAAGGATTTGTTGACTGGGATAATCACAGTATTCTGACCATTTGGAATGAGGATGCCGGTGATCATGGACCCCATGACGATGGCAATGGTGATGGCTTTGAACAGGTGTTCTGGGATGTAGGTACCGGTTGCTATATCAGAGTGCTTGGATCTCTAGAAAAACAGAAACACAATCCCGTCATCAAAAAATGGTGAATGCTAAGGTGTTTTATTACAGTAAGTCATATCATCGGTGGAAACAAGCAATAAAAATGCGGCAAAAAAAAGAAGATAAAAAGCAATGATTAAAATGAATAAAGTAAATGATAGTAAATACATAATAAAAATGAAATGTATACAAAATCAGGTAAACAATCTGCTTTGTAAGTAAATGCACTTCTGCCGAGTCAGCTATCACCAGCTAATAATAATTTCGACACAGGACACGTAGAACATTATCTTAATCAAAAACACCAGCCAGGAACCGTCTTTTGATTTCCTATTTCTTTCAGCACTGTGTAACAGCTGTCAAAACATTTTGATAGTACAAAGATAAATGTGGACATGTGTGCACAATGGCATGCATTTACAGAACAAACATTCCAATGAACTCTTACATTGTTTTCTTTATTCAAACACTAGTTTAGCCCAGTTAAGAACCACTACATACTCCTTTTGCTTACTTACCCTTGGGAATGTTTAAGTGAAGAGGTGAAATGTAAATAAAAAAAAAAAAATGCAAATATGTTTGTTTTTTGTAAGCGCCATATGCTCAAAATAAATGGGGTGTATATAAATCTTCATTATCATTCATTCAGTTTTAGACTTCTGTTATTGCTGACATCAAAGAATTACTGTACTAAAATAGCCAGCTCTCCTTGTGTGTGTGTGTGTGTGTGGGGTGTGTGTGTGTGTGTGTGTGTGTGTGTGTGTGTGTGTGTTTGAATGATATTTGGTATTCACTTCAGAATTTACAAAGCAATTAACATCAAAGACTACTAAAATTCACAGCTTTTCATGCGGTTTACATACTATTACTTTTTTTTTTTTTTTTTTTTCATTTCATCTTGAATTTCAACTATAAAGCAAATACATACTTAAAAAAAAATGCAAATTAAACAAGCACTTTATTGGAATGTGAATATGAAGAAAGGGGAAGATGACAATTAGAAAAAAAAAGTGAGACAAAACTGAGTGCAAACTAAATAGGCACGTTGTTAAATATGAATATGAAAAAAGAAGATGACAAACATTTTTTTTTGTGGTGGGAAGCTTTTCAGATTCATGCTCACTGTACAGGTGGAACAAATTACAAACATCTTAAAAACTCTGATTTTACAATTAACATTGTTACTGTGAACTGAACATGTACAATTTGATGCAGCGATCAGAAATGTCCACTCTTCAGGGTAATTCTTAATATGATCATAAATTGGAAGAAAACTCTCTCCTCCTATAGATTGTTGCAGTATTATTTTCTTACCTGTAAACACAGGTTAATGTCTTTGCTACTACACACTTGTAACAAGATAAGCAACAAGCTTAACATTTCATGAAAGCATCCAACTACATGGGTCAATAGTCTTCAGATTGGAAAAAAAAATCTCTAAGAGGATTGATTTAAAAAAGAGAAAAAGATTTTTTTTTTAAAAAAAAAGGAAAGAAGTGCAGACAAGAATTGCTACATGGCAGAAAAGGATTAGCTGCTCTGACGAAGGATGTGCAAGTGCTCTCTCTCACATTCAAATGTGTATATACACTGTATATACATGATAAGCCACTATCAATGAATCAAAGACAATGTTAGAGAACTCAGAGTAGTTCAACTCATTTGTCTGAGAACAGGTGTGTATCAATTCTAATAATCCTAGATATTGCATGATGCTGCTTTGCCTCACTATAAATCAACAAAACGGCATAAACCTGAAGCTACTGCATTATGCTCCATCCAAGGTGACTCACACTGTGCCTCCTGTAGTGACTTTTTATTATCATTATTATGAATACTTATATAGCGCCTATCCTCGGCCAGAGACCAAGCTCTAAGTGCTTTACAATCCCCACTCATTTACACAACAGGCTACCTACCTGGGTAGTGCCGACTGAAGAGCTACCAGCTGGCGCTTCATTCAGTTGTTTCCCGTGTCATCCAGTCAATATCGTTCACTCAATTTCCTTACTTTCTTCATTCTTTCCATTTTTCGCAAGGGTGCATGCTATGTGTAACGTGTCATCCATGCCAACTGCCAAACTGGCCTTCTCTTCTGAAAGTTGGTGATGGGATTTCACATGTGTGCAAGATGTTATGCGTGCGTTCACCTCGGTTTATAGTCTCATTTGAAGGACTGTAAGGGAAATAGAGCCAGAACAGTGTCAGACTTGAGGGGTCTCTTTCAATATGAATACCTTTCCCCACCTTCTGAAAATTATATCCCTGAAATGTCCCCTTTACTGTCATTTTCTGTCTTCACCTTATCTTTTTTTCTTTCTTGATGCCTTCTTTTCTTTCTCAGTCTTTCAGGTCCACTTACCTGTTAGTTTTAGAGCTGTCCCTCCACATTTTCCTCTTTCTGGACATAACTGGGCATTTTTGTACAGAACCATCATTTCATTTTTGTGTGTATGTTCTGATTCCCTGTTACAACCTCCTTTGTTAGGTAGGCTATATGAACAACATGACTTGACTTGGACTGCGTCAGGAGTATTCAGCTGCTCCAGCCAAAAAAAAAAAAAAAAAAAAGAAAAAGAAAAAAGTTGGTATACTATTGGATGGTGCAATCAACAACAGGACCCACAACTTCATCAGCACATTAGTTTTGTCCAGTTCTTAGTGCTAAGAGAGTATTACTTGTCCCGGTCTTAGTGACTGATTTTATAGCAATCATATCGGCAAATTACCCAGGTGACAGCTAATGTGCAGGAGGGAAATATCCTGCATGCACATGGCTGGGTCAGTTTCCCACCATACCCTTCCTGTCTGTTTCTGAGCTGGCAACGAGGGCAATAAATAAAAGTATAACTGATTTGAACTAGATTTTCCTCCATAAAATTGTGAAGAAAAGAAAAATCAGAAATCCGACTTATCAGGAAAATGCAGCATTACACTTTCTTACAGGGAAGATCCAGTCTAAGAATGGCAGTGTGGGTAGCAGGATGCAAGCCAGCAGATGTTAGACTGTCACACACAAAGAGACAGCATCAAATGTTTCTCTTTTAAATGCTCAGTCACATTTCAATTATCCACTCTTCTATGTGCAAGCTAAGCGAGCGTTTGATTGTGATGAAAGAGGTGAGTTGGTGACATTCGATGTGATTCATGTCATTCTCTTTCCCTTGTCTCTTCTGAGTTTTGACATCAAAACCATGTTTTCTGTATAAAGCAACACTCTTGTTGCTTTTTAATGACTTATTGTGTAGTGGCTGACAGAATTTCATAATAAAAAAGCTTTTGAATCAATGACACATGAAACATCCATCACTGTGGGTGACTACACCTGTGATCAGATGCCTGGGGTAAAAGATTTACCACCGATTTGGGATTCAAGTTACCAAGGACTCATGAATAGCATCTTCTTTTTTTTTTTTTCAATTTCATGAAGTTCTGAAATTTATGGTTTTCAGAATCCTAATAATCCAGTGAGAAGCTGGGCCTTGGAGCATTATTTCTTGACCTTTAAGAGCCCTACTTATGTCCAATTTTCTTTTCCATTCGTTTGGTTTGGAGTCTGTAATATTTCTTTCATTGTCTGACCACATTTTGATGTTGTGCTAGAAAGTTTTGACTTGGTTGTGTCCATAATACAGCTCTGTTTGGTTGGCCCAGTCAGACAATACAAACTAGACCAAAAAAAAATCTGAAACACTGCAAAAACACAGAGAATTTGAAAGTAAATCAAACAAATGAATTAAAGCCAGAAAGGATCATATGGCATCCTTCTCCCTCTAACCCACTTTGTGTAAAATCGCAAGCTAAAGAAGCAATATTTATTTTCCCTCTACTCAGCAAAATTTGCCATGCATTTATATCATAGGACATTAAGTAATGCACAACAAATAGCACTACCACTAATCACTACAACTATACTAACTGCTACTAGTGGTTATTAGTAATACCATCATTATCATTGCTTTACTACATATGTCAACCTTGAAGTTACCAGATGCCAACTTCGGGTGGTATTTTAATTAATCATTTCCCTAAGGCAATTCAGAATCTCCTCCTCCTTGCTTGACTATAATTCCAAGGATCACCTTTCTACAGATTTCTACACATGACATCATCTTTAATCCCACCATCAAAGTAACCCTATTCCATTTTCAAGTATCAATCAAGGGTCCACATAGCATCTACTGTTCATACAAACAACAACACTTGAAACTTTAAGAAAAAAAAACCTCTCCACTGCAAATGAGAAGAAAACTGCGCACCTATACAAACCATCTGGCTAAAAGAACTGGTGATGAAATATGCCAAAGAATGAAACTAGCAGCACTGGGTAGATTAAGTCAATGATTTCACATATGTAAAATGTAAACCTAATGGTTTAACTCACCTCATGGCCATTCCAGAAGAGAGGTAGGGCACGAGGGGGCCTAAATTTCAGTGCATCGACATTACCATTGCAACATCACACTAAAACGGGCAGCAACAATGCCAGTTTACATACTATGCACGCTGGATTTGCACAGGCTTTCTAGTCTATCTATTCAGACACCCACTTAATGGTATACTTGGATGTTTTCATGCTATGTCAGCATGTTCAAACTAGCAAAGTTACGAGCTTTATTATCTATTATGAATACTTATATAGCGCCTATCCTCGGCTAGAGACCAAGCTCTAAGTGCTTTATGACCCACACTCGTTAACACAACGGGCTACCTACCTGGGTAGTGCCGACTAACGAGCTGCCAGCTGGCGCTTCATTTAGTCATTTCCCATGTCATCCAGTCAATACTGTTCAATATCGTTCACTCAATTTCCTTACTTCCTTCATTCTTTCCATTTCTCACGCAGGGTGCATGTTATGTGTAACGTGCCATCCATACCAACAGCCAAACTGGCCATCTCTTCCGAAAGTTGGTGATGGGATTTTAGTGTGTGCAAGATGTTATGCGTGCGTTCACACATGGAACCTCAGTGCTTCTGGTATTGCATCTTTCAACACCAACTCTTTCATATGACATGAGTAAAAAAAAAATGACAACACACACACACACATAAAAGACTATCTGTGTGGAAATACAATCCAAAAAACAGCAAAAATATCAGCTTTACACAGATAAAAAAGCATTTCAGGGTAAACTGCCAAATTACTAAGAAGATAACAATGACCTGAATTATCAAAACAAACTCTACCACTACTTCATAAAGGTTTTAGGATAACACTATGCGGATGAACAGAAACTGTCACCCTGCTACCTTGAGATAAACTCTTGAAAACTATGGCTGCATAGAAAGCATGAACAATGCTGCTAAATGTATACATAAAACAAAAATAACAGCAACTCCCCTCCCATACCCACTCTATGTGATTTAAACACTGCAGGTCTATCGCTTTAACCCAACTCCATACAAAAATCAAGTAAACACAAATAAAACCGACTGGAAAAAAAATGACTGTTCCAAGGAAAAACTCAACCCAGATCACACACACACACACACACACACACACACACACACACACACACACACACACACACACATGTATAAATATGTTTTCCAAAATCTTTATGAAAGAAATTCTATGACATACTGTTGCATCTGAAAAATCACCTATCTCCATCATGTAAAGAGGGGAAAATGACAGCTTTGTTTGTTTGTTGTTTTTTTGCGGAGGAAGCGGTGAGTATGGGGAGTATTGTTACTGATCCTGACTTCAACTTGTGAGGAAATAGATAAAAAGGAATTTCACTACCAAAAATAGTTTTACAATATGCTTACCTGTCCTAACAAATGTTGCATCCCCACTTGGCGTAGAACCTGGCCATATCATCAGGATCCCCAAAGAGCAAAATTGGGAGAGTATGGAGATAACCTTACTTCCATATCCAGTTAGGCAGCAGGAGTGATCGTCCTTAATGAGTCACTTCATTGCAACATATCCAAACTAGCTCAGGTTTCGCACAATTTCCCAACCAAGCATAGAACTGGGAAGTTGTCCTAGTGTTTGGACAGGTAAGTACATTGTAAAACCACTTTTTGTAGTAAAAATTCCTTTTTGTCATAATTGCCAGTCCAAACAAATGCCACATATGCTATGCATGAAGGGTGGAAAAGCCTTTTAATAGAAAGGTATCACTTAACATGTAGCTGGCATGCAGAAAGAGAGAGACATATAAACAAAGTCCAGTCTAGTAGGGAAAAGCATGAAAACTTTTATCAGCAGACTGATTATGATGTTGATCCAGCTCTTTGTCCATTTCAGGGGGCAAATGTGAATTGCCTGGCAATTGTGCCCCTTTTAAGAATGGACAAGAGGGAGACAGTAATGACAGCTGCAGAAGGACTTGGAGGAGGTCAGATGATCTGTAGACCAGCAAATACGTTGAAAAGCAGCTGGCTGCATCTTGACCATTCTATCTTGGTTTGGACAGAAAGGCCCAAATACATGGATTAGGATTTGAACACTCAATGTGCATTGCCGAGTGTCTTTGATGATGAGCTACTGCTTAGGGTATATGGCCTGCACTGACAGGATATCGAAAGAGGCGTACTAGGAATTAAAAAGATGAAACAGACTGCAACGTCACTAGAACATACAACAAACAAACAAGCACACAACAAGTGTAAAGTGAAAACCAGGATGCTGGGTCTTGTTGCTCCGTTACTTTTGCTGCCACATGTACAGACTTTTGTCAACCCATAATCCCTCACCCCAATGGTTTTGATGGATAGCTACTTCTTTACCCCTTCCAGGCTGGGGGGACAGGGATAAGGGTTAGCGAAAAAATCCTTGTAAACAGGGCAAAGTGAGGGGTTCAATAGCCACAGCTAAGCCTAGAAAGATCCCCTCTCTGCTCTCCCCCTTCCTTGGAGTGACATTGGTATAATTTCTACTTTTTACTAACTTTAGTTCTGTTTCACAATTTTACATATTATTTTATCATCTCCTTCATTTGGAATCTAATGTTATCTTCAATAAATCTCTTCTAGTAACCAACCCCCCCCCCACCCCCTTTTTTTTTTCACAGCTTAATGATCTATATTCAGCTTTGATCTAAATTTTCCCTCCCCCTTTTTCCCCCCTTTCTTTTCTAATATATTTTTTCCATTATAATAAGTCCATCCTACCTCATCAGCCGTAGATCTTTACTCCCAAAAACTTATGTTCCCTGTGGCCACCCAGCATTACCATCCCACCCCCTCTTAGTTTCCTAATAATCTGTTAGAGTTCACGGAGAACTTCCGTTTTTCCCCTCACCCTTGGTGCCAGGGTGGGGCAACCCACTCTGTGGTCAGACTTGGGTTTGATGCTATTGGCGGCAAATCCACCCTGACCATCCCCGTATTTTTTTCCCTACTCCCCCTCCAAATCCACCCATTAGTTTTACAATGAACTTTTAATTTGTTCTTTTTATCCACAACACTTGAATATAGTTTTTTTTTCTCTCCACCCCCCTGCCCCTTCCCTTTCACCCCCCTCTCCATACAACTCAACTATTCCTACTTTTTCAGCTGATCATTTTGTACTCACTGTCTCCAACCTTCACCTTTACTTGCTTCTTTCCTCTCTCTCTCTCTCTCTCTCTTCCCCTTGAATTGTGTTCACAAATGCATTCTGCTTTTTAGTTTCATTTGTGGATTGTGCTGTGCAAGGGAAGTATTGTTTTTTATCTCTTTTCTCTCTTGTCCAGTGTTTGTTGAAAAGGGCGCTTTCACCGAAATATCCAGAAGTTTTGTGGTGTCTTTTGTAAATAAAACAACGTCACTTTACACTTGTTGTGTGCTTGTTTGTTTGTTGTATGTACTAGGAATCAGTAATACATGTAGCATGATTCTGGGCATTCTGGAACTGTGGTAACTTTTTCGAAGAGCAAAAAGAGTGAGAAACTTTGTCACAAACGCTATCCTGAAAAAAGGATGACTTTACAGGCATCCCCTGCAGAGGAAGAAGGAAAGGATCAAATTACGATGAGGCTAGCGTGTTTTGTACAACTGACCATGCACTGGATACCCCAGCCTTAGCAAGAAAAACTTCTGAATTTAAAACAGAAGCAGCAAAATCATCATCTTCACAATGCTCATCTCCTTCATCATCTGTGTCATGTTCATCTGCGTTCTCACCAAACACACCTATATGATGATGGTCAGGGAATGTCCAGGCCTTCCAGCTGGAATCTACACAGGCTTACTCTTTTGTAGCAGAGGTTCCTGTTGAATCTCCTCCCAGCAGAACATTGTCCAACCCTAAGCCTTAGCAGACGAGCGCAAGACAGCACATCCCTGATGAACACACATTCCCTGGCCCCTCCACTTCATTTATAAAGCGCTGAAGGGCGTGGCAGAAGTGAGTAGACACTGGTCTTTCTCCACAGAATTCTCCACAGACCTCAGTTCCTTTAAGGCTTTGGCATAGCTGGAAGAGGTAGATGACTCTTTTGCTAATTCTGGCTGACCATCTTGAAGGTTAATCTCATGAAGAGAACGCCATGCAGTATTGATACAGTTCTCGTATGAATTACAAGGAGAAAACAGCAAACATGTTGTACAGGAGATGCAGGTCTCATGAATATCAGCATGAGCACACAATTTGTAGGAAGTTGAGCAGATGCATAATGCCAAAGGAGATGATTTCGAGAATGATGAGGCAGATGCCAAGGCATCAATGATGGAACTGACTGTTGAAGATAAGTGGTGTAGGAATGTAATTAGCAAGAATGATAATCCAAAATTCCTCCCTGAGATGAGACAGAAAAAGAAGCTTCTCCTTCAAAATCAAAAGCAAGCTTGAGTGGGCATTCACGGCAATCCATGAGAATCAAAAACATGAAGACTGAACTTCGGACAGCAGTGAGGGGTGCATTCCTCTCTACGCTCTGGAGAAAACAGAGCTAGTTTGAATATGCTGCAATGAAGTGAACAACGGGCAATCAGTCTTCATGCCTAACTGGCTATTGAGGTGAGGTTATCTCCCTGCCCTCCCAATATATATATCTTTTCAATACTGATGACATGGTGATATTCCACATCAAGTTATTTGTTCAAATAGGTAAACATGAGAAAAAGATGATTTATGGTAAGGATAGTAGCTTAAAAAAGTAACAGATCAAATAATTTTTTTTTATTAATGCAAGCAGAGTCTGATATGTCATATGAAAGGAGGAAGCCTGTATCAAAAAAGCTCCGAGTAGTTGAGAAGCAATCTTTTTATCAGTGTGTAAACACGCAAAAGACATAGACACAAACACACTTGTAATAAACATGTTCTGATAACGTGCGAGTAAAATGACCTTAAAATGTTGAAACTACTAGGTTCAATTCACACACACTTTAATACAGCATTCTTCACCATTTTGATATATAGAAACAGTTTAAGAAATCTAATATTAATCTAGCAATCATTTTCTTCCTGTCAGTTTAGTAATCATGATAACTGTCTAACTCATAGTTGTAATAACACAATCTCCAGAAAGCAGTAACTTGAAAACTTCAAAGCTAAAAGCACCACAAAGTTAACCGGGGATGAAAACTGAGAAATTCTGGCAGGACAAAATAGTCTTTCATTACTTAGGTGCAGTTTCCCTTGTAGACTTACGATGAACCCTGAAGATCAAGAATGAACTAAAGTACCTTCTGGAGATGTTTAAGTTTTCTGTCCACCTGTGTTATTGGCCTTCATTTCCAAAACAAAACTAACAAGCAAAAAGTAGCAGGTAGACTAGTTTTATTTACTTTCATGTCATCTCCTTTGCGCTCGCAGGAGAGACAACTACAAGACAGAATTAAAATATTGTCAGTATAATTAAAAAGATGGTAAGATTTTCTTTTTGTTTCTAGGTTTTTTTTTGCTGCTTTTTTGTGCATCAGTGGTCGTAAGTTTACACAATGAGGCCCCTCCTTTTGAGGAAATTTGGGGTTCAGTAGAGGCAACCAGCACAAAATACTCAAATGACTCTTCTTTTCTAACATCATTGGTGAGTTTTCCTGGCAACCGTAGTTGAATGAAAAGATGTCGACTTATGTGTATGCATGAAAGTATGTGATTGTGTAAGTATCTGCACATGTGCATCTGCATGAAAGTAAGTATTTGTATACATAAAATGTGCCTGTACTAGCAAGCTTACAAATACATGTAAGATTCAATCAAAGGCAAGTTTTTCCTGTTTTTTGATGATCAAATGACACATCTTAATACCAGTTCATTTATCAAAAACTGGACATGACTAAATCCTACAAGTATTTAAAGACATTTTGTGTACACTTTTCTCCAAAGAAAATAAAGCTGTGGCTGTCCTCACTAGTCTGAATAACTCAAGTCTCACGCTAAGTTGCAGTTAAAAAAAACAACAAAAACATTAGAAATCTAAAGGCTGTATTGGTGAGTGCACAGTGCAAGAAGGCAGGTGGGGAGAAAGATGAAAGCAGCTCTAAATTAACCCTAGCTAAGTCACTACAAACTTGAGGAGAAGCATAAGGTAAAAATGACAAGATTATTAAAATGTGAGGAACTGCATCGACTAAAATGATTGAAAGGTGAGAAATCTGTACAATATTTATTAAAATGTGAGAAAACTGTGATTGTTAGAATATTTATTAAAATGTGAGAAAACTGTGATTGTTAGAGCCAAAAGAAGGAAAACATTAACTCATTCTGTCTACAACACAGCAGAAGCAGTTGGTTAGCCCCATTTTCCTTACTGTGGAGGAATGAACATGCGTTTCAAATGATTCCTCGAAGTCCTGAAAGAGATTTAGTTACTTTTGAAGCAGAAAGCAATACTCACTGATATTCAATGCAAACAAATAAATATTCATCCAAGTTTAGAAAGGTAAGAAAGCAACAAACAAACAAAAAAGGAAGCATGTACTGCTCTCATGTAGTCTCTCATAAACAACAACAAATGTCCTTCCATACCATCATTGTCCTTGGATGATATCTGTTTCAATATACCACGGCCATTCACACTGTTGTCCAATAGTGACCTCAATTTGATTTCCCCTCTGTACCTATGCCTGTGATGAGTTTGTATTCAAACCTTTTGATTCTTGTAGATTCATGGGGATGGTGTTTGAATGGACACGGTGATCTCCACTCCCCTTAGCAGAAACTGTCAGTCAATGGTTTTCTAGGTAGTGCCTTGTGTATGTCAAATCAGGAAAACCAAAGTGACTCCGCAGCACTGCAAGGTCTCTCATGGATTGTCTGATGATGACATGATGTATTAAAAAGAGTCCCCTGTAAACAGCTGGCGCGGGGAGACAGGACTAACATGGGGTGGCTGAGTGAGGGGGACTAAGTATAGGAGGCTGCTTAGAACATGATATATAGCACAAAGGAAACGAAAACAGTGTGAGAACTCTTCTGCATAGAGGTTAAGAAAGTTGATCTCACTCAGTCATTGCATACAGTTTTGTTGCAGAAAAAACAGAGATGTGAAAGGAGCACTAAAAACATTGGAGATAAATCCAATTTCTACCTAGTCAGGGTAAGCAATTCTCCGAGGATCTCATGCAACACTGGAGTTTCTCACAAAGGGTCTGTTTGATTTCAGCGCTGTCAGGGAAATTGGCAGCTCGTATACTCACACGTTTTCATTCAATAGGAAATGAAAGCAATTTGTCATCAGTAGAGGGTTTAGTAGGTGGTGTCCAGCATATGTTGAATCAGAACAGGAACCACTGAACACTATAGAATTGACTAGGCAGTAATGCAGTGTCTTCTCTGGAAGGCTGCCTCACAGTGGTATTGACCACTCCCTAAGGGTTGCTGGTGCTGGGACTGCAACGGGACACATCAGATCAGGATGTGGCTGTGGATGGAGTGATAGGATGAGCTGCAAAGGACTTATGCCACTAAGCTGGCATGGAAAAAAGGGAAAAAAGAAAAAAGAAAAAAAGGAAAGATAAGCTGAAGTGATTCTGACATAATATTAAGCAGTCTCAGACAGCTAACAAGAAATGGTGCCTTGCTCTGAGGGACAGAGTAAATACGGTAGTGATAAAACACTTGAAAATTACTCCAACATAATGAACATGAATCTCCATGTTGAATTCAACTTGTTCGTGAGCACACACACTTCAAACTACTATACAGATTCATTTGTTAGCCCTTGGTTTTATGAAAATATCACAGTAAAAAACATGTTTTCAGCCACAAGATAAACTGCACCTGCCAACTGCTTAGGCATGGTGGTTACATCTATACTGATGCATGGGTAAAACCATTGACTTCTGGGAATAGGCCGGAGGACGTCCGGGAAAGACCGGAGGACACTGGGAAAGACCAGAACCAAGGGCTCTGTGGGCTGGCTCCCCACTTTGCCTTAAACATGTGGCTACTAAGAATAAAAGGAAAAGATGCTCCCAGGATTCACCGAAAGGGGGAGAGAATGATGAATCCATCGGTGCTCAACCAATCATGACTGCAAATCCCAAACGGACTATGAACATGGACCAAATGGAATATCCATGTGTCTGTGGAAAGCGTTTCGCTACCACCCGTGGCATGAAGATCCACAGAACAAAGATGGGATGTGTGAAGACTCATCTGAATGAGCAGCAGCGCACTGCATCAGCAGATAAGACGTCGGAAGACCAAGGCCAGGATTTAAACCACAGTGCCAAGGACATCCACGCTGTAGGTTCGGATGAGGAATTTGCACAGGCCCTCGATGCCAGGCGCCTGAAACTCAACCTGCCACGAGCAAACGAAACTGAAGATTGGGAGAAACTGGATGCAAAAATCGTCCAAAGACTCGATGCACTGATAGGGAAAAGCACCCTGGAACACAAACTAGCCACATATGGGGACATTGTGTATGCCACATGTAGAGACGCCTATGGAGCAAAACTACCCAAAGAGAAAACACCTCCAAAGAAATCCAGACGCCAAGAAAAGATGGACAAGATCAGGGTCCAAAAGAAAAACCTCAAGATGCAAATGAAGACCGCATTGCCAGCTGAAAAACAAGGCTTGGAAAAACTGTGGAAAGACCTGAAAGAAAAACACAGCGCCCTCAGCAAAGTGGAATCTGCGAGGAAGAGGAAGAGCAAAAAGAAGAAGACACAAGAGCGCTTCTTCAGAGACCCCTTCCAGTTTGCCAGAACACTGTTTGAGCAGCCAAAATCTGGGACCCTAAGTGTGGACAAAGGAGTTCTTGAGTAGCATCTGAGGAAAACATACTCTGACCCACAGAGCAAAGCACCACTCGACATTCAAGGTCTGGTGTGGCCAACCAACCCTGAGGGACAGTTCAATGGCAAGCCTCCAACGTTGGCGGAAATCAAGAAGGTGGTCGACAAAGCCAGAGCCAAATCATCACCAGGGCCAAACGGAATACCTTACCAGCTTTACAAGAAATGTCCCAAAGTGCTGGAGTGGCTCCACAGGCTGCTGCGATCGGCTTGGAGAAACCAGAAGATCAGCGGCCAGTGGATGACGGCAGATGGTGTGTACATCCCCAAAGAGCAAAACTCAAGTGACATCAGCCAGTTCAGGCCAATATCACTACTGAACGTCGAAGGGAAAATCTTCTTCTCTGTCATGGCAGCAAGGCTGACCAAGTATCTGATGGAAAACAAGTACTTGGATGTGTCAGTCCAGAAAGGTGGCATCCCAGGCGTGGCTGGCTGTGTAGAACACGCCACAATGATCTGGGACGCAATCCAAAAAGCAAAAACAGAAAAGAGAGACCTGGACGTAGTGTGGCTTGATCTGGCAAATGCATATGGATCTGTGCCCCATGAGATGATACAGTTGGCTCTTGAGATGTACCATGTGCCAAAGAACATCCGCGACATGCTCAAGAAGTACTTCAATGGCTTCTCAATGCGGTTCTCTACCAAGGAGTACACAACAGACTGGATCAACTTGGAAGTGGGTATTGCAATGGGCTGTGCAATTTCCCCAATACTGTTCGTGCTGGCAATGGAACTCATCTTGAAAGCAGCAACAAACAACGCGAGACAAACAGACCTTGGCGATGGATACAAGATGCCTCCTCTCAAGGCCTTCATGGATGACACTACAGTGATTTCATCCAGAGAAGACGAGACATGTCACGTGCTGGAGAGGCTGGACGACATCGTTGCCTCATCCAGAATGAAGTTCAAGCCAAGGAAATCACGGAGTCTCTCACTGAGGAAAGGAAAAGTGGCCGGATCTGTGGTCTTCAGTGTTGCCAACCAGGCCATTCCAACAGTCACAGAAGAACCAGTCAAGAGCCTTGGAAGATGGTATGATGATACGCTGAAAGACACACAAAGAGCAAAAGAAACCAAGCAGATGGCGGAGGCAGGCTTGGAGACCATTGACCAGTGTGGGCTCCCTGGCAAATACAAGGTCTGGTGTCTGCAGTTCATGCTGATACCAAAGCTCCTATGGCCTCTGATGACATACGACATCTGCACCAGCATAGTGGAGGCAATGGAAGCCAAAATCAACAAGTTCACAAGGAAATGGCTTGGTGTCCCACCCTGTCTGACTGACATAGCACTGTACTGTCGCCAAGCAAAGCTGAAACTACCACTGAAATCCATCCTGGAGGAATACAAAGCAGGGAAGATCAGACTTCAAAGCATGCTGGAGGACTCAGGAGACAAGGTGGTAGAAGCAATCAAGCCCCAGCTGAAGACAGGCAGAAAATGGAAAGTTCAAGAGGCGATGGATTCTGCAAAAGAAAGTCTCAAGATCAGAGAAATAACAGGACACACACAGACCAACAGACAAGGACTGGGGGTGACCAAAACTGAATGGTGGTTAAAGGCCAAAGGAAAAGCCAAAAGAGACATGATGATTCAGGAGATGAGAAAAGAAGAAGACCAAAAAAGACTCCAAAAAGCAGTCCAGCAGAGCCAGCAAGGGCAATGGACAACGTGGGAGAATGCACTCCAAAGAAGTCTCACTTGGAATGACATTTGGCACATGGCCCCTCTCAGGATCAGCTTCATTCTCAGATCTGCATATGACCTTCTGCCCTCAAATGCAAACCTGGTGAAGTGGGGGAAAACAGACGATCCTGCATGCCCCCTCTGCCATGAAAAACAAACAGTGGAGCATGTCCTAAGCTCATGTAAAGTAGCCCTGGCTCAAGGAAGGTACACATGGAGGCACAACCAAGTGCTCAAAGAGATTGTACAAGTAGTCTGGGCTAGTACCAACACCACAAATGGGAAAATCAGGACTCCAAAAGCACCCGCAACATTCTTCACGGCAGGAGGCAGCAAATCGTGGCCAAGAACAACAGTGCCACTCGAAACATGCAGGCAGAGTCTGCTGGACGGGGCAGATGACTGGGAGTGCACTGCAGACCTCCCAGAATGGAAGAGTCACCCAGAGATCATCAGCAAGAGTGGCATGAGACCAGACATAGTAGTCCACTCTAAGTCAACCAAGCAGCTGATCATGATCGAGCTCACGGTGCCATATGAGAACAGAATGGAGGCAGCTCAAATCTACAAGACTGAAAAGTATGCTGATCTGGCAAACAGCCTGAGGAGAGAAGGCTATCAGGTCAAAGTCCTCACTGCAGAAATTGGAGCTAGGGGGTTTGTAGGAACGTCTGCATACAGCCTCATGAAACAGCTCTCAGTTGCAGGGAAGGAAAAAACCAGAGCCCTGAAAGCAATGGCAGAAGCGGCAGAGGGGTGTTCAAGCTGGATCTGGTCAAGGAGGAACAAAAGTGAACTTCATAAGGCTTAACTTTCCTACAAATATCAGGTGTCCCTGTGGCTCAGTGGTTAAAGCGCGAGTCATTAAGTGGAAAATGAGCATGTCCAGAGGGTCATGGGTTCGAATCCCAGCCATGGCTCGTCCCAAGATGGGAAAAAAAAAGGGGCAGCAGAGGGACATCCAGAGTCATGAACCGGGTGTGGCCCAACCCCCCTAGAGTGTCAGGAGATAAGGGCCGAAACACTTGCTTGAAGGGGGCTTCTCTTCTGAGGACTCTGCTGCCACGCTCACCACGAGTTTCTTTCTACTATACTTGCGTGTGACAGGTCATGATTTATAACATACCAAGCACTCTGGGATTTTTCAGCCTCTGCCTGATCTGACTCAAAACAGGGTTTACTGTAGACTCAAATGGAATGAGTGGAAATACATGGCTGAGTTTCATTCACTTCATGGAAGCAATACTGCAATATTGAATTTCCTGACCCCTCTTCTTCCTTCTTCGTACATCAGCTGATACTCCTGTGGACACTCCCTGTATAGACAGGCATGGATTAATCCCATCTACCCAACAAAGGGAGTGGAGTTTTGTGTGTAAGACTGTTTTTTATCCCGCCTTTAAGGCAGCCACACTCCAACTCCGGGGAAAGTGCATGTTGTGTGTAACGTGTCATCCATACCAACTGCCAAACTGGCCTTCTCTTCCGAAAGTTGGTGATGGGATTTACGTGTGTACAAGATATGCGTGCATTCACACACGAAACCTCGGTTTATAGTCTCATTTGAAGGACTGTACGGGAAATGGAGTCAGAACCAATATTAACTCCGAGAGAAAAATCCTCCTGGACCAAAACAGCCCAACGGAGATTCAAACCCGCAACCCCAGGATCACCAAGATTACCAGTCTGGCGCTCTACCACTAACCTTTTCTGGCCCCCAATTTCCTGACCCAATGTTGAGCCTGTATAATACCAGGATACATTAAAAACAAACTTTACCCAAACACATCTCTTTCAAACAACTGCAAACGAAAATGGAACCAATGGCATCATTGACATTTTCACTTTCATTATTGATAATCATGAAATAAGAAAAACACAATCTCTATTGTGTGACTCCTATGTTAACATGGTTTCCTCAGCTTTACTGCACTGTCCATACTGTGTGACAAGGTCAGCTCAAAGTGCGCAACATTGGCAAGATCAGAGGGATTGTCACTGGAGGCATATGGTGGCTATTTCCACTCAAAGAGTTGATTCTCAGTCTGATTCCACAACTAGTCATTTTTAGTCAAAAAGTGTTTGGTGTCTGGTGTCTCAACCTGTGTTAAATCAGGACTTGCAAACAATATACTTAGAATGACACACGAGCAATGAAGGGTTTTCTCTGGTGAGTGACTTTAAGGTGACCTGATGCCACTAGTTCTCTGTCCACTGCTGATACTGGGTCTGAGATAGGACAAGTATGGACATGGCATTGCAAGGAGAGATGGATGCAGGAGCGAGGGCATTGTGAGAGGTTTATGATAAACAGCATGGGAGGCATAATGATGTAGATAAAAAAATTAAAACAATGAAAGGCAGGGACTAAACTTAGTTTATGTAGCTGTGACAAGAAATGTCTGCAGGTACAGCCATCATGATCAGTCATCAGTTGTTAAACTTTCAACATGAACGCACATACACACTCACACATGCATAAGCACACTTCAAGACACTTCAAAAGCATTATTCTCACACAAGATGTTTGGCATTTGCAGAACAAGTATCTCTATGGGCTATGGTTAGATATGATATAAGCCAGGTATACTGAATACCTTTTGTTTTACCTCCATCAGCCTCATTCATGACCACATTAAATATCTTCCTTTTCAGGACATCAGCCTCACTCACCACCAGGTTGGAACGCATTTGATGGGATCTGCTTTACTTAATACCACATCAGCATATCTTCATTTTATCAGCTGACCTGTATATCTGGACTGTGCTGCTGGGAGTATTTCTCACCCAGAATGAGAGTATTTTCCTAACAACAGGTGCACTGTGGAATCTTCTTCACTCTCAGCACTTTCTCCACTGAAAATGAACATTGAATCCTTCCTACCACAAGGTCTGTATGATTCAAATCAACCGCTGATGCATGACAATTATGAAACTTTCAGTCGCAATACTTGTACTTGTTGATCTTGTTTTGAAATGCTGAGAAGAGGTCAGTATCAAAACTTAAAGAAAAAAAAAAGAGAGACAGAGACAGAGAGGGTGAGAAAGGTGGAGCTATTATGCAAGAATACCCCAGACAATACTTCTAACAGGTGAACTTTTGGGGAAACGTTAAGTATTATGTGTTGTGGCTCTTCTGAAACAAGATAAAAATTTTTTCACAGCTTCTGTGGTTGCACAGATTTGTATCAGATGTGATACTAAATCAGTTCTCTATGTGGTGTATGTAGAAAGTCTCCAAAGTGATCAATCTTGGGAAGAACGTAACTGTGCATCTACGATCTACCATTACCCTTCAGCTATCAGGATCCAGTCAGCGAGAACAGCAAAGCCATTCAACCCAAACACAGCACACCCTCAACCTGCCAGATGCAAGGTTGCTTTACCTCTTCAGTATCTGTCAGGTCGTCAGAGTGCTTAGTTAACAAAGACATATGTAGTTCTCAACTTTAAGCTGGGGAAAACAAACCATCAACAAGCTAGTGTTCAGTTCAACATGATAGATAATAACAAACAACTGGCTGACTGAACAGCATTTATCTGAAGCTAGCCTTCCACCACAGATCATTAAGCTGACTATGAAGAACATCTCTTGTCTATGACAATAATGGACAAGGAAGTGGTCTAGTACCACCGAGGTGTTTACAAAGTTTGATGATTAATATAAATTGTCATAATCAACACACACACACACACACACACACACACACACACACACACACAGAGAATTCATTTGCACAACCCTCTGACCGAAAAAAAAAATGTGTGTGTGTGTGATTGTGTGTGTGATAGAGACAGAGACAGAGAGAGAGAGAGAGAGAGAGAGAAAGAGAGAGAGAACAAAAGTGCAAAATCTATTGTCACAAAAACATTAAATCAAGAAGAAAGAAATGTATGTATACTTAAAACCCACTGTGAATTAAAAAAAATTACAGATAGCAATCTTTTATGCAGATTATGAACAAAGAAGAAAAGTTGTTTATTAGACTGAAAAAAATATATGAAGTAAACAAGTTTAGTAGCAAATAAATCACCACCCGGAAATACAACTGCTGTAAGTCTGAAAATCAAATTTTACAGGAGACAAAAAAAAACCTGATTATTATCCCCACAAGATATATTGCAAGCTGAGTTCCGGTACAAGTATTTTGATTACAGCATGTTTATTTTTTGGGTAATGTGATTGGAACTTGGCAAGTTATCCCCCTTGGCCTGCTCTTATACCGTAAAGTTCGGTCTATTGAGCGCACCTGTATATAAGCCGCACCCACTAAATTTTTTTAAAATCTGAACTTTTTTCACAAATAAGCCACACTGGTTTATAAGCCGCACAGTCCGATGTGCCGCAGGCGGCAGCTGGCCGAGCATTGAGTTAACATAGTGTCGAAAATCAACACATACAATGTGTTCATTGCATTCATTGGTGTTTAAATAGGTCAGAATACAAGAGCATGTTTCCAGCTTTACTTCAGTCTTTTTTTTTTTTTTAGTACGATGTGTTTTAAATCAATTAGAATTGAAGTTTTTATGAGGCTTCTTACAAGTGTTGTCTTTCCAACATCATTGCTTTAAAAAAAAATACCGAAAAAAAACAACACATTAACGATGCACTAGAAAGGCAGGTCTCTCCTGCATTCATTGGTGTATCAAGCTAAGCGACTGGATGAGTACTCGAAAGCGCAGACCAATCAAAGCGAAGGTATCAAATGCAAACCTTCACTCCCTGTCCACGATTTCAACAATGGCGGATCGAAGCTAGGTCTGACAATGACCGAGTCGAATGCGCTAATCGTTTTTGAATTGCAAGACGCACTTGGTAAGATAACACATATAATAACAAACCAGAACATTAATGAAACGATTCGATTGTTTTATTTCGCTTAATACCATGCCAATGCTTAGTTATTTTGTTCATAATTCAGCTAGTGTTAGTCAAGATTAAACAGGTCGGAAACGGCCCACACATTGCGCCGTTCGAAGCGATCGTATTTTTGTAGAAGACAAACTGATGAAAAAAGATATCAGTAATGGGCTTTACTTATGTCGATTCCTGTATTTCTGAACGGGTTACTGATTCCATTCTATGATTACAGAGAAAATCGTAGTTAAAAGCATCATAAACATTCATGAACAGTAAACACGATATGGTGAGTTACAGAGAAGCTAAGAATAGACGAGGGTGTGATGCTTCTGAAATCAGAAAAATCCGCAAATAAACCGCATCATTGTTTAAGCCGCAGGGTTTAAAGATGGGGAAAAAAGTCGCGGCTTATAGTCCGAACTTTATGGTAGTTAACAAAAAATCTTAAAAATGCAAAAAAATTTGAGTTACAGCAGTTGTATTTCCGGGGACAAAATGATCTATAGGTAAATTTCACCAACACAAAGTTAGAGCAGATAGACATCCTTAATGTTAACAATGCACATGTAATGCACTTTTTTCAGTTTATCTTAACTATTGATCATTTCAAGAAAAGAAAATAAATTAAGAGCAGCCAGACATCAATAGTGTTAACGGAGCACATTAAAATACACTTTTTTCAGTTTATCATACTGATCATTGCAAAAAAAAAAGAAAATTAGATTGAAGAGAAGAAGAAGGGCAAGGCCAACATAAAACAGAATGTGAAAGTGCACACTAATCAAGGGTCCCCACAGTCCCAGAGAGAAGCCCTGTAACCAGCAAGACAAAAGACATTCTGTGCATGGCACACAGGCTTAGTGCAGACATGCTTGTAAATGTGTAAAGATGGGTCCGCAGTCATTAACTCATCTGGTGTGCAGCTTACAGCTGCAAGTCTGAACCATTCAAGGAGTCAGATTTTTACTGCCTGAAAACGTTTTCTGCCCACCGAACAGTAAATCAGTACCTGATTCAATTCAGTGGACGTTAAGGCGCTGGAAGGAGAGGAATGAGACACAGTGATTCTCTAACAGTTTCTTGTCAGCTGAACATTTCCCCATTACTAGCCTATCATCCAAGCATTTCCAATTGTCAGCCTACCTCCCAAGCAGTTACCAAAAATCAACTATGAGCAAAGCAGTTCCAAATATCAACTGTGAGCCGAGCAGTCTCCAATATCAATCTACCTAGCAAGCAGTTTCCAATACTAAACTATCTACAAAGCAGTTTCAACTATCAACCTACCTAGCAAGCAGTTTCCAACACCAAATAACTGAGCGGTTTCAACTATCACCCAAACTACCCAGCAGTTTCCATTATCAGCTTACCCATCAAACAGTTTCCCTTGTCAGCCTACCTGATGAGCAGTTTATATCAGTCTCCCTTCCTGGCAGAAAGCCTACCCACCAGCCAGTTTCCGTTATCAGTCTGCCTACCAAGCAATGTCCATTATCTGCCTACTTAGTGAGCAGTTTCATTATCAACCTGCCTTCCACGCAGTTTTCACTTTCAGCCTATGTATGATTCAGTTTCTTTTTATCAGTCTACCTTGTGAACAGTTTCCACCATCAGCCTACTTCCAGTTTCCATCATCAGCCTACTTCCCCTACAGTTTCCATTATCAGCGTATTTCCAGTTCCCTCAACCTATTATTATTATTATTTTTATGAACATTTATGACGCCTAATCAATTGAATGCCCTAGGCGTTTACAATATCACAACAGACATCAAATCACACAATATATAACAATCATACATGAGAAAAAGGCATCAAAATCCAAAGCAAGGACACAAACTCACAAGCATGCATACACGCAAACACACACTCACACAGACACGAACGCACACAAAGCAGACACTCGCATCACACATTGCAAACGTCGGGTCACAGGGAAGACGAAGTTACCTAGGAAACAGATGAGTTTTGAGAAGGCGCTTGAATGTGGGCAGTGAGGGTGAGTATCTGAGAGAGCGAGGCAATTGATTCCAGGTAGTTGGAGCTTGATAGGCAAAGGAACGTTGACCGAAGGTTTTAGTGCGAACAGTGGGGATACTGTAGATACGAGTGTCACATGAGGAACGTAAAGCTCGAGATGGGGTGTAAAGATGTAACAGGTGGGTGAGATACTCAGGACAGGAAGACTCGATAGATTTGAAGCAGAGAGAGGCAATCTTGTAGGATATTCTTAGCTGAACAGGGAGCCAGTGGAGAGAGCGGAGCAATGGAGTAACATGGTTATATTTAGAAGTGCGGAAGATGAGACGGGCAGCATGATTCTGAACTCTTTGAAGTTTGTTGATGAGATGAGAGGGAGAGCCAGACAAAAGAGCGTTACAGTAATCCAGGCGGGATAGAACAAATGCGCAGACAAGAGCTTTTGTTGTGTTTTCTGAGAGAAGATGGCGAATAGAAGCAATTCGGCGGAGTTCAAGAAAGCAAGTGCGACAGACATTGCTGACATGCTGTTGGAAGGACAGGGTTTGATCAAGAGTTACACCGAGGTTGCGGGCAGAATGAGAGAGAGTGATAGGTGAATCAACAAGTTTGATGGAAGTCGGAACAGAAGGGTGGTTTTGAAGTTTTGGTGGGGTGATCAGGATCAGTTCAGACTTATCTTCATTTAGTTTTAGTTTGTTTCGGGTCATCCAGTCCTTAAGGTTGGCTACACAAGACTGGGTGTTTTGGATCATGAGAGGAAGGTCAGAGAGAGGCCCAGAGACATACAGCTGATTGTCATCAGAGAAGGAATGATGCTGAAGTAGGTGTTCTTGGACGATAGAAGAGACAGGATAAGAGTAGAGAATGAAGAGTAGAGGGCCCAAGACAGATCCTTGTGGCACGCCGTAGGTCAGACAAGAGGGATTAGAAGAAAGGCCGTTGATAGAAACTACTTGTTGACGATCAGTGATGTAGGAATGAAACCAACTCAAGACTGTGTCATCAAGCCCAAAAGAGTGATGTAGGCGGGAAATGAGGATAGAGTGGTCAATAGTGTCAAAGGCAGCAGATAGGTCCAAGAGAGTCAAAAGTGATACATTGTTACAGTCAAGGGCAGTCAGAATGTCGTTACAGATTTTGTGAAGAGCAGTCTCAGTACTATGTCCAGAGTGGTAAGCAGACTGAGGGGATAGACAAGGCTGTTGGAATGAAGGTGGTCTAACAGTTGGTCAAGAACAACTTTCTCTAAAATTTTTCCATTATCAGCGTATTTCCAGTTCCCTCAACCTATCTGCCCAATAGTTTCCATTATCAGCATATTTTCAGTTCCCTCAACCTATCTGCCCAATAGTTTCTATTATCAGCGTATTTTCAGTTCCCTCAACCTATCTGCCCAATAGTTTCCATTTTCAGCCTACTTCCAATTCCCTCAATCTATCTGCCCAATAGTTTCCATTATTAGCCTACCTCCAGTTCCCTCAACCTATTTGCCTAATAGTTTCAATTAAAAGCCTACTTCCAGCTTCCATAATCAGTGCATCTGCTAAACAGTTTTCATTATCAGCCTACTTCCAGCTTCCAAAATCAGCCTTTCTGCCTAATAATTTCCATTATCAGCCTACTTACAGTTTCCAAAATCAGCCTTTCTGCCTTATAGTTTCCACTATCAGCCTACTCCAGTTTCTAATGTCAGCCTATCTGCCTCACAGTTTCCATTATCAGTCTGCTTCCTTACCAGTTCCCAATATCAGCCTGCCTATCAAGCAGTTCCTAGAATCAGCTTGCCTACCAAGCCGTTCCAATCATTAGTGTATTTACTAAGCATTTCCCAGTATCAGTTCACAATATACTTGTCCTTGTAAAATTGAAGGCTGCCTATCTGTTCTCCTTCCTTTCAAATGAGCCACTATTCTAAATGTGACTGGACGATGACTAGTGTTTCTGGACTAACGGCATAAGGATTGTGGAAGAACCACTGTGGACATGCCGATGTGTGGGGAAACTGAGCCAAGAAGTGTGCAAGTTATGCTACTGTGAAGGCACAAAAGGGGGGGTAAGGGGGGGGCATCTGGAAATGAGAGGGTTTTAAGCAAAAACTAAAGGCGGATATGGTTTCATGCCAGACATTATACTAGGGAGCTCTGGGAACATCAAGCAGTCAACACAAGCTGATACCTTCTGGAACAGGAGCGTGTAGAGGCTGGCCCGACAGGGGAAGATGATGACGGGAAAGGTGATTGCTATGGACATGACAAAACCCAGCTTGATCAGGTGGGTGGTCAGGGTGCTGGGAAACACTGTGATGATGTCCCCGGGAATGTCCAAGTGGTAGAATGTGACATAACCAAAGAATCCAACCTGGGGCACACACATGGGTTACATGTCTAAATTGTCAGACTGAAAGAAGTAGCTGAGGATACAGGAGAACAAACCCACAAAAGTTGGAAACACACACACACACACACGTGTCCGACTCTACCCTGGAAGAAACAGTCCATATTTTAAGGCCTGGAGGCCTGTTTCAGAAACAGTTTTCCCCTCCTTTTTTGTTCAGGCTTTGTTGCCAACATATCATCAACCTTCAGCTCAATGACATCTCAAGTGATTTATTTCAAAGACAAACCACCTGCTGCGAACTAGATTTAAATGTTACTATGGCTGGCTACCTTAACTTCTTTGATTTTGACTTGTAGATCAGCCCGCCTTACCAGAAGTCGTAAAGACTTGGTAAATAATAAAAATGGCAAAAAGTTCCCAAACCTCTGGCAGCATGGATGGATGACAGATACTTGGGCAGTCCTCATTTACGCAAAACATAAAAAAAAAAAATCCCTCCATACTCTTAAAATTCTTGCATGATCGAAAGGCCCAGTATGAGTTTGCCCCAATCTCTAGTAGTCTTCACAGTGTTGGCCTTGATGGAGACAACAGACAGAAACAAGAGACAGACTCAAATATAGAAAAATGCATAGCAGCAATGAAGAGACAAAACAGCGACAGAACAACTAACAGTACCAGGAGGTAGGTGATGGCACACAGGTTGACAGCACTGTGGATGATGCCTTTGATGGCTTGTAAAGAAGGCTCTGGTAATGCATCATACAGGATAAACAGCTGCCTGCAACAGACACACATACCTTGAAGGCTTTTTCCGGCCACAAATTAATGAACAGATTATACTGTAATTACAGTCAAGTATGTTTACTTTGAAACTCAAGGGATTCAGATTTCTTTTCAGATTAAGCATAATGAGCTGAATAAGCCACTTGCAACCGCCGTTGTTTTGTTTTTTGAACATGGTCCACAAGTTCTTAAGAACAACAGGCAATAAACTGACAATATAAAACTCAATCTGTCAATGTTCTGAACGATGTGTATTTAAAAGACAAAATGAACAAACAAAAACAAAAATCAAATTCTTTCTTCAAGATTGTTAACAGCCTGCCATTGAACATATCAGCAACTTACGTTTGACAGCCGAAGGAAAATGACATGATTGGCAAGCACTGAAAGAAACCCTGGGGTCGCCACAAGTTGACGTGAGAATACCACTCGCCTTTCAACAGATTGCCAGATGCCATCCACAAACACTGTTTAAAACACAAAGATTTATGAGTGAACACAGAGCCAGGAAACACTTCACACATTGGAATGCCTGTATATGTACATGCCTGTGTGTGTGTGTGTGTGTGTGTGTGTGTGTGTGTGTGTGTGTGTGTGTGTGTGTGTGTGTGTGTGTGAGAGAGAGGTAGAGAGTGTGTATATATATAAACAGGAGAGAGAGAGAGAGAGAGAGAGAGAGGGAGAGAGAGACAGACGAACATACAGACAGATACTGAACAAAGACAGACACAGATAAACAGAGAGATGAAGTGGACTCTGATTCAGTACTAACAATAGCCCTGTTCAAAGCTGGAGAGATGGGGGGAAAGGGTGGAATGGAGAAAGCAGTTCACTTTTGAGGAAACTTAAAGCATTCCTCCACACTGGGAAAACTTAGAGAACACTCCCTGTCCGAGCCCCCTTCGCTCTAAACACATGTTGTCTTCGAAGGTATCAGGGCCACGTCTTAATAATATTTTCGATTGTGCATGTCTTGCATTAATCTCCCAGACCTTCATGTGTGTGTAGTGCAATATTTAAACTAGGGAATCCTTAAAAGTAATTTTTCAATCCCTGTAGATTTTCATCCCTGATGGCTGGATCTCACTGACCACATCTTTTATAATACCATCTTTTGATTCGTAGACAAATTTTAGTCTATCATTTTAATACAAATTCTTAGTTTTCTCTTTGCCGAGTGCTCATCTTTGCTGTCTGGAGACACTTTTCACTGACAGATGGATCTACCTAATTTTGGGGAGTTTCTTTTCTGTTTATGTGAGGGAGTTTCTCACCAGTAGGTAACCAGGATTTAATAACAAGCCTGATGAATCTGCAAAGAGTGAAACTGCTGCTGCTGACAAGACCTGCTGATCTCTACTTTGGAGGAAACTTACAGAGTACTAATTGGAGAAGAATTCATTCATGACACCTTATCCTTAAAAATGCAAGTTATCTTCTAAAGTAACATTCTATTAGTGGGACAGCTGTTGACATTAGCATTACCCATTCTGTAGACATGGAAGGCATAAGAGCCATGTTTTAATAGTTTCTAATTGCATGTTTCCAGCATCAAGCTCTGACCCGTTCAGGTGTGTGGAGTACACCAAATTAGGTAAGGGGTTTCTTTACAGTATGAACATACATATACATGAAAAAGAAAGACGGTGAGATATGCATTGCTAATGCATGCACTTACTCATGTAAAAATTGTGAGACTAAATGCATGCGCATGTGTGTGTGTGTGTGTGTGTGTGTGTGTGTGTGTGTGTGTGTGTGTGTGTGTGTGTGTTAAACATATACACCTATTTTGTTTATAAAATGAAAAATTCAAGAACATTGATCCACATAACCCACTGCCAACTGCCTTTAGATTAAACAATATGTTTTTCATTCATTCCTTTTGCATTTGTTTTTAATTCGAACACATATTTTTCTACTACAAAAATGGTTTGCTTTTCTACCACTGAACTCACATAAACAACAAAGACAGCATAGAACATGATGCAGATAGTGCTGGCTCGGCTGACATTCCTGAGATCCTTCATCAGACCCAAGGGTAAACCCACAAACAGGCACAGGATGATGATCAGATACATTCTGGTCTTCCAGTTATTCTGCAACATTCCATTCATCAAGGATGAAAAAAAGTAAATGCTGCAACGAGTTGCAGTTAACAGCACATACATTACACAATGATCATCACATACGTTCTTGAGTCATTTCATTCTACCTAAGTGTTGTGCATCTGGCAAAAGAGCAAGTGGCTGTTCATGCATGTGTGCGCCGAAGCAGAGCAAGTTTCTGTCAAAGCTCATCTGACAGTCAACTTCATGTCGTTTACTAAAATAGTTTAATATGACTATATGGTTTAAGATGTGTTATAGTGAAAATCAAACTCCTGATCTTTTAAGAAATTTCAGTGGACACAGAGCCCTGACTGAAGTCAGTGACAAGAACTGGTGCTAATCTCTCATTGTTGGTGGACTCTAGTAATAAAATTAAAGACTGTGCTACCAGCAGAAGCGTCATAATTTCAATCTTCATATGACCATTACAACAGTTCCAAAATGGACATGTTCCTTCAATTTTAACAAAATCCATAGATCACTATCCTTAAATAACCCAAACCCTGTTTAATGATAGCTTTTGAAATCTAAAGTTTGAGAATCATGCAAAGCATTACCAATCCCAATGCCTGGAACATTCTAAAAACAACTCTGGAAGCTACTTGCGGTTTCTTAAGGTTCTGGGACTATGAACTTCCAGAATTATTATGTATCATCTCTGTCGCCTGTACATATATATGCCATCTGGTAAATGAATGTTACACAGAGAATGTTTTTCAAACCTTTAAAACGAAACCCAAATATATTTGAACTGATATAACCAACTATAAAAGGCAAACATGATCTGTTTATAATGGACAACATATCTATACTACATATCATCCAGGTAAACTTGAAAAAATAGCCAAACAAAAACTACACTTTAACAACTGCTAGTGTTATAAACTCATTCTGTAAATCTGAAAAAAAATATCGAACATGAGCCACATGTGATAACAAATGAAGAGACTAAGAATATATGTTGCTTGCTCCAATAAGAATTTTAGGACTTCATTCTTATATCAAAATGCATGTTTGCCACTGATCCGACTCTCTGAGAAATTTGAAAAAAAAAATATACCTCTCAATGTAAACACTTGTCTACACACATGTAGATCTGAGAAATTTGTGAAAGAGAAGACATTTAAGAACCAAACTTCACAAACAAGGCATATATGAATTTATCCAGTAGATGAAAAGTGCACACACAAACCTCAAAACCAAACAGATGGCTGATGATTGGTGGGCCCAAGTCTCCAATCACAACAATCTGGGCCACTAACGTGCCAAGCTGCATTCCAATTAACCTGAAACATAAATAGCATGACAAATCTTTCCTAGTATACATGTACATGTCTATAATTTATGCTGGAAAGCTTACAAGGTCAGTAGTATCAAACAGTAAATAATAAACAAATAAAATATTTTTGTTTACCATCTGTTCAGTCCGACTCGAAACACGTACATCTGCCTCATAATGATAGCTTTAATTTATTTTCACGCACATTACTTTCTTACAATCTTAGGCCTAAAAGCTGAAAACATTATGAATTAAATCACATGAAATAATGATATAATCTCTAAATAATCTCTAAACAATTCTGCTAATAAAATTGTCAGTTTTTTTAGTATAAGATGTACAATGGAAACATTTGCTTGTTATCACAAGACTTTAGTTTCTGTTCCACTGTGATTATTTGACTGAGGATTTGTGGAACTCTCTAGCAATCGATGTCACAATTCTAAGTTTGTAGTTCCCTATGTTGTTCATTAAGAACTCTTAAATGTTATACCCATCACATGCCATTGGATGACAGATTTCACTCCCTATAATTCTTCATTAACCCCTTTCCTGTGCTCTGTATGTACATTGCACATCCCTCTTTGGCCAGGTACTTGTCATGTGGGCTTCTAATGAATATCTCAAACACAAACTGTTTTACTTTCACTCTGCAGTAAATGGAACAAGTTTCTAAGCCACCTGAATTTTTTTTTTATGATTATTTCCCTTGCAACTTTCTTCTGTGCACAAAATCAACCATGGAAGTTAAAGCGGATGATTTATCGATCTGGATTTCCCATAAAAGTTCTAACCATATGGCAGTGACTACGAGTAGCATGAAAAGTTACTTTGTTGTTTTTTCTTTTTTTCGCTTTTGCTTACATTATTTCTTTTTTTTTTTTTTTTTGACCTAAACATCATGGAATTCTAGATCACTGATTCTTTCTCTCTTACTTTGTTTTCGTCATTGGGCTTGTGTCTTTTCTGTTTTGTCCAGCCTTCACATAAGAAAATAAGATAACATTTTAAGACCGCTATACTGTGTACATTATTTGGCATTTTCTATTTTTTCTTTCTTTTTCTTTCTGTCTGCCAACTCTGAAAGTTTTTTTCTTTCCACTGATAAGTACTGTTACTATTTTGTCTTCATTCACAGCAAGTGCAGAAGGAAAACATAGGTGCAATTTTGCTCTTTTTCAGTAGATTTTGTCAGCAAACAACAAACAAACTGCATTAGCTACAAAAGGGTTAACAGTCAATATACCATGTACTATAGAAGACAATTTCTTCTCACTGTAATTCATGATCAAATGCGGTGTCAAACCCACCACACACCACCAGATGACAGTTCCCTCTCTTCTTCTCATCTCACTGATAAAAATCTGGACATGCATGCATGATTAGCAACTTACACTGTTTAGTCATATGTGCTCACTGGCAGGCACCAAGAAAATGGATCTTCAAATTACAGCAAAACAAAATGGAACCAAGCTCTGCAACTTTCATGCAGAGGGAAAGAAACCTAAGCACAGCATATGAACACCATGATGGCAGGGTCTTGGTTTCTGCACCAGGAAGGCAAAGTCCCAGAAAAGCCAAGGGCATTATACTTACCCTTCAGCTTCCCTTGCTGAAGCTGCTTCAGACCAACTGGGTACATACAGTGCATGATTCAACTTCTTAGTGTTTTTTTCTAGCATATTGATTTCACTCTCTCTAGAATTTCATCAATGATATGACCAATACTGGTCACTTTCAACTCCACACTCAAAATCCAGATTACTAATAGACTGTTCTGCAACACATCCCTCAACATGATGAACCTGATCTGTTAAACAAATTTTTTTAGCTCTCACCAAAGAAATATCAAAGGGAGACAGATCATAAAGGTTTTTATTAGTACCTCATGGTGAACATAATCAGAGCTGTCTTGGTAAAATCTAATAGACTGTAAATACGGCAATGCACAATCACATACACACTTGCAAGCATACTCATGAACTGACTGCAACAAGTGCAGTGAAGGATAATGACATCTAGAATCCTGTTGTTTAAAGAACAGACTTAAACTACTCACCCCATTTCCACAAGGAACTTTCCGGGGGCCCCATAAGTATGATAGGCTGAAAAGTAATCACACAACACATTCAGTATATTCCCTCAGATACAACTTATCCCCCCCCCCCTCCCTCTCAAATAACAGGATTGGTTTATCAGTTGCAGTTCATTGTAGCCATACCCACCATACAGGGCTCTTTCAAGGTCAAAGACCAAACACTTAACTTAAAGAAAAAAGTCCTACCCTAAAACATTACAATAAAGTACAAAAAATAGCATCTTTATTAAAGGAATTCTTGCCATGAAAGGTAATCAGTTAGCATCCTTTATGTAGGTAAGACTAGTCCTGTCTAGGAAGCCATTGATTCCGCTTGATCACCAACAGTTCAACCAAAAATACAAAAAAAAAAAAAAAAAAAAAAAAAAATCAGAACCAATTTATGTAGTGAAATATAAATCAACTCCTTCCGCCCTACACCTATCCTTGGTTGGGTGCTTATGAATGCGTATGTCCACCTGTCCCTGACTACAAGCCAGGCATCAATCAAGATTCCAATCAAGCATATCAACTACATAACCCATCAATAAATAATGTTGTACATGGAAAGTATTTTGAAGTGATTTCAACCTTGGGTCAAGTGCTGTTTGGCCTGTGAAAAATTTGTATGATTAGGTGGGTTTTCATATGTTTTTTATTTCTCTGACTCCATGAGCAATGGAAATAGTTATTGAGTGTGCGAAGCATGAGATGAGATCTTTGTGGAAAATCCTAGCAAATACCCAAAACTATAAATACCGTATGAATTCATATAATTGCAAAAAATGTGCTCTACTATAATACAGAAAATAAAATCTTATTTGCATTTGGTAATACAAACAGTGATTATATGTGACGGGAGACTATATGTGAATGAAACAGTTATTTCATTTTACCCTTACTCTATTCTTCCCTGTCTCCATTGCAAAGTGTGGCGAGTTTGCTTGCAGGATGGTGAACACACTACATAAGACCCCATCTTAGAAGTATTGTAATGTCATAGACCTGGTAATAGGAGATTTAACAGTGGACGGGCAAGAGACATCATTTACACCAAATTCGACAGGACTGGTAGGGGAGTTAAGCTACCTAATACCGCAAACAGAAATGAAGACTTACCTAAAAACTCATAGGACTGGTAGTGCGACATGATGCCTGCCTTGACAAGCAGCTGACAGGAGGCTAGAGTCAGCCATGTGCAGAACAGCAGCACCAATGCTCCTAATAAAATTCCACACTGAAACACACAGTGACCACTAATGCCCATAAATTTGAAGATTTGTGTCATCTCATCTTGATCAGCCCTAAACATACTACTCATAAAAAAGTTAAACCTGTTTTCCATCAGAACTCAAAAGTATATGGCTATGAACAATATGCAGTAAAAGTGACATGTCAATGAATGCTTCAGATTTAAGTCAGCAAAACTGCTCCCAGATAAAAGCAGTATAGCCACTGTTACTCCACTCAAGTTACAGTAGTATTACTATTTTAATGCCTTCTAAGTTAGGCAGCATGACAGATTTTTCCCATCGTTTCAGTCAGAATGACCCCTATTACCCTATGAAGAATGGCCCTTATTACCCCATTTAGTTAAGTTACTGTCTCTAAATTTTTAGGCAGTATGAATGATTTTGCTCCAACAAGTTACGGAATAATGACAATTTATCCTAACCAAGTTAAGGCAATACGACTTTTGTTTAAGTGAAGGCAGTACAAGCGCTTTATCATCAGACTAAGCGGTACGACCATTTTATGTGACCAAGACAGTATGACTGTCCCACCAACTTTAGGCAATACGACTTTAATCCTACCAAAGCAGCATGTTCTGTCCAATCAACTTATGAAGACAGTATGCTTCGTTTTACCCCGCCTGGAGAAAATGACTGTTTTATTGAAAAAAGTTGAGGCACATTGCTTTTACAACCCCAAGGCAGTGCAACTGCCCTTTCCCACCAGATTAAGGCACCATGAATTTCCTTATCCCAGTACAGGTGGCAGTGTGACTGCTTCGTCCAACAAAGGTCAGGCAGGATGACTGTTCACCCAACCAAGTCAGCACCACTGCTTAATCATACAGAATCAAGGCAGTAAAGCATGTTTGTACAAATTTTGATGTAACAGAGGTAGCACACTGCTGAGGCTTGCAACATTTGACATGGTAAGGTGTATGAGGGAATAGATTGACAGGAGAACAGACTAGGATACCAAAATAACTGTTTTTACCCCACAAAATATAACTGCTTTATCTAACGGAGTTGCGGCAGTATGATGGTTTTCATTCTCACAGAAAAACATGCAACTGCTCTATCCCATAATGTTAAAAAAGAGGTAAAACTGTTGTATCCCACCGAGGCAGTATAATATTAACAAAATCGTCCTGGTAAAATAAGGCAGTATGGCTGTTTTACCCCACCATGGCAGTATGAATGCTCAAACCCCAAACAGTTGCGGTGGCATGTCCATTTCATCCCAACTGGGCACTATGACTGCTTTACCCCAAATCGGCAGTATGCTGTTCTATCCCACAATCAAGGTGGCATGACTGTTTTATCCCACAAACTTAAAGCACTAGGAACTTGTTCATCCCCACCAAGACAGCACAAAAACTGTATCTCATGAAGCTAAGGCATTATAAAGGATTTTTTTTTTCATTTGGTTTTGCAATATTTTGATTTTAGGATACCAAGTTTTAAGCAAGAACTCTGTAAACAATGTACAATGACTGACACATACAGAGACAAATTTGGTTAACCACATTCTTTTCCAGAGATGGTACAAGCTACGTAAAACATAAAGACTATCTACAGCATCTCATTTGTTTGTTTGTTTTAATAATGTACAGATATGAAGTATTACAAGCTACGTAAAACACAAAGACTATCTACAGCATCTCATTTGTTTGTTTGGTTTAATAATGTACAGATATGAAGTATTTAAGACAGAAGCACACAATGACTTAAGAAAATGAAAACGTACACCCTCAGTTAAGCCTTGACATTGCCAGAATTTAGGTAAAAACTTCAGTCATTTTGAAGGACATTCACCATGGAAGACATTACCTGTTTGAAGCAGAATGGCATGGCAAGAACAGCCACACCGATGATACTGTTGCCCAAGTTGATAACAAAGGGCCACTTCTGGCTTGCAGCTAGCACCATCTTGAACAGCAGCTGTGACTACCAGCCTGTCCTACAATCTGCAGCCTACCCTATTGATCTTCTCTCCAGACAGTCACTGTCACTGCCCAACAGCCCCAAGTCATGTCATTGCACTTTCCATCTTGATGCACCTGGAACATGGTGTTGTCATTTTTTTCTTAAACAGAGTGCAAGATTCCAGAACACACACATTCCTAAACACAAGTACCACAATTATAAAGCACACTATAATGACATGTAAGGTTGTCCATCATCTGTCTGTATACTTTTTTTCCCACTTTTTTAAGAATACTGCCAGCAAGGTTTAGGTTGAGGTAATCTTTTTGTTTTCTATCTTTGCTCTCCCATCTTCTGTGCCACCTCAGTGGCAGTGCACCCATGCCGCTCCACTCCCACACCCCATCCACAGCTACAGCCTGGCCTGGCCCGCTGCAGCCCCAGCACCCATAATCCACTGGGAGCAATCAATGTCACATTGTCAAGTGGCAACTCACCAGAGGAGAAGGTTGTGTCAAGCTGACAACCAGAATATAATCATCCAGCTCTAAATGGGCATTATTAACCAATCTAAACCAGATGTGACCAACTCAATGCCTATTTTGTGCAACAGATGTAAGTTTGTTCAGTCACTTGTGTAAAAATCTCCGTTTTGTTCCTTTCATCTGTTATTAACATTTTTCTAGCATTTAAAAATTTTTTTAATGAACATTTCTAAGCTTTTTTCACCCATCAAGCCACTGGAAGGTTTGGACTTTGCTGATGATGCCAGTCTCCTCTCACACAATACTAGGATGCTCAGGCAAAAGTGTCCTGTCCGCCTTAGAAAGCATATAGAAAAGCCTCAAAATTAATATAAGGAAAACTGAAGTAATGCAGGTCAATAACAAACAACACGACCCCATTCAGCTAAGAAAAAAAGCAAAAAACACAAGAAAAAAAAAAAACTGACCACCCAAGGATGGTCATCAGCAAAAGTGATAGAGCAGACCAAGACATCAAAAGCAGCATCAGCACGAGTAGGCATGCTTTCAAAACCCTGCAAACTCTATGGGCTCCATTGTGTTCTCACTCCAGAACAAATTAGAACTTCCAATGCATAAGTAATATCTCTTCTATGGTTCAGAGACATGGAGAACAACAAAGAGAACAACAAAGTTCAGTGCACCCACTACTTTCAATATATATGTAATATCTCTTCTATGGTTCAGAGACATGGTAAACAACAAAGTCCAGTGCACCTACTACTTTTATATGTAATCTCTCTTCTATGGTTCAGAGACATGAAGAACAACAAAGAGAACAACAAAGTCCAGCGCACCCACTACCTTCAATACATATGTAATATCTCTTCTATGGTTCAGAGACATGGTAAACAACAAAGTCCAGTGCACCCACTACCTTCAATACATATGTAATATTTCTTCTATGATTCAGAGACATGGAGAACAACAAAGAGAACAACAAAGTCCAGCGCACCCACTACCTTCAACAGATATGTAATATCTCTTATGGTTCAGATTCATGGAGAACAACAAAGTCCAGAGCTCCCACTACCTTCAATACATATGTAATATCTCTTCTATGATTCAGAGACATGGTAAACAACAAAGAGAACAACAAAGTCCAGTGCACCCACTACCTTCAATACATATGTAATATTTCTTCTATGATTCAGAGACATGAAGAACAACAAAGAGAACAACAAAGTCCAGCGCACCCACTACCTTCAACAGATATGTAATATCTCTTATGGTTCAGATTCATGGAGAACAACAAAGTCCAGAGCTCCCACTACCTTCAATCCATATGTAATATTTCTTCTATGATTCAGAGACATGAAGAACAACAAAGAGAACAACAAAGTCCAGCGCACCCACTGCCTTCCATACATATGCAATGTCTCTTCTATGGTTCAGAGACATCGAAAACAACAAAGTCCAGAGCTCCCACTGCCTTCAATCATTCATTAACAGATCCATCATCAACATTAAATGGCCAGAAGTCATTTCTAATGAAAAGCTGTAACTCAGAATCCAACAAAATCTTACTGACATAAAGAAAAGGTTATGGGGCTGGATTAGTCGCACACAGCAGAAGCCTTCTACCGACACCACATGACAGGCATTTGACTGCAATCCATTGGAGAAAAGCGGCATAGGACAACTTCAATAGATATATCATATTCTGAGTGAAAGCAGCCGGAACGACATGGCCCTAACTGAGGAAGTCAGCCCACAACCGAGCCCTTTTGAACACAGCTGCAGCCAGTATATGTTCCTCCGAAACAAATGAAGTACATCATGCGTTTAGACGTGTCCCAGATAAGCACTGAAGCGGAATGAACTGCTTGTATTTTTTAACACACTTTGAGTGAACAAAGTGGGTGGGAGATTGTCGTTTTTATTTGCTTTATTTATTGCTTTCAAACAACATATCTCTAATGTGTGCAAGTCCTGCTAAATTGAACTTCGTAGAATCAACTCAGTTCGCCGCTTTCTCACCCAAAACGCCCTGAAGACTCTTCAGCTGCATGGAGCTATCTATGGTGCTAAGTGGCTTGGGCTTCAACGGCTTTGTTGAAATGCGAACTATAGTGTTGGTATGTCAGGATGGAAGACACTGTGCTGGTAAGCTCATTTTATCTGTTAGTGTTAGACTATCCTGGAGGTTTAGAGATCAAAAAGAACATCTAACCAAGCCTTCCTCTTCTTCCTTAGCTTTTTGACTGCATTTTTGGTAAGGACATAAGATTTTGTATAGTTTGGGCTGCTGATAGTTGGTGAGGTTTGTATTGCACTTCTGACACCAAGCTATGCAGTCATGTGAAGAAAGAGTTGGTATTCCGTATCTTCAATTCTATACGGAATTCTAATTTTGAGTTCACTTTGGTTTGCTATTTACAGCCTCTTCTAGAACTGTACAATAAGCTTAGCCAGTGTCTTTTAGTCAATTGCAATCACATCTTATAAACAGCTCAACGTATCTACAGCCTGGCAGCGAGGTCATAAAAGAACATCTCAAATGAAGGCACTGTGATATCTATGGTAGACAGAAAGAAAGTGATGCTTGTTCCTTTGGTAACAATTCCATGCCCATAACTTTAAGCTTGTTGCATCCAGTTCACTTAGCATGACCAGACACTGTCCTTGTTTGTTTTGAACGCCTGATTTCTGCATATGTGCAGCTTCTGGAGAAGAGCAGAAAGTATGGGTCTGACTTTTTCTTTGGCCTATAACACAAGCAGAATAACAGATAACATTGGCTCACCAGTTTGGCGTCTTCAGTCCTGAGTACCTTCACTATTGTTTGCAGGCTGTATGCACATAGACAGCACCCATATCAACTTGCTGCAGTCCACTGAGTGATGTGTTTGACTGACAAGGCTAGTTGTGAGTGTCATTAGCACCAAATGTGTCCATCTCGCCAACAATGGCCTGTTTTGTTAACACCACCTGGCAGCAGTCCATACCTCCCCCACTCCTCTGACACCTATCACCTCACAGCCTCTCGGTAGTCTGCAGATGCCCGGTGACATGAGATTTTGTCAAGTTCTCTGGCAGCCAGCTGACTGACAGTTTCTCGGTCTGCTGGTTTGACTGCTGCTGTGTAGAGGTCGGGATACTTGCATTTATTCAATTTTGATTTTTTTTTCTCTTCAGTTTTATGGTGCTTCTGCCTTATATCAGACCTCACCTGGTACAAAGCAGTCATGCTTAAAATCTATGTATGTTTGACATTCCTAAAATAGAAACTAAAACTGGAAGGCTGACTGATGTGAGATGACACCGATTATTCACGGATGATGCGACAAGAAACGAGTCAGCGAGAGACAATAAATGTTATTCTAGGAAGCTTATATATAATTAAGTAGTGGGGGAAAACAAGTGCAGGTTAACAATTCTTCAGTCGTTATAGTAATGACTTGGCAAAGATTTGAACGTTAAAAAAAAAAAAAAAAAAAAAAAAAATTGAAGATGAAGACAATGGGGGGAATATATTATAAATATGAGAAGCCCTTCACTAGCTGCCTGAGGGAACCGTCGTAATCCCTCTCGAAGGCACATTTATTTGTATTGCCTGCTCCTAGGCCTTTCGTCCGCTGGATCGGACTCATCAGGGAGACACGGCTGATTGTATCTGTGCTCTTGGTGTCAAATAGAGACACACCACAGTCCATAATTCTGTGGTGTTCTCACCACCAAGGGTTCAAAACAGAATCCAACAGCACCCCCAAAGCAGCCAGCAAAGGGTAGTAAAATGGAACAAAACAAAGCTTATATATAATGTCAAAAACACTACATTTTTTACACGAAGGTTCTATCATACGGCTGAAATGTGGTAACCTTTTGAGGTGACGAAATACGGCACTCACAACAGCATTGTACAAACAGGATCTAGGATGACGAGCGACACGTTTGCTTCTGCTGTCAACGAAGGGAGACTATTCTCTCGCATGTCCGGGAGACGGTACACTCCAGAATTAGAACATGTGACCTGACATTGCACAGAAGACACTGCAGTACAGTGCATTACATGCAGTTTAAGATGCTCCTTAGCTTAAAGCATATACATCTAATTAACCCTTTCCCGTGATAATCTGGATTAATGCATTTACATCTAATGAACCCTTTCGCGTGATTATCTTGTGCGTAAGAGAGGACAGTCGCATAGATCTTCCAAAGAAACGTGAAGAAAAATTCCTCTTTTGTTGCGCCCAATTTGCGGAGGTAAGTGGCTGTCTGTTCGTGCTTCGTTTTCATTGTCTTGATAGTTGTCTGTCTTGTCTGAAGAAGACCAAAGAGGTCAAAACGCGTCGTGTTTGTAATTTGCTTGTTTCTTTCGTCTGGCAAAATAGCGATTTTTCTTTAACTTTGTTTAAATTTCTGCCCGCGGTCACCTAATTCAAACCTACCTTCCAAAGAAAGCAGCCGCTCTTTCATAGGGATTGGAATTTATGCGCCTATTGCTTGGGACCTCAATATAGATTTGTAAACTTCCGTTTAAGTGAAGGCCCCCTTATCCACAGATCCACCAGTGTGAGTACCTCGCTCCGATACACACACACGCGCGCGTGTGCGCGCACACACACGCATTGTTTAACATACACACACACACTAACACTAACTCGGGGTGACACACACGCTGAGTCTCGTATTAGTCGCGCACCGCCCCCCCCCCCCCCCCCCCCCCCCCCCCCCACACACACACACACACTCGTATACACATACACGATAGGTAGCAACCCAGCGGTGATCATCTGCCTGGTGTTGGCATCAACAAGTTTTACCAGGCATCCAGAACTTAATGTTCAACTCATGTGCATTGTTGTCAATCCTTCCGCTCCACCGCCTACTGCCTCCAATATTACATCTCTGTCCCAGATACACACACAATAAGTCTCTCTTTTTCTCACATTAGTCGTGTGCATGCGCGTGCGCGGACACGCACATGCGCGCGCAGACACACACACACACACACACACACACACACACACACACACACACACGCACGCACGCCGCGCGCGCACACACACACACACACACACACACACACACACACACACACACACGATAAATGTCATATGCATTCAACTCAACAGTGATCAGGAACCGGCATTTGGCATCAAGTTGATTGAGCATCCAGAACTTACCTGACTCCTGCATTGTTATCTCACCATCTGCTCCATGCCCCTCAGTCTCCTCCAAGCTTACCCAGTCCCAGCATAATCATGCTGCAGCTACCAGGCACATGTATTCCACCAACTTACAACCCCAACCGTGCAACTGATCTCCCTCCACTGATTCCTTGAGAAATACTCACAAGAATAATGGTCACACAAGAAATGCTTACATGATAAATGCTCACAAAGCAGTTGCTCACATCACACATCACAACATATAAGGAGGAGAAGAAGGGGACTTCGGGGGGGGGGGGGGGGGGGGGGGGGGCATTAATGTACAAGTGTCATGAGAACATTTGTGATATAAAGGAATGTTGTGAGCATTTGTCTTGTATGCAACTGTTGTATGACCATTTACTTTATGAGTAACTATCATGTGAGCATAAGCTGGTATTGTGAGCCATTGTCAGTGCACCCTTCTCCATCAGTTAGGCATAGAACAAACTTCCCAACTTATCCTTTTGCACCATACCTTGAACTGGCAAACAAGTTTGGCTCATAAAATCCATCTACTGATCCCCCTTCCCTCCCACTCACCCTCCCCTTCCCCCCACCCCCCTCCCATCTTGTCCATACTAGGTTTAAAATCGGGTTACATCAAAACCTCATCAACAAAAGGGGGGGGGGGGGGGGGGGGCTCTACACTAGGACTTTGCTCGAACCTCCACATCAATGTGTACATCAGAACGACTAAACTGAGGACGTGATTTTACAAATCAGGTTCGAATCTTGATTCTCAACTATTGTTTGTATTTCCCATTTCAACAGTTTTTTTTTTCTAGTTCTGTCATAGCCTAGCCAGCAGCACAATGCTTTTAGCTCACCATCATGGGAAATGTGCACTGAAAACTGTAAGCAACACAAAAAGACCTTTGTTTACACATGTATGCATGCACACATGCATGCCTCTAAAATAATGGCGAAAGGTAAGGAGGAATCATCAAGCATGCAAGGTAATACAATGATGAATCGATCTTTTAGCCATGAGTCCTGGGCATGTGGACCACAGAACACCACTGACTTTATTTGAACCTGAAGATGATACTTACGTTTAGATGTGTTTTGTGAAGTGGGCTAGCGAAGGTTTTTTTTTTTCTTCTTTTTTTTTCTCCAGATGATTCACTATAGAACCTCTGATGGATTTCTCTGGACCAGGAAACAGAACATCAACTCTCCAACTTCAGTGTTTGTCTCAGGACATCTGACTATGTTGTTTAAGATACACACTCCCTTTCCTTAAGACAGCAAAATCAAAAAGCGAAAAAAAAAAAAAAAAATCCATGATCAGATCTCTTTGCTGCTTATGCTATCCCCTGTTAGAATAATTTCAAATATCACCAGATATGTAATTAGTATCTGGTGAGCTTTACAAGATGTACATGTAGATACCTTTGCAACATCTCACAGAGAACAAAGTCAAGTGTTGTAGATTTTGTAAAATCAATGTGAGAAGGACCTTGATCACAATTAAGATGTAATAGTGGCACCTTAGGTTGGATTCCTGTTGCCAATGTTTGCAGTATGATATTGAGAGCCATTTACCAAGAACAACTGTAAAAAAAAACAACTTCATTTTGTTAAATAAAAAAAAAAAAACCTTTGAAAAATACAATAGATACCAGGCCGTTTCATTCAGTAATGTCCTCATTACATCATGTCCCTTATTCCCTCTTCCTATGTCCTAAGAATACTGTTGACAAATCAGTATTACTGTATATAGCAGAGTGTGATATCAGTCTGGTTTTGATGTTAGCTGCAACACACACCTTTTGTTTGTTCAAATTTAATTGAAATTGGGTCAAAATTCATCGGTGCCGTGTGTTTGAAAAAGCCATTCAAATGGGCTTAACAAAGTACCATTGCTCCACCCTCACTCACCAGGCTGCATGGTGCCTTGTCTTTCATAGCGGGTAAAAAATCCTGCACAGCCCACATGCCTTGCAGAGAAGTGAAAGAATAATATATGCCTTCCTCTAGATGTCGGACTAGGTAATGCCCTTTAAAGAACATTTTCAACTTACCATATGGATTTTCCAGTTATTGAATGTCAGATTGCCTAGTCACAGATTCTGATGTATGTAAGAGTGCGTGTGTGTGCGTGCATATACATGCACTTGTAAGTGATTATGTTCCCTCGTGTCGATGTCAAGTTGATTGTTTTGAAGTAAAAGTTTAAAGTAAACTCATGTCAGATGGAATTGTTTAATCACACATTTGTAAGAATCACACATGCGCATGCACAAACACACACACACACACACGCATGCACATATGCATGCACACATGCACGCATGCACGCACGCACACTCACGTACATACCCACACACATACATACACACTCATGCATACACACAAACACACACACACACACACACACACACACACACACACACACACACACACACACACACACATACAAGCAGGAAGCATGCTCCTAATCTGAAAAAAGCTTGTAAATGCAGATCTGTTTGTTCTAGGCTGTCCACCAGAGTATGCTAAAGACACAAGGGCAAAAAAATGGCCGGAAAAGAAACGGCAGATCAACAGTCAGCAGCAGCATCAGGAGGACCCTTTGTTCTGGTGTGGAGGGGCATCAATCTCTGCATGGCAGTCTTCTTTGCACTTGCTGCTGCAGTGAATGTGAGTGTACTTGGAACACTGAACATGACATTATAGATTGTTTGTAAATTGGAACATCGAAACCTGGCTCCTCCCCACCCACCGCTTTTCTTTTTTGATATTCTTTTGTGTGTCTTTACTAGATTTATGTCTTAATATATGAAGGAAGACTCCTTCTCTTTAAAGAGCCATTGTTATTAGTTCAGGAGACCATTCATGATATATTCCATTGGGTTACTAAATTGGCTGTATCCACATTTAACCCCATAGGAAAAGACAATTTAAAGAGCCATTTTTATTAGGAGTTCAGGAGACTGTTAATGAGAGATTCCATTGCATTGCAAACTTGGCATATACATTTACCTCATAAAAGAAGACAATCTGTTGACAGGAAGATGCTGTCTGAATTGTTCGTTGTTCTTCTTTCATTATGGTTAATGTGAATGTAGCATTGCTTGTATCACAATCATTATGTACAGTCTGAACTTTTGATTTAAGCTTTCACTGCCCTCCAGAGTCAATATTTAGGCTTTTATTGGAAAGGGTGGAAACAGTCACTAACCTGCATCTTCATTTTAATCCATGAAAAAAGGGCAACAAAGACAAGAATTAATACAATTAAACGAGCATGAAGCCCATGTTAATGTTTCTCTCCCAGTCTTGGTCTGTCTATACCCATGCAATGGAGGCCAGATGAATAAAGAGAAAAGTATGCTGTGATTGATAATTCATTGTCTTGCTGATCATACAATTGTTTGCATTCTGTTTCAATAGCACCATTTTTTTTATGATTGATTATCAGACTTATCAAGCCAGTTTGTTTACCATGTTTTCTTACACAAGAAAATGACAGTTGTGAAAATGCGAAATCATTGGACAAAGTCAAAAGGTCAGTATTCCAAAGATGAGTTTTGCCAAACTGAAATGTTGTTTTCGTTCAAGCAATGTGTATAAATATTGAACTTAAATTTTGTTTTTGAATTTTAGAATGCAGAGAACATGAAAATGGTACTTTGTCAGGTTTTAAACTTGCCATAAATATTTGCAGGTATGAAAGTGTGTTTCATCTCAAGATTTTCCCTGTATTTTATGTTGTTCTATACTATAGGCAGGAAAAAGGTCATGCTAGAGAAACAAATATGTATCACAAGTGTTACAAAATATTTTGAAATACATCATGTGAACATGTTAGCAAACAAAGAAAAAAACCTTCCTTTGAAAATTCTCTTGCTGCACCCATAGGTATACATTTATTAGAAAATTCATAAGAAGCCGAGTTTTATGGGTTAAAGAAATATAAACAATCCACTTCATTGTTTAAAAAATGTTGACCAAGGTCAGATCAAGATGGTGATTTCAGTTACATTGATCAAGGCCGAGCTGATTTTCTAACTTGATTCTGGTATAAATGACTCTAGAAAAATGCTCAATGGATGTCAAAAGAGAGATGTGAATCTATCCTCCAAGATGCAGTCAAACTGTGTGGGAGAAAAGGCATACAAAAGAAAAAGGAATTACAGCTTCTTATTTTGTGTGTGCTTTTCTGTTGCAGATCAATGATGATGATTGGTATCTATGGGTTGTAAGTATGTTTCAGAACTTAAGAATTACCCCCCTTAAAAACAAACTTAAAATGAGATGTTTATTATATTTTAATGATTTAAATCCCTGAAAAATAATGTCAGTCTGTATTTTTTTCATTACATAGAACATTTGTTCTACCCTCATAAAGGATGCAGTTGTTTTGTATTGTTTCTTAATATGAGATGAAAACTGGGAGTGTCATGCCAGGAACAGTTTGTGCCTTTGAATTGGCTTGACCATGTAAAGTTTGCGGAGCATAACAGGTATTGTTTGCACATCAAGGCAAGCTTTCCTGTATAATTTTGCCAGATAAAATCCTACAGCTGTGGATCATTTTACATATGTTCATTTTGCTGCATGGGGCCTTGATTCATTGTTGTCTGTCTCAAAACAAACACCTAAACCATCTCTCAGGATTTGTTGGAGAAGGGAGAATAAAAATATTTAATTAAATAATTCTTAATTAAAACTACAGAGGATCGTTTGGGTTCCCAGTGTACCGTCATATGTCCTACTAAGCTATGGGTCTATGTTAAATTTGGAGAGAGAGAGAGAGAGAGAGAGAGAGAGAGAGAGAGAGAGAGAGAGAAGAGAGAGTGTGTCTCTGTTTTAGTAGTTAAGGATGTCTGTGTTGTTTTTGTTTTTAACCCAGTCTTACCTGAATGCTGTACTTTCATTTCCACATACATGTGTTGTAATTTGACAGTGTAATGAGTTTCTTCATTTTGGGTCAGGCTATACCATCTCCAATTTAAGTGTAAAAGGTGGCATATAGAAGTGGGGAATATCTTTTTAGCCCCATGTTTTGATTTTGATTTATAGGAAAAACAATCAAATCAGATGTATTTCAGACACTAAAGTGGGTCTTTTGTATGCCACTTACTGATGCTTTTTTCAGCATGAAGTTGGTTTGCTGATAATGATATTGTTTATTATTATTTCTCTTTTGAGAAAGTATTTAGAGTGTGGTGTTTTTGTTTGTTTTTTTTTAATTTGTAAAGAACAAGTTGAGGTATTAGCATAAGTATGCCCTGAAGGCAGATCGTAATATGATTTTGATAGAGCCAAATCTTTTCCCTTTGCCTTTCTGCCCCTGCATTTCCTCAGATTTCCATCCACATAGATTTTGCACAAAAATTTACATGCTGAATGGAATATTAGAATTTAACATAGATTTTGTAGAAAAATTTACATGCTGAATGGACTGTTAGAATTTCTGTGCATCAAGTTCAAGTAGTTCCTCTTGCCCACTGATTAAAAAAAAAAAAACCCGAAAAACCTGCAGACCAAAAGATGTGGGTGAAGACTTGTAATAGAAGTAATAGCATGACTCCCTCCTCTTTTCATCTCGATCTGCATCAAATACTTCATGTATTCACGTCAAGTGTTCTTGGAAAGAACTACAGAGCACAACCAATTGAACAGATGAATGGATCAAAACAGAAAGGGTTGAAAAGCCCAAAAGGCCAGATCAACACTGTGTTCTGAGCATTTGGGGCTCAGCTGGCTCCTCAAGACACTGAGTCTTATGGATAGAGTCCATCATTGTTGTGGATCAGTATATACCTACAGACACATGCAACAAACCGGTTACCTACAGAAGCAGCAAGCCAGTCCTTTGGGACATGGACATGAGTACACTGCTCTGTAAACCCATCAATGAATGGCACAGGTAGCAGAGTTTCTGGCATGCATTACGTTGATGATGTAGCTTGGCCAATCATGTAGAAGTTGCAATATAACAAAGAATGATCAAGAATGCAATTTTATGCGTTTAAGAATTCAGTTTAATAAAAAGAGCAAGCACAACTTTAGATATTTTTTATAGCAAATATTGCTCAAAAGTGGATAAAGAAACATAAGTATGAAAGTGCTATAACTGCAGTTGACACGTACTGTTTCATTTTTAGATTACACATCGAAGGTGTTTCCCCTGGCCTATTTTATGACCAAATCTTGGTATGCTAGGATATCTTTTTTAACAATATGACTTTTGTTTACTGTAGCAGCAGCTGAGTGCGAGATTCAGTGGAGAGTGGGGTCAGAACTGTACACGACAAACAACGCGAGCAGGAAAGAAGTGCATGAAAATTATTGAAAAGGAACCATAGTAAGCAGAATCATCAATATATACATCAGTGCATGTATGAGGCTACTGCAAAGAAGTTGACAGGTTTTCCACACTTTCACTCACTGCAAGTTCAGCTTTTTTGAAAACTGTGCTTCTTGTATGTAACAATGGGATGCTCAGCATACAGAGAGCCTGGGCTTTCTGACAGCACATGTTAATAAGAAGAATACAGTGACTTGTTTGTTTGTGTCACTTTTCATGCTTATGGAGTGCAGCGAACATTTCAAACTCAAGCTTTCCATAGAATTGCTTTCCATAGAAAGTAAGTACTTGTAGGAGTTACTGGGAAAATGTCCATATATAAGATAAGGTTTTGAGACATGCACAATGAATGAAGAAGATGCGATGAATAACAAATAACAAAAAGGGACATTTCAAATGAGTTTGAAAGACTTAAATAATATGATGAACCATTTCACCACACAAGCAAAAAGTTGCTATTTATTTGTTATTTTCTGACATACTTAAAAGCCACTCCTCCTTTGTCTGAATGTTTTCAGTTTTGAAAGAGAAAAATATGGCCCTTTTTAGGCATTAGAAAACAAAAACTGGTCACCTCTAAAATTGATTTATGATTCACGAAGAGTAAAAAATCAGGTAGTTACTTCTTTTACTCTGTCAGCTGATAGTATGCAGACACTAGACAGATTTGTTTTAGATGAAATGTTTTGCTCGGTCCGGCTAAATTTAAAGTTTTGAATTGTAAGTACAAACCTAGTGTGGATAGCTGAGCTGGATCTGTGGACAACAGAACAGATCAAAGCCGTTCATTTCTTGACACAACACTTCCATACATTTGGCAAGACTTCCGAATTTTTTTTTAAGTTATAGATTTTTATGTGTTATCCTTGTATGTCAGTGTGGAGAAAACAGCAGTTTTACCTACAATTTTAGATTCTATTTCAATGTGATGGAAGTAAAGTAATATGGAGGATGGTGTTTTTTTTTTCAGCCATGTTATGCTATTCCGTCACTGCTTTGCCTGGTGGTAGCTGCAAATCCAAGTTTTATGGGTCAGTGACATGTGGCACTTGACACCACACAGTATAAGTTTAGTTGATTTATGCTTTTTGTTTCTTTAAACTGCCATCAAAATTTTGTGTGTGCTCATTATTTGATAGAAGTACAGCATGATGCAGTTCAAGAACTTGTGCCTAGACAGGTAATTAGTGTGTGTGTGTGTGTGTGTGTGTGTGTGTGGTGTGTGTGTGTGTGTGTGTGCATGCTTTCCTAAACTGTTGCATGTATATGATGACATATGTATAAAGATCAACATGAATTTGCATTTGTGCATGCTGTCCTGAAAACCAGTTATTGCACGTACGTGTATACAAAAACAATACATGCAGGAGGGCATGGACATGTGTGTGCATGTGCACGCTGGCATGTGTGTGTGTGTGTGTGTGTGTGTGTGTGTGTGTGTGTGTGTAGCATCAGTTTGTCTGCATATGCATCTATGTTTGTGTCCATATATACACATGTGTAGATGCAATTAATAGTGAAGCATGCATCTATTTGTGTAGGTACAAGTGGACAATAGAGCTTAAGTAATCGTGTTCCATTAACATTTATGCATGTAAGATTTTGAGGAGTGACATTAACATATAACTTTTTTTTTTGTGAAGTTGCATTTAGAAAAAAAATTACACTATTTCTGTATGACTGAGACTTGATTCACCTAAACAAGATTTTCCAACAATCATGCAAATCTATACACTCTGCTTTTATTGTATCAAGCCAGCACAAAATTTGTAAAACTCTAAATCAAATTTGATGACATTCATCAAAAAGTCCTGATGGATATACAGATGATCAAATGTACAGATTCATCAAAATCAATATGTACTCCAGCTTTTTGACTCTGAGGGCGCTAATTGAAAAATTGATATTTCTGGATTTATCCAGAATAACCTTGATGATGGATGCTTTACAGAGCTCAAGCTGTGGAAATGGGTGTGCATTTTCCACTTTACCCTGTGTCTGGCCTATGCCATTTACCAAGGTGCTATTTTCTTTGAGGCTCTGGCTGGGCAGGTGAAAAATCCATTGCAACATGAAGAGGGCAGGTAAGAGTATCTTGCAGTATATGTTCTGTTTTTCCTTGATTAAATTACAAAACAAAATGCAGTTCGTATCCCTGGGCCTGGCTGACACCTGGCTATAGATGACATGAAAATGCAGATTACAGCCTGTTTATGTGGTGTCAAGCCAAAAAATGAACTCTGCTGCTTCCCTGTAAACATCTTCATCTTCAGTGATTCATAGGAGAAGGAGTTGTCTTCAAATTCAGTGGGCCTTCATGCCTTTCAAAGGATTAAAAGCATAACCGCACATATTTAAGTGTATGGTTGTATGCCAGAGTGTGTTCCAGTATGTATAAGTGTGCTTATACATCTTTGCAGTTTAAATACATGTACACATTCATGCACTTTTGTATGTATGTGTTATCAGAGCCTTCATTTCGTATGTTTGTTTATTGGAGGGCAAATGAATAATAGCATAAAACTGTTTATGCAGTCACATATGCAATTTAATATGAAACGGATTGCCCCCCTTTCTCCGTGATGTCATCAGTCTGATCATGAAAGCACACAGTTGATTTGAAATAAAGACAGCTGTTGTCCAGCCTTTGTTTTAGTGAATATCTTTATTGACATTTGTGCAGAGAAATGGGTGGATTGTTCATTATCCTCACATGGCTGGGTATTAGCAGTTTCACCAACATGGGAAGGTAAGGATAAATTGATGCATTACCTGTCTCTCTGTCTGAACATGTGTGCATATGTGCTTACAGGTGTGTGTTAAATTGATAGAAAGAGATATTAGAAAGACTGTAAGTGGGTGTGTTTTGTATTTAAAAAAACAACAACATGTATGGGGGCTTTGTAAGGAAAAAATAAACCACAACATGTTCACTTGTTAAGGTGCTGTCTAACATGGTAATCTGATATACCAGTGAGCGATTACGTTTTGCAGGCCAGGCGCTTCTGTTTCCAACCGTAGCTTGATGAATGCACTGCTGTTGATGACGATAACGCTGGCACTGCTGCCTCTCTTCTTGTGGTCTCTCTGCTTCATCAGCGACTGGCACACAAAGATTGGACACTGCAATGGCATGTTTAAATAGAGATGGCCCGAAAGGATATCACCTTTTGTCTTTGATTTAACAGTGGGCTGTGCCACAGAAGAGGAGACAGAAGAAGAAAAACTTATACGAAAAGAGGACATAAAAAGAAAGAAAGGAAGGAAAAAGCAGGAGTGTACATTTCATCCAGGTGGTGGGTAGATTGCTGTTGGATGGTGGATGCTCAAATATCTGAAGATGCCTAAACTGCTTCCATGGAAATGCATGATTAAGGGGGTGAGGTACATAACAGCATACCTGGATCTGCAACCAACAGTGTCTACAGAGTGACGGGCTCATCCCTGATGCCTAATTTTGTGTGTGTCTGTTTTCATTCCTATCTGTCAATTTGTCTGTAAACTTGTTTACATACAAATCAAAATCAAGAATCTTTTTATGACTTGGCCTGCACAATAACATTACATTATACAATGTACGTGAAAAATCTGGCAATCCTGCCTCATTATATATGCAGTAGATGAAGAAAGGTTAAGATCAGGGAAAATATGAGGAGAAATACAAAGCAGTACAGAGACAGAGAGAGACATAGATAGAAAGAGAGAGACAGACAAAAAGAGAGAGGTATGAAATAAGACGGACGGGGATACAGAGAGAAAAGAAAGAAATAATGAAAAAAAAAAAGGCTTGGGAAGAGATGATGGGAGTTGGAAAAGAGGGACAGAAAAAACTAAGAGACAAAAAGCAGAAGGAAGAAAGGAAATTGTGAACGGGGTAGAACCAAATGTGTGAGAGAGGGGTATGAAAGATAATAAAATAGCTGAAGAAAAGGGTGAAAAAGGGAAAAGGAGAGACACAGAACTCAGGAGCTTTATTTCATTCTTGAAAGATCAAACTCCCAATTAAATAGATTTGCAATAAAAAAAAAAAAAAGCAAAAAAAAAGCACCATAGTATACACTACACATAAGACTTACTCTTGGAACATGTTCATAAACGATCAACTGTAGCCACTGTAACGAAATTATTGCAACATTTTCCTTCCTTTTAAACGCTTTGTGCAAGAAAACTGCAGCATGTCTGGTGCCTTCAATCTTGGCAGCCATAACAAATGTCAAGTTGATGTGCTTTGAGCTACTGCATAGTACTTAACTGGTATGATGTGTAGGACCGTCCATGGCAGAACATGAAATACAAAGTAAATTTATGTTATAGTAATATTTCTACAAAATGGACAGTTTATTTAAGTATGTCGCTATTTTCATATTGAAAACTGTACGTCACTATGTCATATACTGGAAAATTTTTTTTTTAAGTGTTGCCAATGCATACCTTACATGTCTGTTTAGCTCAGACAAAAGACATGGTTAAATTTGATATTATGCCACTGACAGTCTAGCCTTTGCCTAGGCACATTACTTTTATGAAGCGTTACACACTGTACCCCTTGATTAAAAATATAAAACAAACAATGGGAATATGTCACAAACACTTTAGTGATGCCCACTTTATTTCCCTAATGTTTGCCAAATTAAACAGCATTTAGTATGTTTTGAAAGACAGTCTATATCATTCCATTTGGGTTAGTTTTAACCAACACCACATAACATCATTAATATAGTTGACATTTAAGGCAAACTTGTCTACTTCAGTAAATATTAAACAGCTTGGTGTTTTCATATTAACACCTTGAGTTCTTTCCAGAGCAAATGAATGAACATGGTACAATGCTTTATTCAGACTTTATATCTAAAAAATGTATAGCAAAATATGTTCTCTCAGCATATTAGATATAAATTCAAAATGGTGAGGGAAAGAGAAAGACACAGAGAGAGAGAGGTGTGTGGGGGGTGGGGGGGGGGGGGGGGGAGGAGGAAGGGAAGACAGGCAGAGGACAGAATATATGACCAGAATGAAAACTCATGCATGACATAGCCAATTAATCCTGTGTATCTTGCACCAGTCATCCCTTCCTCCCCTTCCCCATCTCCCCCTCCCCCTTCCCCTCCTCTCGGCCCCTTCCTTGCCTCCTTCTTCCCCCTGTGTCTTCATGCCCCCTCCCTCTCCTCCCTTGTTTCTCTTCCCCCTCCTTTTCCTCTGTCTCCTCATTCCCTTCCCCCCCCCCCTGTCCTATCCCTCCTTCTTCCTCATCACCCCTCCCCTTCCCCCATTCCCCCCCCAATCCCCCTCTCCTTTCACCCTGTCTGTAATGTATCTGCCCTCATTCCACTTTTCTCTCTTCCCATCTCCTCTTCCCCTACCCCCAATCACCATCCCCTCTGTTGCAGCCCCCCCCCCCCCCCCCGCTCCCCCTCCGATACCTGTGCCACCCCAACCCTTCCTCTTCCCCTTAGTCCTGCTTGTATCCTGATAAATCTTCACTTCGCAGAATGGTCGCATTTATTTATGCACTAGCAGGGGCACCCGGCGTTGCCCGGGATATGAACATTCTTTGCGATACTCACGTGACGGCAAACATGTATTAATTGTTTGGACTTATAATCAATCCCCCCCCCCCCAACATCTTCCCACCCCTTCCCCCCACACGAATACACATTCTGTCTCTCTCTCTCTCTCTCTCTCTCTCTCTCTCTCTCTCTTAT
>CM065714.1:29943054-29965554 GCA_033310375.1 Conus canariensis | reverse complement strand
GTCTGTAGAATCTTTTAGCATATTGTAACCAAGATATATTTTGAGGATATGTGTTATCTCCCCAAGTTACTGTATTATCTTTTCTTAGCTAACAGTGCAATGATATGTAGGCATTCAAGCTGCTATTGACCAGAACTTTGAAAATAAAGAAACTAGAAATTGGTTGGAAAGATAGGGTGAGACGGGAGGAGAGAGAAAAGAACAGGAGAGTAGGGGAGGGAGAGACCAGGGGAAAGTGTGGAGAAAACAGAAAAGAAAGAAAGAAAGAACGAAAGAGACACAAACAGAAAAAGAAAGATATACGGCACAAAGAACAGGGGATGGGGTAAAGAGGAACCATGAGAGTCATAACAGAGTGGCTTCATGATGCCTTGATTATTCAGCTAGACTGATGAGACAGGTTTGTGAACATAGGGATTTCATACCATATACATATAACAGAGAGCAAGATAATGTTGCTTAGAGCCCAGGCTACCACAACGGGCCATATCAGGGCTGTCACTTCATTGAAATCAACTAGCAAACACAGGGAATACTTTTTTTTATGGAATCTTGCAGTTTTAAGTGCCAGCTTTATATGCACAGACTGTAATCAAAAATGAAAGAAAGAAATTGTATGTCAAGTAGGTACACTTGTATTTTCTTTCTTTCTTTTTTTTTTTTTTGAAATGAAAGGTTTTCCTTTCCCTTGTAGTGCATTCCAATGAATCAAAATTTTATTTCTAAGAAATAAGATAGGTTCTACTTCTCAGTTGCAGATAAAAAAAAAAAAAAAGCTCTGGATTCTTTGTTATTGTCAACCTTCACATGTAAAAATTTCATACTTACAAATGTGCGTGTATACGAGGGGAGGTGGAGGAGTTTGACGGAAAAGTAAATAAGAAATCTTCACTTTTTAACATGAAGAACCCAAGACTTTGAAATATGTTCCATTGATTAGTAAATCAGAAATCTTCACTTTTTAACATTAAGAACCCAAGACTTTGAAATGTGTTGCATTGATTAGTAAATCAGAAATGTTCACTTTTTAACATGAAGAACCCAAGACTTTGAAATATGTTGCATTGATTAGTAAATCAGAAATGTTCACTTTTTAACATGAAGAACCCAAGACTTCAAAATATGTTGCACAGATTTTAGGGGGGAGGTGTGGAGGGGTGGAAACTGAAATGAAAAGTTTTTCGTTGGGGAAGGGGGGCAAGGGGGCAGTGAGTGCGTTGGGAGGAGGAGGGGGTGGCAGTGGTGTTCGGGTTAAGGGCAAAAGGGGTAAATGCAGTCCTTTACAGCTAATACATACATCTATTATAACAAAAATAATATAGGGAACTTGCGAATTGCTAAACAACTGTCAGCATAAAGCTGTTTAAAGAAACACAAGTTTTGATTTTAATATGCTTACACAAAGCACAAGTTATGACAGATGATTAACTTGTGGGGGGAAAAAACCATGAAGAGGGACCATTTTTTACAGTGAAGGAAAAATCAAAGCTGAGGGGAGGTCATACTAGTAGCTAGATTTATTTCTGGAGATGTTAACTAGAAATGGCCCAAGGCAGAATACTTAGAGCTTCAGTATACTGTGACGGCATTAAATGAAATTTCATAACAATCAGCATGGTCATCCATGCAACTGATGACTTGACTTACTCTAATGACAGTTGCATTAAAAAGTGATTGAACCATTTTCTCTAATCATGTTCGTGAGCCATCCACCCTTCCTCTGTATATATTGCTCTGATGTATTAAAAGAGTTACAATTCAGTCCTCATTTAATCTAATACTTTTCTGTACATGTTTTGCCAGATTATTTTTTCCTACTTAAACAGCATGATTTTAATTTGCACACCAATTAGTCAATCATTCAATCAATCAGCTGATCAATCGGTCAGTTAATCAGTTAAAATCAATTTGTAATTACCTAATTAAATATTTGATCAGTTCATCAATTAATTGATTAACCAAGAATTCAATTTTTTGATCAGTTGAACAATAAATGAATCGGTTAATAAATGCATGAACCAACAATCAGTCAGTCTAAAAAATCATAATACATTCTGGATCCCTTAACTGCCGAGAACTCTGCTTTTTATGAGAAATGTCTGAGAGTGCATAACAAGCGGTGAAAATGTGTGTATAAAAGCAATTGAGATGTATCAAGAAAGGCGCTGTCCCCAAACAAAACAATTGAGATGTATCAAGAAAGGCGCTGTCCCCAAACAACCACGTCCAATTTTTGTAGTAGTTTGTTGACATTTTCAAAGCTATGTAAGGTTTGTTATTTTATCATTATGGCCCATAATACATCTTTTGGGCTAATTTGGATGACTTCCTTTTTATGTGGTTTTATGATGCCCCAAAGTTACATGGTGGTCCGATTTTTACTACATCACATTTTAAAGTGTCATATTTTTACTATCTAGGCAGGCACACACACACATACACACACACACACACACACACACTCACACACACATGTACACACACACACACACACACACACACACACATGCACACACACACACACACACACACACACACACACACACACCACTCACTCACTCACTCACTCACTCTGTCTCTCTTGTTTGATTTGAGCAATTCACATCTTTTCCTAGTCTACCAATTTACAAATCCTGATGAAGCCTGGGAAGTTTGGTACCACAATTTTTTAAATATTTATGATAAACATGCACCTTTCAAAACCAAGCGTGTTAGAAGCAGCCCTCTGTTACCATGGCTATCAAAAGATGTACAGGACGCTATGAACCAAAGAGATCACCTTTTGTCTACGGGAGCGAAGAAAGAATTTGTAAATCAAAGAAATCATGTTAATTATGTAAAACGAGCAGCTAAGAAAAAGTACTTTCAAGAACTTGTTTCTTCTAATACCAATAGCAGAGCAATTTGGAATGCTATCAATCAGCTGACGAACAAAAACATCAGTAAAAATACATCTCATGAAGACCTGTGTCCCGAGAAACTTAATGACCATTTTTGTAATATTGCTAAGACAACAATAAAATTAGACAGATCTGTCCAAAACACTCTTACATTATTAAACGATTTCTGTGATTCAAAAGCCATATCCTCAGACTTAGACATCCCCTTAATGTCAGTCCATGATGTATATAATGCCCTGATCCGTCTAAAAGAAACATGTGCTCGTGGCTTAGACGGTATTGATGGCAACATCCTAAAACTTGCAGCTCCAATTATTTCTGATACACTGACCTACATCTTCAATTTATGTATATCTAAAAACCAATTTCCTAAATCTTTCAAAATTGCTAGGGTAAGACCCATCTATAAATCAGGTGACACCTCGGATCCTTGTAATTACAGACCAATTTCTATCCTGTCTGTGGTATCAAAACCTTTAGAGGATCATCTAAGAAGATGTATTCTTAACCATTTTGACAAATATAACTTATTTCACCCTAATCAGTCTGGTTTCAGGAAACATCACTCCTGCCACACTGCACTGACCAACCTAGTAGACAAATGGCTCTCAAATATCAATGAAAACAAAGTGACCGGTGTCCTTTTTATTGACTTTGCAAAAGCTTTTGATGTAATTGACCACACACTGCTTCTAAAAAAGTTAAAATTGTACCGTTTATCCAGTAATGCTCTAGAACTCATCTCTTCGTTTTTAAGCGACAGAAAACAAATTGTCTCAATTCATGAACGCCAGTCTTCTATCTTGCTCTCAAACATGGTGTTCCTCAAGGCTCCGTCCTAGGACCCATACTTTTCTCAATATATATTAATGATCTCCCCCTGTTTCTCCCAGCGCTTTGTGATATGTTCGCTGATGACACTACTGTTCATACGTGTGATCGCAAAGGAGAAAAAGTATCTATGTTATTACAGCAAAGTATTAACCAGCTAACCAAATGGTCTGAATTAAACCATATGTGTTTAAACCCTGTCAAAACCAAACATATGATCATAACCACAAGACAAAAACGTCAAACCCTTTCTTATACGAGCACACCCCTTTCTATCAATGGCATAACTATCGAAGAAACAGTCTGTCATAAAGTCTTAGGAGTAGTTATAGATAACAATCTGTCATGGTCAGAACATGTACGGTCTTTGTGCAAAACAGTTTCAAAAAAGATATACCAGCTGTCCAAGATAAAGCATTTCCTAGACTGCCATTCACGTAAAATATTTTTTCACGCTTATATTGAATCCCATATAAATTATGCATCTACAATTTGGGATTCAGCAAGTAATCATATACTCAAACCTTTGTTTAGTCTTTATAGACGTTCCCTGAAATTAGTTTTGTTAAAATCGGTTACGTTATCATACTCTGACTATACAGATCTGGATATTTTACCATTAAACTTGAAGCTTAAATTCAATAAAGCTTTATTCATGTTTAAGATTCTTTCGGGTCGTGCTCCCCCTTCAATTACAGAGAAATTTAGATTGAATGAAAATCTCCATTTTTATAAAATTGTAATACCCCGTCCAAGAATAGATATGTTTAAAACCAGTCTTCACTACTCTGGCGGCTTCTTGTGGAACCGCATTTCACCCTCTCTTGATGTTCATGCCAGCATATATAGCTTTAAAAGGGCACTTCATACCCAGCTAATGACTGAATTTTCCAATTCATGCTCTTAAACTCTCTCTCTCTCTCTCTGTCTCTCTCACTCTCTCTCTCCCTCTGTCTGTCTGTCTGTCTGTCTGTCTGTCTCTCTCTCTGTACTGGTCTCTTTCATCTATTGTTCCAAAGGTGCTGCTTGTCAAGTGTAAATTTTTGTCTTTGCTTACAGGTTGGGGTGCCTGTTCAATGATTTTTTTTTCTTTTTCCAGAAATGTGTTATAATTTTATTGTTGTGATAATGTTTATTGTATATATATTTATCTATCTTCCAATAACCATTTTTTCATGAACTATATATGATGACCCCTCCCCTCCCATCTGTTTCTCTCTCTGTCTCTCTGTCTCTGTCTCTGTCTCTGTCTCTCTCTCTGTCTCTCTCTCTCTCTCTCTCTGTCTGTCTGTCTGTCTGTCTGTCTCTCTCTCTCTCTCTCTCTCTCTCTCTCTCTCTCTCTCTCTCTCCCTCTCTCTTCCAGGCATTGATTGTCGTCTGTTCTTTTGTGTTAACCATTTCCTCTGTCTATTTATAGCGTTTATGTATGTTTACTTTAATTCTAGATTAGTTTTGCTAATGTTATTATTGCATTTTATATGTATTTCCCTTTGTTGAGGGCCGGATGTAAAAAAAGCCATTTTGTGCTTATTCCGCTTTTTCCCTCATTAAAAAAGATTCGTTCGTTCGTTCGTTCGTTCTCTCTCTTTCTCCCTCTCTCTCTCTCTCTCTCTCTCACACACACACACACATACACACACACACACACACACACACACACACACACACGCACACACACATTGTCTTTGTCTTCTTCCCTGCCAACACTGAATAATGCAGTACCATTTTGTTGTTAAAATGTGCTGCAGATTTGCCCGCTGCTTTACAAAATCAATCGCACACATGTGGAGAAGATTATGTTTCTAACAGAATCTAGCCATGGCAGACGTAATTCATGCATCACACATACATTTAAGCTGATCAATGCAGTAAGCAAAAGTTAAATAGCATGTGTACACTGATGTGTTCCACATTTCTATTCCACATGCAGTTTGTGTGTGTGTGAGTGTGTGTGTGTGTGTGTGTGTGTGTGTGCGTGCGTGCGAGCATGCGTGCGTGCATGCGTGCGTGTGTGTCTGTGTCTGTATCTGTGCCTGTGTGTATGCTTATGTGTTTGAATAATACATGGTGTAACAAGTCATGAAGTTTTCATTGTTGAGAACATCACAAATACAATAATTGAGGGCTGTACACTCTACCTAAGTGGTGTGTGTGTGTATGTGCGTTCGTATTCCTTTCCCACAAATGTTATTTAAAGATCACCAAAAATTGTCAGTTGGCGGATAAACGTTACATGTCCAGACACATTTTTTCCGATTACAGCGTTATGTCTCTTTCTGAATTCTGTTTCTCTATTTATTCATCTATTGTTTATTCATTTATTTGTTTTTATGCAGTCATTAAAGAGAATGAAACAAGCTGCAGCGTTAACTGCATACTAATAAACACAGACACTAAGTGCACAGTCATGTTCATTTAATACACATAGCAAAACAGACTAGTAAAACAAATACGACTCTTTTAGACATCCCAAACACCAGACACAGAACATGCACCAGACAGTATTCCCTAGTTTGCAGCCAGTATGAGAATGAGGTGTATTGTTTCGTGCACTTTCTGTGTTTGTTGTTCATGAGATATGAACAGAACATTTTTGCTGAAAATTCACTGTTCTGTTTCACATTATTAGATTAGCCATTCTTTGCTCCTTGTTTTGTATATTCTTTTGTATTTTACCTTTGTTTCAATCATTTTTGTTTGTTGTTTTAATGCTATGATTGGGATGATGTGCAATATTCTTTTTTAATGCTACATGTGAGGTTAGTATGTAATAAAATGATAATCTATTGTTTAGATGGAATCAAAAAATGTCACTGAATTTTTGCCAATCAATGACAAGGACAGCATATTATTCCAGACTGTTTATGACATGGTCAATCAAAAAAGTGCAAATCAGTCATTTTTTAAAATTGATATGCTATATGGCACCATGTGAGGCATTTAATCTTGGACTGTCTGTCGCCTAAATTTCTGCGCGCCATACATTGTGGGTGTGCAGTAGCCTATGGTTCCTATGAAGGAGCAATGCCTTTCTTAGTGTACCGGATTTCAGTCAACCATGCTTTTTCCACAAGAACGATGCCTGTTTTTTTTTGTCACGAGCGTACTGCGAGCCATGATTTTATATACATGAACAATACTTTGGTGTGTGCCATGGATGTACAATCACCCATGCTTTTATGTTGTGGAACGATGTCTCTGCATATGTTGTGGGTGTCCAGTAACCCATGCTTTTATCTAGATGAATGATACCTTGGTGGATGTTGTGGATGTACAATAACCCACGCTTTTATCTGGGTGAATGATGCCTTTCTATGTGTCATGGGTGTGGAGCCACCATGCTTTTACCATTGTCACCATTGTTTTTCTCTCTCAGAACATCTCGCCCTTCATCACCCTAGTTCTTATCTCATTGGGCAGTGGCATGCCATTTGTCATTGGCTTATAGAAGCCCATGTTTGGCTTTGAAGGAAAAATACTTTGCCTAATGCCCAACGCACACACGCGCACACACACACACACACACACACACACACACACACTCACTCACTCACTCACTCACTCACTCTCACATGCACACACTCACACACACACACACACACACACACACTCTCTCTCTCTCTCTCTCTCTCTCTCTCTCTCTCCCTCTCTCACAAATACATCACATATTTTAGTGTTTTAGATGTGGTGAGTAGAAGAACTGAGACTGAAAAGGCGGTTTGGAAGCATTTGTTCAAGTGTGAAAGGTGGTGGATGTGAATGATTGAAAAACTCAGAAAGTATTTTGAAAGCTCATACACTTGTGAAGTGTGTCTATGATTGTAAACTCAGTAGGGATTCCTGGTTTGCATTTGGGTTATGTTTTGCACGTTGGGAGCAAAAGATAGAGGGTGTCAGCCACAGCTCTACATACAAAAGAAAATGTAAGCAAGTTGGGTCTATTTATCTTGGCCTAACCCGCACATTTCCATACAAAGGCCTACGTTTGTGTGTAGCTTAACTCTTTTTTGGAACAAAATGTTGGTGTAGAGCTTGAAATCACACCACTGATAGCTTCACTCTTTTTCTGTGGATATGTGCATGTCTTTTCGTCTGTCAGTTTGTCTGTCTGTCTGTCTGTCTCTCTCTCTCTCTTTTCTTTCATAATGGGATGTGATAAATTTAATAGCTAAAGCAAAACAAATTCTTCATCACCAACCCTATTGCAGACACACATATCCCCCCCCCCCCCACCCCATCCGTCTTCTCAAAACACACACACACACACACACACACGCTCTCTCTCTCTCTCTCTCTCTCTCTCTCTCTCTCTCTCACTCAGTCGCACGATAAACTAAAGTCTGTGGACCATGCTCATGCACACATACTTGCTTGTATACAAAAAGTTTGAATGATAAAGAAGAACCAGGTCTTTGCTCCATTTCTGAAGAACGGAGAGAATGAAATAGATCTCAGTTCAAAGCAGATTTTAACTGCATCTTAAAATCGAGACTTACCAGCTGCAGTGAAGCCAAACCACATTATCAGTACAGACAGGTCGGCAAACCATACTGCATTATCAGTACAGACAGGACTCTTGCCGGCCGATGTCAGAGAAATCAAAGTGTGCAGTTTTCGTCAATGTCAGGAAGTATGTGGATACAAACAGATGCTCAAAACAACATGTCTGTCACTCCAGTGCAGACAGAAACTTCAGTTAGGTCGAGCAAGGGGATCACTGTTGGTGGATTACTTGATGTTTGCCCCCACCACATATGACAAATACTGAGCGAGACCTCAATGGATGGAATCTTATCAGAAAATAAACACATGAAAGGAAATAAAGAAATAAAAAGAATAGACTTGGTGGAGGTTTACGGACGAGATTAAATGTATATGTGACCCACGCATGTACCCGACTCACTCATCAGTCCTTGGGGGCATGCCTAACATCATCTCCATAGTCGTGCTTGAAAATCTGGGGCAATTTTGGAGTGTTTCGGGGGCAGGGGGAAGGGGGGGGGGGGGAGAGAAGGAAGTGTCAGCTATGAACGACAAGATATGTAGAGAAAGCCATGAAATGCTTAACATTCATAACAAGATGGATTGACCGCTGCAGATGGTAAGGCCAACAGGTATAGAAACAACATAAAAGAAAAACAAAAAGAATCCCCAATTGTACCAAATAAAAACAACCCCCACCGCACCCCACCTCACTCCCGATATATGTGAGAGCGAAGCCATTCCTGAAGGCCAGAATGCATGGGTAGTGTCACAACCACGAGTCACCATGTACCCCGTGCAAGTTTTTTTTTGTTTCGTTTTGTTTTTCGTTTGTTTGCTAGTTCTGAGTCAGGGTTGGGGCGGCACTCATGACTCACTGAAGGCAATGTCACTCCTTGAAGATTTAAGATGCATGCGAGGTGTCACACCCGTAATGTCACAACAGCGTGTAAGTTTTCTTTATTGTAAGTAAGGGTGTTGGAGTTCACTGTACTGGTAATTGCTGATGTATTACCTGTTCACAAGACAAAATACAAAAAAAATATCAGCCATTGGTAATGTGTACTGTTTTCATGTTTGTATATTCAGATGTTCTTTAGGATGCATGGAGAGTGTCACACCCATGATGTCCAGCATGCAAGGTTTTTTTTCTTTATGACAATCTGAAAGCTTTGTTGTTTAGGCCTTTTCACATGCTTGTTTATGTACACAAATAGGTAAACTTTAGAGAGTAGATAATGCTACGCTTTATTGACAAAGTCATAGAGTGTTGGGGGATGGGGTGGGGGTGGGTGGGGTGGGGTTCAAATTGACCGAGTTACAATGCAAAACACGACCCTGGGTAATTTCTCACCCATGATGTACAGGGAAATAAGTGCTTGCTTTTGGATCACATTGAATACATTGATTATTTTCACTACATCAATTTTATACCAACTACTTATTGTAGCATATGGTACAGCGGGATGTTTTTGTTTCATGAAATGTTTGTCATATATTGTGGAATTGTGTAAAGGAAAATAATCTGCTGAATTGACAAATAATGAAGTTGTGTGATATAATCTGCTGAATTTACGAACGAAGTTGTGGGGAACCTTTTTTCATCATAGTAATTTAACTCTGTCATTACTTACTGAATCATCTGTAATGATTGCTGGATCAGCGAGATTCACTCAATCTCCAGTAAATGCTATAACTGATCACAGCCAGTAAAACTCATGTGTCTATGTAATGAATCAATATGCAATTTTATCCAATACGTAAGTTTACAAGGTTTTACCGAGTACATGGGTAGGCTTGCCATATTGGTCCGACCCAAACTATTGGGGCAAACCCAAAATGTGCCAGAACAGCAGCTATACACTGGGTTAATCCAATATGAGGCCAGTGTTAGCTTGTGTTGTGCAGGCCAGTATGTATCGGGTCAACTCAGTAAAAGACACCCATTTTTTTGTTGCTGGCTCACCATCAGTGATGAATTGGAGATTTTTTATTTCCTCGTGATTATGGAAGTGAAGTCAGTTGCTACATGATTTTCTTGATGCAGTGATATGATGATCGTGATTTTTGAACTTGTTGAAATAAATCCAAAGTTTATTTGTTTGTGTGTGGACTTTAAAAATTAAAAACAAAATAAGAACAAAGGCAATTTGCTTGCATGTGCGGATGTGTGTTTGCGCGCGCGCGTGCGCGCGCGCGCACGCGCGCGCGTGTGTGTGTGTGTGTGTGTGTGTGTGTGTGTGTGTGTGTGTGTGTGTGTGTGTGTGTGTTGGAGGTGGAGGGTGAGAGGGAGTTTGTTGAATCATGCTTTAGATAAATCATAACTTTGAAATAAGATGAAAAGTATATGGTACATGCTTTCAAAAACAAATCTGAACGCACACACAAACATGCACATATATCAATACAGACCCAACCAAATGGCCACAAACACACCTGTGCGTGCGCTCGCATGTACACACATGTGAGTTCAGGTTAGACCGTGTGGAGAGGAAAAAATCTTGATCAGTCTAAACCATAACTTCAGAGCAGGCTTGTAACCACTCTTCACGACATCTGCAAAGATTTTGATTTTATGAAACAACCAGATGTAAAAATATCAGACTTTTAAAAGGCTTTTGGCACAGTCCCTCAGTTTAAACTTTTCCATGATTAAGAAACTTGCATAACCTGAAACCAGTATAGCTTTTCAGAACATTTTCTTACTAAGAACAATATGATGACATTAGTAGAGGGGGCAGAGTTGACCCGAGATCACTCAGAGATTCCACAAGGTGAATTGCTAGGTCATGTCTAGTTCCTGTGTTACATCAACAACTCGCCAGCAGTTTAACAGTTTCAAGCCCGGCTGCATGCAGAAGACAGCCTCGTCTACAGACATCATCTGCCAATAAAGACTATGTTACCTTACAGTCTGAGCTGAAATAAATTATAGAAGCTGACACCATTGTACACCATCAACATTTTCTGAAATCTATCATCTATCACCTGAAGAACAGTCTATGACTCAAAACTTATTGCTCCATTAACGTCATTTCTCCACCTCTACATGCATTTTCACACCAAGTTTCTCTTTCTGTGTTCTGCAAGATTGTGATCAAAAACATGTCCACTGGTATTGAAACCTGGCGGAAAGATGGAATCTGGTCCAAGACAAACCCATTAGATATTGGTACAGATGCCGCGGATCAATCGGCGGATCCTGGACTGTTCAACAAAATCAGTACCCATCTGATTTCTGGGGGAAAAAAAAAAAAAAAAAAAAAAAAAAAAAACTAGCCTACTGAACCAATGTTATTGAACTTTGTGGAAAGAGGGAACCTGGCCCAAAGGACAAACTCGTCAAAAATTTATGCGGATTTGTGACATGTGACGGATTTCAATCGAACAGCGAATCTAGGATCTGAATATGAACATGATTCCGTCAGAAACGTCACTCAGCAGGGCTGCCTGCCAAGTTTGATGGCAATGCAGACAACTGACTGAACCAGCCCAGTCCCTTCCCCTTCCCGAATGATCTACACAAGAAATTGGACTCTGGATGGGCATGATCAAATGGTTTTGTTCAAATTAGAGAACTCGATGATTCCCAAAGCTGTCAACGAAGGATTTGTTATTTATATTCAAACTTTGTCCATTTCATATCATCTCTTCTCTTCCCCGTACGTCTGTGGTAAAGAAATAGAAGTGTTACACTGAATATAATGATTTTGAGCTTAATATGTAACTCCGGACTCGGACCTGAACTACACATGTCTCACGTCACATTTCAGCCATTATAGTTTCAGTTTCATCAAGAAGGCGTCACTGCGTGCGGACCAGTCCATATACGCTACACGACATCCGCTGAGTTTTGAGACCACATTACGCATCATTTGAAGCTGATGGATAAATGAATCAACAACTAAGATGAATAAGAGGGTCTCGTGGCTACGACTCAGTGGATGTCTGACGTACGCATTAGCCCAACGTGCTGGTCAGACCTTGAGTGCCTCTACCTAACATGGTTTTTGTTTAAGAGAAAGAGATATAAGAGAAAGCCATAATCCATTATAGCTCACCCATAACCTATGTTTGCGTCAGGTGGCGCTCATAAAAATAGTGCCATTCTTTTCAGTTTAATATCTTGGCTTGGAACCACCTAGCATGTATTTTGATGGGCATGTGAAAGAAAAGTGGGGAATCAACTTTCAGATAAATAACAACCAGAAGAAATCTCTGTGTGTCTATAAATAGCCTAACGATTCTAAGGCCTTGGCCTTCGCTCACCCAAAATAAATGTTTGTATCATATAAACACAAAAATAGAAAAATCGAATTTAATCTGGTTGGAGTTGGCAGATGAAAAGATGAAATTGGCTTCAAGATAAAACTTAAGCAAGCAATACATCTAAATTGTTTACAAGACCATGGCCTTGTAAACAAACATCGCGTCTACTTTCTCTTTGCGTCTCCCTTCTTCAAGGCTAGTGGCTGGAATCTGATACTATTTATTCACTGAATGATCTGTTTATTTTCTAGGCTTCTCACACTTGACCTAGCTGTGACTGGGTGACGTTCATCACCACACGGTTCTCATTCTTGATATAAATCTCATTCATGACAGAATTATTACAAATTTTCCACTGAACATAGCCACAGTGGCTATGTTCAGTGGAAAATTTGTAATAATTCTGTCATGAATGAGATTTATATCAAGAATGAGAACCGTGTGGTGATGAACGTCACCCAGTCACAGCCTACAGTTTGCCTTCTGACCAGCAGTTTGCATTCTGACCCGGTGTCCTACAGCGTGCCTAGCTTAGAGTTTACCTTGTGGCCCACAGAACGTCTGGTGGCCTACAGTTTGCCTAATGGCAAAGAGTTTGTCTAGTGGCTTTGTAGATAACGCATTCATCTGAGACGCAAGAACGTCCTGGGTTCGTATTCAAGTTTTCATTAGCAGGCCTGAAATGGTGGTCTAAGTGCTTGTCTGTCGAACGAGACGATAGAATGAGAACCCGCGTGTGGCATGTGCATGGAAAAGGGCCCATGACAACACAGAAAATGCCCCTGACAAAATAAGGCCCTATACTTCATTCTGATAGGTAAAGAGACAGATACGCACACACACACGCACAAAAAAAAGAAACAAGATGCGAAGCATATAAACGTACTCCTAGTTTTCCAAACCGCTTATAGATCGACCTAGTGCTTTGTGAGATAAGAAATAAAGGCAAAATAACGGTTTTAACGGTTATTTAACCGATGTACACTTTTGAAACTGGTATTTTAGTCCTCACTGGGCTAAAGCCTGTGTACATACCAAATTTCATCCAAATCGGACAATGTGTCAAGAATAACGGTTTTTAACGGTCAGATTTTGAAACACTACATGGAAGTGCCATTTGTGTGTGATAACCTTTCTATATACAAAATTTTATTAAAACCCACCAATATATAAAAAATAACGGCAAAATAATGGTTTAACGATTATATAACCGATATACACTTTTGAAACCGGTATTTTAGTCCTCACTTGGCTAAAGCCTGTGTACATATCAAATTTCATCCAAATCGGACAATATGTCAAGAATAACGGTTTTTAATGGTCAAATTTTGAAACACTATATAGAAGTGCCATTTGTGTGTGATAACTTTTCTATATACCAAATTTCATTAAAATACACCTATATATAAGAAATAACGGCAGAATAACGGTTTTTAACGGTTGTTTAATCCATTTTCAGCATTACATCACTTACACATGGACAGAGGCTCCGATTTGTCACAAGATCATCCAAACCGCTTATAAATTGGCCAAGTACTTTCTGAGATATTCCATAAAGAAGAAAAACCGTTACAGGCCGTTACAGCCGTTAGTAACGGCTATAGCGGTAAACTAAAACATCGGGCATCATCCATGGCCCATAATGAACATACCTACAAATTTTCAGAAAGATCGGCCCAGTAGTTTTGTCTGGAGCGAGTGGAACACATTTTGACCACGGACACACACACACACACACACACACACACACACACACACACACACACACACACACACACACAGCATTTCTTCGTTCCCATTCTAAAGTACTCCCTGTTCTCTAAGAACTGGGAGTACAAAAAAAAAAAAAAAAAAAAAAAAAAGGCAAAAATAAATATCTGAAAAGTGGCGCTTTGCTGATGAGACTCATTCTCCCTAGGGAGAGCATTTTTACTTTGACACACGGAGAGATATGTTGTGACAACAAAATGATGCAATATAATATTGTGGTAATGCCATGCAATCAATGAAATATAATGCTGTCACAAGAATGCTTATAAAGTTACGAGAAAAGAGTATCTAAGACAGCGGGAAAGACATGGAGAAATCACTGGGGGGGGGGGGGGGGGGGGGGGGGGGGGGAGAATTGACGCCATGGAGATGCAAGGATTTCATTAAGCCTCCCAATCTTTACGATCTACTGCCTATGGTGGTGGGAATGGTGTACTGCCAGAAATCTACAGGGCCGTCGGTAGTACAGGAGGAGAAAGAAGGCAGAGCAGAGGGCAGAGGGTTAATGTCAATAGCTAACGGACGATCCCGAGACGAGTAAGCGGCATCCTCTTTGGCCATAGCACATGATACATGAAGCGCGCGATGGTCAAATGGTTCAAACAATTTGAGGCGCACTGGTTCGAACTCGACCGTGCCTAATGGATAAGGTATGGAGCAGAGTTTTTGCCTAGAATTCCCAGGTCAGTCTACACAGAGACTTGGTTTAATGGCCGAACGCTAGTCCTGTGGAAACTACGCAGACAGAAGGTCAGACAAGCAGATTAAAGATCCAGTGATCCAGACAAGTGTTTAGTGGGCATTCACACACACACACACACACACACACACACACACACACACACACACACACACACACACACCCCTCTCTCTCTCTCTCTCTCCCTCTCTCTCTCTCTCTACATATACATATTACCCTACACACATCAATATTATTTGGAGAGGAGATGGGCACCCCATATATTATCCATCGCCCACTGAAAGGCTGTGATGTACACTCAGCAGCAGCATGTGTCGTTCATGTGCCTGTCTTTAACCATCTATTGCTTATGGAAACAACAACAACAATAATATGAAAAAATAACAAAAATGACGATGGTGATGATGACAATAAAACTAACAAAACCCATGAAGCTTGTATATTATGAATCAACCCATTTTGTTTTACAAATCACCCACCGGCGAGCCCACAATCATCTCAGAGTTTCAAAAGTCACAACAACAACAACAACAACAACAACAACAACAACAACAACAAAACCTGCAAGGTACTGAAAAATACCTATGCCTTGAATAAAATCAAAATATATCTCTTTACCTTTTGTTGTTAACAGCCTATCCGACCACACAGCTACATTACCCCCCTCCCCCCCCCCCCTCCCCAAAGGACCAAATACTAGCACGTAAAGTCACTAACGAATATTGTCTCTCCTGCGGGTGATGATAGTAACGTGGGAGAGGGGCGGAGATGGGGGAAGAGCAGCAGGGAGGGGAGGGGAAGGGAGGGTTAATAAAAGATAATGCGGCAGAACCATTGCTATACTGAGTAAACAATGCAGAGTATGATGGTTCCATCCACTTATCATCAGACGGAGAAACAAAACTGCTGACTACAGCCGTGATTACAATGGCAACACGTGGTCCCGGCTGATCTGATGGATAAAGCCACTGTTCTCCAGATCCATTGGGTCTTGGGGTCAAGTCTCTCTTGGAATAGCCGGGTCACAGGACACTGTCTCTTCTGAATCAGCATCTGTACAGATTCCATCCCCCTCCAATTCCTTTGGAGGAGACACAAAACCGAGGTCCAGGAGTGAACGCACGCATGCATGTACCACGCACACACGCACGCACACACAATACATACATACATATATACGCGAGCGCGCACGCACGCACACACACACACACACACACACACACAATCAAACAACTTGCACAAATATTAAATCTCACTAAAATCTTTATCAAAGAGAAGGATATCATGGATCACACACACACACACACACACACACACACACACACACACACACACACACACACACACTCAAACAACAACAGCCACTTGCAAAATGTTTAATCCCACTCAATCCTTTCCAGAAGTGAAGGATACACGTCTCTCTCTCTCTCTCTCTCTCTCTCTCTCTCTCTCTCTCTCTCTCTCTCTCTCTCTCCCCACACACACACACATACACCTGCTTGCTGGATTGGTGTTCAGGCATGATGCACTTATGAACAGCCACTCGGAAGGGGGGGGGGGGGGGGAGGGGAAGAGAACATCGAAAAATACAGCTCACGAATAATGAACTTTGGAGTTCTACCCAAGGAATATTGAAGAAGAAGATCAAGACATAACATAATAAAAAATCTTTTTAATAGGCAAACTATCCGAATTTGCCAACGAGTATTTATCAGGACATTAAAAAGTATAACACGATAAATGACAACCATTAGACAACAAAACTTACACAGCCGATAACCAGCTAAAAGTGCCCAGTTATCCGTCCTTGATGGGAGACCAAACATCTAAGTGGATTTCTCTAGAAAACATGAAAGGTATGCGGACATGTGCTGCTTAAAATGAGAAAGGACGTGATAGATAAGGAGTAGCGAAAATTACGGGAATACAGAAAAGTGGATGTTCCTTTTCTCAGTGCAGAATTAACGTTTAACGCCAAAACCCACCAATGATGATGTGGCAGATATGGATAACCCTTCTGGAAGACTGGGGGTAGGGATCCTATCTCACACTCCTATGGGGGTAGGGATCCTATCTAACACTCTTATTGGGGGTATGGATCCTATCTAACACTCCTATTTGGGGTATGGTTCCTATCTTACACACCTATTGGGGGTATGGATCCTAACAGTCCTATTGGGGTAGGGATCCTATCTAACACTCCTAGTTGGGATAGGGATCCTAACACTCCTACTGGGGTTGGGATCCTAACACTCCTATTGGGGTAGGGATCCTATCTAACACTCTTAGTCAGGATAGGGATTCTATCTAACACTTCTATGGGGGTAGGGATCCTATCTAACACTCCTAGTCGGGATAAGGATCCTATCGAACACTCCTATTGGGGGTAGGGATCCTGCCTAACACTCCTAGTCGGGATGTGGATCCTATCTAACACTCCTATTGGGGGTAGGTATCCTATCTAACACTCCTAGTCGGGATAGGGATCTTATCTAACACTCCTATTGAAGGTAAGGATCCTATCTAACACTCCTATTGAAGGTAAGGATCCTATCTAACACTCCTATTGAAGGTAAGGATCCTATCTAACACTCCTAGTCGGGATAGGGATCCTATCTAACACTCCTATTGGGGGTAGGGATCCTATCTAACACTCCTAGTCGGGATAGGGATCCTATCTAACACTCCTAGTCGCGATAGGAATCCTATCTAACACTCCTATTGAAGGTAAGGATCCTATCTAACACTCCTAGTCAGGATAAGGATCCTATCTAACACTCCTACTGGGGGTAGGGATCCTATCTAACACTCCTAGTCGGGATAGGGATCCTATCTAACACTCCTCTTGGGGGTAGGGATCCCATCTAACACTCCTATTGGGGGTAGGGATCCTATCTAACACTCCTATTGGGGGTAGGGATCCTGTCTAACACTCCTATTGGGGGTATGGATCCCATATAAACTCCTTTTGCGGGTAGGGATCCTATCTAACACTCCTAGTCAGGATACGGATCCCATCTAACACTCCTATTCGGGTATGGATCCCATCTAACACTCCTTTTGGGGGTAGGGATCCTATCTAACACTCCTATTGGGGGTAGGGATCCTATCCAACACTCCTAATGGGGGTAGGGATCCTATCTAACACTCCTATTGGGTGTAGGGATCCTATCCAACACTCCTATTGGGTGTAGGGATCCTATCTAATACTCCTATTGGGGGTAGGGATCTATCTAACACTCTTATTGGGGGTAGGGATCCTATCTAACACTCCTCTAGGGGGTAGGGATCCTATCTAACACTCCTCTTGGGGACAAGGATCCTCACACTCCTAGTCGGGGTAGGGATCCTGTGTAACATTCCTATTGGAGGTAAGGATCCTCACACTCCTAGTCGGGGTAGGGATCCTGTGTAACATTCCTATTGGAGGTAAGGATCCTCACACTCCTAGTCGGGGTAGGGATCCTGTGTAACATTCCTATTGGAGGTAAGGATCCTCACACTCCTAGTCGGGGTAGGGATCCTGTGTAACATTCCTATTGGAGGTAAGGATCCTCACACTCCTAGTCGGGGTAGGGATCCTGTGTAACATTCCTATTGGAGGTAAGGACCCTAACACTCCTAGTCGGGGTAGGGATTCTGTGTAACATTCCTATTGGAGGTAAGGACCCTAACACTCCTAGTCGGGGTAGGGATCCTGTGTAACATTCCTATTGGAGGTAAGGATCCTCACACTCCTAGTCGGGGTAGGGATCCTGTGTAACATTCCTATTGGAGGTAAGGATCCTCACACTCCTAGTCGGGGTAGGGATCCTGTGTAACATTCCTATTGGAGGTAAGGATCCTCACACTCCTAGTCAGGGTAGGGATCCTGTGTAACATTCCTATTGGAGGTAAGGATCCTAACACTCCTAGTCGGGGTAGGGATCCTGTTTTTTCATTCAGGTGCATACATTATTTCTTACCCCCCCCCCTCCTCCCCCTCCACACACACACACACACACTCACAAAAATCTAAAAATAAAAAAAATTACAATCTTATGATGTTTAAAAAGTAAAGAAGAAAAATCTGGATACGTGCCAAAATCTAATCAGTTTGTTCTTTGGCCACACTGAAATTTTTCCTCAGAAGCTTCGATAAAATTGGTACTGTACTTTTTGCGTAATCTTAGTGGCAGACGAATAGACCAACCAATATACACGCAGGTAGAAACATGATCTTCTTGGCGGAAGAAATGAACATTGAACTATTAACAGAGCATTTGTGTGTGTGTGTGGGGTGGGTGTGGGTGGGTGTTTGTATATGCAGCCGCTGAACATGCGTGACATATGTTTCACAAGGCCCAACATGACATGCTATGACATGGTATGTATGTAACATTCAGAGGTGACGAATTCCGCAGCATGTGACTGTCTATTTAGTTCGTTCATTTACAAGGCGATTTAATGCTGGGAAACGATCTGAGCCATATGGAATTGAAGAAAACAACACACGCGAGTTAATCATGTCATTAATGTCTCATAAAGAACTAGGTGCAGGGTGAGGGATAGGATCGTGCACGAGCATATGTGTGTGTGCGTGTGCGTGTGTGTGTGTGTGTTGTGTGTGTGTGTGTGTGTGTGTTGTGTGTGGTGCGTGCGTGCGTGCGTGCGTGCAGGCGTGCGTGTGTGTGTGTGTGCGTGTGTGTGTATGGGTGCGCGCGCGTGTGTGTAGTATGTATGTGTGTGTGTGTTGGTGTGTGTGCGCGCGCGAGTGTGTGTGTGTGTGTGTGTGTGTGTGTGTGTGTGTGTGTGTGTGTGTGTGTGTGTATTGTGTGTGGTGTGTGTGCGTGTGTGTGTGTGTGTGTGTGTGTGTGTGTGTGTGTGTGTGCGTATGTGCGTGTGTGTTAGAGAGAGAGAGAGGAGAAGAGAGAGAGAGAGAGAGAGAGAGAGAGCAAACGGAAAATGGAATGTCAACACTGCACCTCGATGAAAGTCACGCACTGTTCAGTCATTAACGCCATGACGGACACAGGGAGCTCAATCCCTTGCGGTCACGGGCTGCAATGGCACGCAACAGCTCCACCCTGTTCAACGAGCACAGACGAACACAAACATCTCAGCCTCGTCAATCACGAACTACGAACAGCTCAGCCCCGTTGAGTCACAGACAACAAACTACGTAACCCGCTTCAGTTAGGGACTGAAAATGTTAACAAAACAACCCGTCCCCTTCCGTCACAGAATACAAACGGACACAAATACCTGAACCCTTTTCAGTCACATGACCACAGATGGACACAAACTCCTCAACCCTTTTCAGTCACATGACCAAAGAGGGACACAAACACCTCAACCCTTTTCAGTCACATGACCACAGATGGACACAAACACCTCAACCCTTTTCAGTCACATGACCACAGATGGACACAAACTCCTCAACCCTTTTCAGTCACATGACCAAAGAGGGACACAAACACCTCAACCCTTTTCAGTCACATGACCACAGATGGACACAAACTCCTCAACCCTTTTCAGTCACATGACCAAAGAGGGACACAAACACCTCAACCCTTTTCAGTCACATGACCACAGATGGACACAAACTCCTCAACCCTTTTCAGTCACATGACCAAAGAGGGACACAAACACCTCAACCCTTTTCAGTCACATGACCACAGATGGACACAAACTCCTCAACCCTTTTCAGTCACATGACCAAAGAGGGACACAAACACCTCAACCCTTTTCAGTCACATGACCACAGATGGACACAAACACCTCAACCCTTTTCAGTCACGTGACCACAGATGGACACAAACACCTCAACCCTTTTCAGTCACATGACCACAGATGGACACAAACTCCTCAACCCTTTTCAGTCACATGACCAAAGAGGGACACAAACACCTCAACCCTTTTCAGACACGTGACCACAGATGGACACAAACTCCTCAACCCTTTTCAGTCACATGACCAAAGAGGGACACAAACACCTCAACCCTTTTCAGTTACATGACCAAAGAGGGACACAAACACCTCAACCCTTTTCAGTCACATGACCACAGATGGACACAAACACCTCAACCTCTTTCAGTCACATGACCACAGATGGACACAAACACCTCAACCCTTTTCAGTCACATGACCACAGATGGACACAAACACCTCAAGCCCTTTTAGTCACATGACCACAGATGGACACAAACTCCTCAACCCTTTTCAGGCATATGACCACAGATGGACACAAACACCTCAACCCTTTTCAGGCATATGACCGCAGATGGACACAAACACCTCAACCCTTTTCAGGCATATGACTACAGATGGACACAAACTCCTTAACCCTTCTCAGGCATATGACCACAGATGGACACAAACACCTCAACCCTTTTCAGGCATATGACCACAGATGGACACAAACTCCTCAACCCTTTTCAGGCATATGACTACAGATGGACACGGACACCTCAACACTTTTCAGGCATATGACTACAGATGGACACGGACACCTCAACCCTTTTCAGGCATATGACTACAGATGGACACGGACACCTCAACCCCTTTCAGTCACATGACCAAATAGGGATACAAACACATCAAGCCCTTTCAGTCTCATGACCACAGATGGACACAAACACCTCACATGACTACGGATGACACAAATAGCTCACTTCAGTCACAGACTACAGATGGACACAAACAGCTCACTTCAGTCACAGACTACAGATGGACACAAACAGCTCACTTCAGTCACGGACAACAGATGACACAAACAGCTCACTTCAGTCTACATACGGACACAAACAGCTCACTTCAGTCACAGACTACAGATGGACACAAACAGCTCACTTCAGTCTACAGATGGACACAAACAGCTCACTTCAGTCACGGACAACAGATGACACAAACAGCTCACTTCAGTCTACAGATGGACACAAACAGCTCACTTCAGTCACAGACTACAGATGGACACAAACAGCTCACTTCAGTCTACAGATGGACACGAACAGCTCACTTCAGTCATGGACTACAGATGAACACAAACAGCTCACTTCAGTCACGGACAACAGATGACACAAACAGCTCACTTCAGTCACGGACAACAGATGACACAAACAGCTCACTTCAGTCTACAGATGGACACAAACAGCTCACTTCAGTCACAGACTACAGATGGACACATACAGCTCACTTCAGTCACGGACAACAGATGACACAAACAGCTCACTTCAGTCTACAGATGGACACATACAGCTCACTTCAGTCTACAGATGGACACAAACAGCTCACTTCAGTCTACAGATGGACACAAACAGCTCACTTCAGTCTACAGATGGACACAAACAGCTCACTTCAGTCACGGACAACAGATGACACAAACAGCTCACTTCAGTCTACAGATGGACACAAACAGGTCAGTTCAGTCTACAGATGAACACAAACAGCTCACTTCAGTCATAGACTGCAGATGGACACAAACAGCTCACTTCAGTCTACAGATGGACACAAACAGCTCACTTCAGTCTACAGATGGACATAAACAGCTCACTTCAGTCTACATATGGA
>CM065714.1:29928054-29933054 GCA_033310375.1 Conus canariensis | reverse complement strand
TCGGCAAGATGGTTGACGGTTCTGCAGGGCCGGATGTTCGAGAAATGGGACCATGCCGTGTCAGTAAGTCTTCAAAGGGGCCCATAGCTGCCTGCTTTCTTTTGCTCGTTTCTTCGTTGTAGTCTTTGTAGAAGATGCGTGGGATTTTCTGGCATCATCCCATTTCAAATGCCAGGATTCTTCAGCGTAAATCTGCGGCCAGGGTTCCTGTTTCACAAGCACTAACGTGCGTGCCAATCGTCCTCACTTAAGAACTGAGGGAGATATTGTTGTTGTTCCAGATGTTCTTGTGTGTTCAGAGCGCTCTTGAGGCCAGGGCCCTTCTCGGCCGGACTTCCGGTTTGTACCCTACATCTGTCACACCTGCTGCCGGGTTTCAAGTTTTTCATCGCTTGCCAAAAAATGTGATGTATCTTTTGATGCTTATGATGTTGTTTGTCTTTAGTTTGGTCTTTTCTGTACTGATTTTCATCCCATATGCTGCGTATATTTTGTCCAGGTGCTTTCTCAGTTGAGCAAGTTCTTCCAGTCCAGCTTAGCCATCAATGTCAATGGCAAAGCGTAGGCTGGTGATGGTCCTGCCTCCAGTGCTCACTGTTCCAAGATGGTCTTCAGCAACGTCAGTCATAAGTCCTTCCAGAAAAATGTGGAAGAGGATGGGGGGGAGAGTAGACAGCCCTGTCTGATGCCAAAAGTTGGGCCCAACCATTCGCCTGGGTTGCCTCTATGGAGGACTGCGCTAACGCTAACGACACCAGCAAGACCTACACCATGTTTTCATTGACTTTCAGAAAGCACGAGGTCGCATAGGCAACCATGAGGAAGTACAACATCGGTAGGCTATAGGACCCTGATCAATGTCATACAACAAACATACAAATAAACACACAAAACAAGGTGAAAACTAACCCTTCTTTTTTGTCCACAATACAACACAGACAGGTGAAGCCTTTACAAACATGTCCTCTTTAGTCGACATAAACATCGTACAAAAACGCATTAAAACAACACCCCATACACTCAACATGGCACTTAGCTGGAGAATGAATGTATCTATGGAATGTATTGCGATGTTGTTGGTGTGAAGTATTTTAAGGAGAAATAGAACCTTCGTCGTAGAAGAGACAATCACCATCATCATATTTATACTACCACTATACTATGATTACTTTCGAGATCATGGGTGACCATTGTCTATGTCTCCTGTATACATTTATCATCTTTCCTAGGATCATCCTTGCATTTATTTTCGCCGCTTTTCGTCAAGGATGATTACCGGGAAGTTTAGAAGCTCATGTTTGACAGCGATGGGTGTCGATACTTACATTCTTTTCTTATGATCACTACTACATTCCTCATTCGTCACACTTCTGTACGTTTGTTGCGCATTTCTATAGCTTCAATAAGGCCTTCTTCTTCTTCCTCTTTTTTTTTTACACTTTGCATACAAATGTCCATCAGTAAACAGAAGACACGGATCTGCAAGTGCTGACAAAAGAAGGAAAAGGAAAGGAGGAAAAAGGAATGGGGAGAAAAAAAGAAAGGGAGCAAGAGAAAAAAAAGAAAGAAAGAAAAAAAGGAGGCTGCCCTTGAGAAAATCCAACTGGTGAGCCGAATTTTAACAAATTTTGCATACATCTCTACGATGCTACCTTTGTCTGTCTCTCCGCCTGTCTGTCTATCTGTCTGTCTTTCTGTTTTCTCTCTTCTCTCTCTCTCTCTCTCTCTCTCTCTCTCTCTCTCTGGGAAAAACTGTAAGAAAAGAAAATTACGAAGTCTTTTGTTTCATTTATGTTGTTCATCTTTGTAGAAGCAGCACATTATCAGAGTGAGAGCCAATACACCACACATTTGAACATCAACAAACTCAGACACTTTGTATCAATCGCCAAAACACTCAAATCAGCAAGAATATGTCCATTTGTAAGAGAACATACAGACGATGCACGGTGTGTCGGGGACTGATTGGAAATAAAAGAAAAAACACACACCTACTACTACTTCTGCTACTATTACTACAACAACAACAACTACTGCTACTACTACTACTGCTATTACTGCTACTACTACTACTGATGATGATGATGATGATGATGATGATGATGATGATGATGATGATGATGGTTGGAAGAAGAAGTCGAAGAAGGAGGAGGAGGGGGAGAGAGGAGAAGGAAGAGAGGGAGGAGAGATATGGAACACAAGGAGAGAGAGAGAGAGAGAGAGAGAGAAGAAGATGATGGATGAGAGAAGGAAAGAAGGAGAGAGAAGGAGGAAGAAGAAGAAGAAGAAGAAGGAAGAAGAAGAGAAGGAAGAAGAGAGAAGAGAGAAGAAGAAAGAAGAAGAAGAGAAGAAGAAGAGAAGGAGAAGGAGAGAAGAAGAGAAGAAGAAGAAGAGGAGAGAGAAGAAGAAGAAGAGGAAGAAGAGAGAGAGAAGAGAGAAGAAGAAGAAGAAGAAGAAGAAGAAGAGAAGAAGAAGAGAAGAAGAAGAAGAAGAAGAAGAAGAAGAAGAAGAAAGAAGAAGAAGAAGAAGAGAGAACGAAGAAGAAGAAGAAGAAGAAACGAAAAGAAGAAGAAGAGAGAAGAAGAAGAAGAAGAAGACGACAACGAAGAAGAAGAAAGAAGAAGAAAGAAGAAGAGAAGAAGAAGAAGAAGAAGAAGAAGAAGAAGAAGAAGAAACGAAGAAGAAGAAGAAGAAGACAACGAAGAAGAAGAAGAAGAGAAGAAGAAGAAGAAGAAGAAGAAGAAAAAAGAAGAAGAAGAAGACAACGAAGAAGAAGAAAGGAAGAAGAAAGAAGAAGAAGAAGAAGAAGAAAAGAAGAGAAGAAGAAAGAAGAAGAAGAAGAAGAAGAAGAAGACGACAACGAAGAAGAAGAAGACGACAACGAAGAAGAAGAAGACGACAACGAAGAAGAAGAAGAAGAAGAAGAAGAAGAAGACAACGAAGAAGAAGAAGAAGACGACAACGAAGAAGAAGAAGAAGAAGAAGAAGAAGAAGAAGAAGAAGAAGAAGAAGAAACCGAAGAAAAAGGAGGAAGAAAAGGAGGGGGAAAAGAAGAAGTTGGAGCAGAAGAAGAGGAAGATAAAGAAATCGAAACAGAAAGGAGAAGAAGAAACAGAAAGAAGGAGAAGAAGAAACAGGAAGAGGGAGAAGAAGAACAGAAGAAACGCACTCCTTTCACTGCACGCACATGATGAAGGTCAAACTATGTTCGCTAGTCAAACGAGGTGACATACGTCTCCGTCTACGACACGACCCGTGTGAACAATAGCTGGAAGATATCAGACACAGAGATAACATGCTGAGATCTGTGTGCTCTTGCTGTGCGAGATATCATGGATATCAGACGGGGTAACACATTCTCCATCTTTCAACGACTGAGTTGTGGTCCTGCGGGATGCCATCGGACACCACTTTGCAAAGCAGTTTATACAGTTCAGTGAATCAGATAGCCCACACACACACACACACACACACACACACACACACACACACACACACACACACTCCCTCTCTCTCTCTCTCTCCCTCTCTCTCTCTCACGCACGCAGATTCTCCTCTCTCTCTCTCTCTCTCTCTCTCTCTCTCTCCACACCCACACACACACACACACACACACACACACACACACACACACACACACACACACACGTAACTGACCTAGCCGTTAGTACGGTCGAGCCCACGATTCCTATTCTTCCTCTTTTTCTGCGTCTGATTTTTCTTCTCCTCCTCCTCTTCCTTCTTCTTCCTCTTCTTCTTCACTTACGGACGTGTGTGTGCGCGCGTGCGCGCTCGTGTGTGTGTGTGTGTGTGTGTGTGTGTGTGTGTGTGTGTGTGTGTGTGTGTGTGTGTGTGTGTGTACGTGCGTGCGTCTGTGCGTGCGTGCGTACGTGCGTGTGTGTGAGTGTGCGAGAAATAAAGCGGGCAAGATGAGTTGAACCAGCCTAGAAAATCATTACCTCATCTGTCAACAGAATTATGAAAGACGTGTGCGTCTCTCTCTCTCTCTCTCTCTCTCCTCTCTCTCTCCCAACACACACACACACACACACACACACACACACACACACACGCACACACACACGCACACACACACACACACACACACACGCACGCACGTACGCTAAATAAGGGAATGCTTGTGAGTCTGGTAGACTGCAGGAAAACACAGCCTTGGGATGAATGGATTCTTTTAGATGGAAGCAATACCAGGTTTGTTTGCTGACACACTATATCTGTTTTGTTAATCGCTTGGACACACACACACACACACACACACACACACACACACACACACACACACACCACACACACCACCACCACCACACCACACTACACTACGTTACACTACACTACACTACACTACACTACACTACACTACATTACACTACACTATACAATCAGATGTATTAACACAGTGATATTTGAATATATAGCCATACAGAGGGAGGAGTGTGGAGAGGGAGGGAGTGAGGAAGAGAAAGAAGAGAGAGAGAGAGAGAGAGAGAGAGAGAGAGAGAGAGAGAGAGAGACAGACAGACAGACAGACAGACAGACAGACAGAGGGAGAGGGCGAGCGAAGGAGAGAGAGAGAGAGGGGGGGGGGGGGGCACTGGGGAAAGCGGAGATAGATAGATAGATAGATAGATAGAGAGAGAGAGAGAGAGAGAGAGAGAGAGAGAGAGAGTTAGAGAGAGAGAGAGGGATAGACAGACAGAGAGCGAGCGAGCGTGGGAGAGAGAGAGGGCGGGAGCATTGGGGCAAGCGGAGAGGAGGAGAAAGAGGGGGGGAGGGCATGGGGGCAGGCGGAAAGGAGAGAGAGAGAGAGAGAAGAGAGAGAGAGAGAGGAGAGAGAGAGAGAGATAGAGACAGACAGACAGACAGGACAAACAGACAGACACAGACAGACAGACAGAGAAATGAAACGAGGCGATGGTGGGGGTAGGGATGGGTCAGGGATAGAGGGAAGACACGGAGGTGCACAGAAGAAAAAAGAAGTG
>CM065714.1:29915554-29923054 GCA_033310375.1 Conus canariensis | reverse complement strand
GTCCAAATCTTTGCCAAGTCATTACTATGAAGATAGTTCAGTTGTTGGCCTGCGCTTGTTTTTTCCCCCACTATTAGATTGTTCGTCTATGTATTTGTCTGACTTTATTCAAGTTTAAAAGGCTGTGCCAGTCTTGAATAAAAGTTACTCTGTGTTAGGTTTTCTTATGGGAGCAAAAAATACCCAACTTGTTTACTGTTTATCGTTTACTGTTCCCTGCCTCATTTCATTTCCAAATATCTAAAGGTAATTTGTTCAAGCCGTCTTTTTATTCTATACTTCTGCCTCAAGCCAGACGGTTTTTTTTAAATTTCTCATGTGAGTGCGTTCACCCCCGCGCGTATTTACACACACACACACACACACACACACACACACACACACACACACACACACACACACACACACACACGTGAGTGTGTAAGTGAATGACATAGAGAGCGGGGCTGTGGATGTCGGAGTGTCTGTGTACGTGGAGGACGGGAGTGCGTGTTGTGTGGAATAGCGGGGAAGGAAGGAAATAGGGGACATGGTGGTACGGGGCGGGGGAAGGATGGAAACGGAAGGAAGGCGAGGAATGTAGGAGGGGGTAGGGGGATAAATGTTAGGAGATTACGGGGCTTTCAAGCCAGTGTGTGTGTGTGTATTTACTCTGCGTGCAGTTACACGAGTGCATTCCTTTGATACTGTAACTGCACTTTGTCAGAAAGCGCGCAGAAATGTTCCGTTCTTCTTAGCATAGGGCCTGGTTCGCTTCGTGCGTCAGGCGTCAGACTTGCTCTGATTACGCTTTGCACACTGTTGTTCTAAGCTCCGGGGTTCGATTCCCAGGTTGAAAGTGATTTCCTCTTCGGAGTCCAGTCCCTTGCTACTCTTCCGGGTGAGACTGTAGACCCAGGCCCCGAGCAAACCAGTTCTTGCCCGCACAAGAAATCTCATCCCACCTTTCGGAGAAGATGACACCCACTGAGCGCCAATGGCCCGGATGACACCAAGAGATATCACTGCTTGTATACACTGGTGTATATTTAGACATCAATCGCGGTAACGAAATGCGTCTGTATTAATGGTGGGATTTTATACGCGGTCGCATTCGCAAAACCTCACTCATTGTGAACTTCGGAATTCGAGCCGAGGAAGGGGGTGGGGGGAGGGAGAGATTATTATTAACGATTGTTGAGAGAGAGTGAGTGAGTGGGAGAGAGAGTGTGTGAGTGGGAAAGAGAGAGAGAGAGAGAGAGGGAGAGAGAGAGAGAGAGAGAGAGAGAGAGAGAGAGAGACAGACAGACAGACAGACAGACAGACAGACAGACAGACAGACAGACAGACAGAGATTGTTAACGATTGTTTCTAGAGAGAGAGGCTGTTAACGATTTTCTACGCCAAAGATAGCTGTACACAATGCCGCTTCCTGCTAGTGTTCACTGAAACAATGTAAACACGTTTATTTTGGGATCTTTTCTATTATTCACTAAGCGCCACAGCTGGTCTGATTTTCGGTCTTCCGTGCTCAATGTTTTGGTCACCTTGCGTTAGCTGACTTCAAGGTCACGACGCAGACGTCTGTTCAGCGATGGAAACGACAGTTAACTGGTTACAACACGGTGTTTTTCCTCACACTCACAACAATCTTCGACCCCACTCTATCCGGTCCGCCTCACCCCTTTATCCCCCCCCCTCTCCCCCATCCCACCCCCTTCCCATTCTCCTGCACCAACAACCTTTCCCCTAAAATAATGTGTTGTGTGTGTGTGTGTGTGTGTGTGTGTGTGTGTGTGTGTGTGTGTGTGTGTGTGTGTGTGTGCGCGTGCGTGCGTGCGTGCGTGCCTGTGTGTGTAAGTGTGTGTGTGTGTGTGTGTGTGTGTGTGCGCGTGCATGCGTGCATGCGTGCGCGCGTGTGTGTGTGTATGTGTGTGTGTGTGTGTGTGTGTGTGTGTGTGTGTGTGTGTGTGGTGTGTGCGCGCGCGCAATTGAGTGTGAATGTCAGAAAGGTTGGGGTATGCATGTTGGAGTGTCTGTGCGTTCATGATTGTGGAGGACGAGAGTGTATGTTGTGAGGAACAGTGGGACAGCAGAGCGATAGGTGGTTGGGGGGGGTGGGGGTGGGGTACAGAAGTGACGGGAAAGGAGAGCGGGAAAAGGGGGAGGGAGGAGACTGGAAGTGGGGAGATAAAGGGGGTGCAAGCCAATGCGTGCACTTTCAATGTGAAGGTATGTGAGGACATTCCCTTTATATTGTGACTGCACTTCGTCAGAAAGCGCACAGGAATGTTCCGTTATCATTATCGTAGGGTGTAGTTTGCTTCGTGCGTAAGGCGTCAGATTGTTGTTCTGGTTACATTTTGCAAAAGATTACTGCAAACGAAATCTGAATTCTACCTGAACAAGCACACCCAGAGTAAAGGGTCGACAAAATGGGACCACACTTTGACACCAAACGCCAGACCTGACGTCACTGGGGCCTGTAGAGGTGCCTTCACTGACCCAGCGACACTATCACTGACAGAAAGAGAAAGTCGCAGGGTCGTGGATGGTGAAATTACCGTTCTACAGGCCGAAGGCCCTCAGAGTGGAAGTTAGTTACTTTCAGGTTGGACTGTCGCCGCGTCGTGGATGGTGAAATTAACGTTCCATCATCCGAAGGCCTTCTGAAGGGAAGTTTGTTACTTTCGGTCGCCGAGTCGTGGATGGTGAAATTAACGTTCTATCAGCCGAAGGCCTTCAGAAGAGAAGTTAGTCAGTTACTTTCAGGTTGAACGGTCGCCGAGTCGTGGATGGTGAAATTAACGTTCCATCATCCGAAGGCCTTCTGAAGGGAAGTTTGTTACTTTCGGTCGCCGAGTCGTGGATGGTGAAATCAACGTTCTATCAGCCGAAGGCCCTAAGAGTGGAAGTTAGTTACTTTCAGGTTGAACGGTCGGGGCGTCGTGGATGGTGAAATTAACGTTCTATCAGCCGAAGGCCCTAAGAGTGGCAGTTAGTCGGTTCCTTTCGGGCTGAACGGTCGGGGCGTCGTGCATGGTGAAATTGACGTTCTATCAGCCAAAGGCCCTAAGAGTGGCAGTTAGTCGGTTACTTTCGGGCTGAACGGTCGGGGCGTCGTGCATGGTGAAATTGACGTTCTATCAGCCGAAGGCCCTAAGAGTGGCAGTTAGTCGGTTACTTTTGGGCTGAACGGTCGGGGCGTCGTGCATGGTGAAATTAACGTTCTATCAGCCGACGGCCCTAACAGTGGCAGTTAGTTACTTTCAGGCTGAACGGTCGGGGCGTCGTGCATGGTGAAATTAACGTTCTATCAGCCGACGGCCCTAAGAGTGGAAGTTAGTTACTTTCGGGCTGAACGGTCGGGGCGTCGTGCATGGTGAAATTGACGTTCTATCAGCCGACGGCCCTAAGAGTGGCAGTTAGTTACTTTCGGGCTGAACGGTCGGGGCGTCGTGCATGGTGAAATTAACGTTCTATCAGCCGAAGGCCCTAAGAGTGGCAGTTAGTCAGTTACTTTCAGGTTGAACGGTCGGGGCGTCGTGCATGGTGAAATTAACGTTCTATCAGCGGAAGGCCCTAAGAGTGGAAGTTAGTCAGTTACTTTCAGGTTGAACGGTCGGGGCGTCGTGCATGGTGAAATTAACGTTCTATCAGCCGAAGGCCCTAAGAGTGGCAGTTAGTCAGTTACTTTCAGGTTGAACGGTCGGGGCGTCGTGCATTGTGAAATTAACGTTCTATCGGGCCCTCAGAAGTGAAGTTAGTTACTTTCAGGTTGAATGTCCAAGACCACCTCAAGCGACGTGGCAGACGGAGATAACCGTTCACAACGGAAACAGAAACGAGATTAACGCCCCATTTGTCTTAAACTTCCATACTGTTCAGAGTGTGACGGTCTCCGACGCTCCCCCTCGTTATTAAAATATGATTTTCATATTCAGGGATGCAGGGGGTTATAGACAGAAGTATTTACGCTTTCACAACCAAAATGCGCTTTCGCATAGGCACACGCACTCTGTCACTCACATCGGGCCCGCACAAAGGTGACGGGAAACCAATAACATTTCATAGAAAGTAATCAACTTTTATTTAACTTGACTCCGAGTCCCCACCCGTCACTACACAACACACTTATCTGTATCATACAAAAATGTAAACATCATACAGACAATCTCATAAATCGCATCCCCTGTTCTTCAGTTATTCTTACTTAACCAGGAAAGACAATATTTCACTATTCTGTTTGCACACTTATAAACTTAAGAACAAATGAAACGTCCATAACTTGCCAGCATTCCTTTGTTGAACGTCAGTTTCTCTCATCCCACTGTGCGACTACGAGCTGAAGCTGCCACACTGTTGTGTCCTCCCGATTGGCCAAATCCCAGTTGGGGAACACTGGCAACGTAGCTTGAGTCGCACCCTCAGACCGAGTCTCCCGGACTCCACTGCACTTCGCCCTCTCCACAGAGAGGGCTCCTGTCGGCTTCTCCCACAGGTCTTCTCTGGCTGCAAACACCCCACCGTTGTCTGGCAGCTCCCTGTCTAGGCCCCAACAGGTCTTCTCTGGCTGCAAACACCCCACCGTTGTCTGGCAGCTCCCTGTCTAGGCTCCAACAGGCTAACACATCTTGCTGTCGACCGTCCCCACACGGGAGACAATTCTTCTCATCGTCGGCTCCGAGGCTACAGCAACCTCCACTGTCTTACGTCCCCACACAGGAGACAACGAGGCGACAGCAGCCTCCACTGTCTTACGTCCCTACCCAGGAGACAACGAGGCGACAGCAAGCCTCTGCTTCACGCTGTATTTTCTTGAGCCCTCAGCAAGACGGCGAGTTCACCTTCCCTTAAGTGAGTCACCCACTTCCTGGTTTTCCAAGCACCTTATATTCGTTCTCAAACAAGAGAGAACCCAAGTTTAACTGGCTCAACCAATGGAATCACTGGCACACACCCATCACACGATTTGTACCAATAGATCCCCAAGTTATTTTTATTCCGCCAATGGAATCATTAGTCACCTACACATACACACACAACAGCTGCTAGCGCCAACAAAGACTTGGGTACCAAGTGCTTAATGCCTGACTTCCTATTCAACTCATGTTCGATTCCCCGAAGCTACCCATTGTACTAACAGCCTGGACTTCTCTACCAGCCAGGACTGATGCTTCAAGTAGTTACTACCTCTATAGACAACAAGGTGCGAACCACTCAATAAGCCGAAGCCTTCCATTCATTCCTCAGAACAAAGGACGACGGAATGGTCGCTGTACTCTGCCTGCAGGCTGACGGTCACCTACCCGTGACGGTCACCTGACACGATCGCCTTCCTTTCAGCCCCACTGGAGAACCCAGTGAATAGCCAGTGCTCAAAGTGGACACTCTCGTCTACCCAGTACCGGCAGGTCGGCAACTACTTGTCACTATGCCTCGGACATGGGAGACACTTCCCAGTAATTGTCCCTCCTTCAGTAGACGACTTGGGGTATTCCCCACTGGTGATGCCTGAATTCGCACCCTTGAAGAACCCAAGGAACTTGCTTTCAACAACAGCAAAACTACCCTTAATTTGCCTAAATGCTCGAGAACATTCGGCCGACTCATGACACAGAGCCTAGCTGACAAAAGGGGGCCATATTAGGGTTGTGACCATATCAATGTCGATTCTATATATGTTAGACACATACAAGCCACATACGATATACATGGCATTTCACACAATTTGAGATCCAATAAAAACTAATGTTCGTAAGAGGACACATTCCTCAGAGCGGAAGTTGTTACCACGATTTACACAGCAGTTGAACAGGTTGTCTTGAATCACCTGACTGGGTGATCGCCTAACTTGTTTTGACAGTCACACCCTTTAGGACGGGCAGTTTCTATTCTCCTATCTTGCCACTCTGCGATTATTGAGTCATTATACACCTGGAATTGTTACTATTCATAGTACTAGTGTTCAGGGCCTGACATATCTGGTTTAAACAGCAGTGGAGGATTTTGAGACAGACGTGAATACTTTAGCGATCCCTGTAACCGGTGGTATAGGCAAAACAAAACTATACCAAACAAAACAAGCAAAGAAAAACCCTTTGGAGCGAGAGTGACAACAGTCACATTGCAGGCTGACTGTCGTGAATCTTTTAGAGTAATCAGACCCATCCATGAATTCAAGGACACACACACACACAGACACACAGACACACAGACACACACACACACACACACACACACACACCACCACCACCACCACCACCACCAACAACAAGACCAACAACAATGCCCCTGGAGTAAAGTCCATGGAAACAGGCTTTTCAGCAAATTGAGTACGTGACACCACGTTTAAAGATGTCGCTCTGCGACATGTCGCTACTGGTTTGACGTGGTTGATGTGTCAACACTGACTGAAGGGCTGGACGACCGGTTTGGCTCGGCCAGCGGTGTTGAAGGTCAGCGAGGCGTGCTGTGATGCAGGCGTTGAGTGTACAGGGTGTTGTACCTGCATAGAAATCGTTTCACATTTCACAGCAGGCAGCTTGACCATGCCAGATCTCCTCACGACAGCTACCAAGAGAAGAGCCTGGAGAGAAACAGCGGCTGCCTCATCTCGTCCCCCCAACGACCCCAGCGTTCAGGGGAATGACTGACTGACTGAGCTTAGACGACGTGGCGATTCTGGCGTGTGAATGTGCGTTTGATTTTGTATAAACCCTTCGCTGGCTGGACCGACCAGGGTTGGTGACTGAACAGGGTTTGCAGTCAGTTTGGAAGCAAGGAAAGGTAACCTACTGGGTGATGTTGTTGGCTTGTTCTGTTGAGTCTGAAGCGGACACGTGGGTCTTTCAGGTTTTTTTGTCGCGTCTGAAGGCAATCAGGGACTTGAGTCATGTGTGTGGTTCCTGCAATGTGCCCGTTGGAACTGAGGATCTGAGGGGGTGGAGGGTGGGGATGGAAGAGGAGACTGGCGGTTGGCCTAGCTGTTTCTTTGCGCACTGTGTCCATTCTTTCGGGCATTGTGTTGCTTCCCATTTTCTCTGACAGATGGCCGCCAATGTCATCTTGACTTCTGGTCCTCCGTGGGCATTTCGGTGGGCACAATGGGAATGCCTCGGTGACTTCTTGTCCCTCATTGGCATTTCGGTGGGCACAATGGTAATGCCTCGATGACTTCTTGTCCTCCATGGACATTTCGGTGGGCACAATGGGAATGCCTCGATGACTTCTTGTCCTTCAAGGGCATTTTTAGGGCACAATGGGAAAGCCTCGATGACTTCTTGTCCTTCAAGGGCATTTCGGTGGACACAATGGGAATGCCTCGATGACTTCTTGCCCTTCATGGGCATTTCGGTGGACACAATGGGAATGCCTCGATGACTTCTGGTCCTTCATGGGCATTTTGGTGGGCACAATGGGAAAGCCTCGATGACTTCTTGCCCTTCATGGGCATTTCGGTGGACACAATGGGAATGCCTCGATGACTTCTGGTCCTTCATGGGCATTTTGGTGGGCACA
>CM065714.1:29905554-29910554 GCA_033310375.1 Conus canariensis | reverse complement strand
ACAAGCCTGCACCAATATTTCACAAGTCGAAGATATGTATCAATATAGATAGGATATCTACCACACTCCCCAAGGGCAATGTTGTTTTTGACATCCCTTCCAACCCCTAAAATCATCTTGCAAAATTTAATCTGGACTTTTTCAATAGCATCATATTTTTGAAACCCCCATATTTCAGAACCATACAACAGAATTGGCTTTACTTTCGTGTCAAAAATTTTGAATAACGTAGCAACTGGAATTCCTTGAAGTTTAACATGCAGTCTTTTAATTCCTGCCACTGCTCTGAGAGCCTTACCTGACAGATTTTCTGCACACCCGGAAAATGCAAGTATCCCGTGAACAGCCTCCCTGGTGGGACGAGGAGTGTGAGCGCGCGAGAGAAAAGAAATATCAGCATCTGGGTGTATTCAGACGGTCTAATTCAAGGGAAGATTTAATCAATTATCTGAATCAGAAACAGCAATTTAAAGATTTGTGTGAAAGTAAAAAAGCAGTACAAAATGAGCGCGTTTTAAACGAACTAAATATTGCATGTTCTGATATTAATTCCAGAGCGTTTTGGCAAAAAGTTAAGTCATTGACATCAACCAAACCGAACTGTTCGAATTTGATCTCACCTCGTGCGTGGTATGATTACTTTAAAAATCTGTTCAATGTAGAGCAATCAGCGGATGACTCTGATTTTGACCGGGAGGTTGACGATGTTCTAAATGATCATGTATCTGGAAATTGCAGTGATTGTTTCAATGCCCAAGGAGATGGGGATATTTCAGAGGTTGAAATTCGTAGTGCTATTCGTGCATTAAAACATGGAAAAGCAGCTGGTCCAGATGGTCTGTCCTCTGATTTTTTCATTCATGCTGAAGATGTTCTTGTTAAATTTCTGTATCCATTGTTCAACAGAATTTTTGAAAGTGGGGAGTACCCTCAAAGCTGGACGAAAGCTGTCATATTCCCGTTACACAAAAAAGGTAGTTCGATGAAAACAGACAATTATAGGGGGATTTCATTGTTGAACATAATCAGCAAATTATACAGTACAGTAGTTAATAACAGACTAAAGGACTTTTGTGATGCAAATGATACTATTCCTGAAGCTCAAGCTGGTTTTCGCAAAGGTTACAGTACCACAGATAACATTTTTTCTCTTCAATCACTGGTTCAAAAATACCTGACAAAACATGGTGGTCGGTTTTACACGCTTTTTGTGGATTTCTCTAAAGCATTCGATAGTATACACAGACAAAAACTGCTATACTTCATATTACAGAAAACAGGTATTCACGGAAAAATGTACAAAACATTAAAGGCTATGTATAGAAATGTGAAAGCCGCTGTCAAAGTGGGGACCAGTATAACTGAGTATTTTGACTCTGTGTCAGGTGTAAGACAGGGATGTGTTTTAAGTCCATTGTTGTTCTCTATATTTTTGTCTGAGTTGCAAGCTGACTTATTAGACTGTGGTGCAAGAGGTATTGACATTTTTGCTGACCCACTGGGTATTTTTCTGTTGATGTATGCAGATGATATTGCTTTAGTTTCCGATTCTGTGGCAGACTTGCAGAAGAAGATAGTGTGTCTGGAAAAATACTGCCGTAAATGGGGTCTGACTGTGAATATGGATAAAACCAGAGTGGTTGTGTTCAAAAATGGTGGTTTCATTAAATCAAGTGAGAGATGGTGGTATGATGGTAAGCAGATTCAGGTTGAACCTAGATACAACTATCTTGGCGTTTTTTATTCTCTGCCTGTGTGCGTGTGTGTGTGAGTGAGAGAGAGAGAGAGAGAGACACAGAGACAGAGAGAGAGAGAGAGAGGGAGAGAGAGAGAGAGAGTGTGTGTGTGTGTGTGTGTGTGTGTGTGTGTGTGTGTGTGGTGTGTGTGTATGCGTGTTAATGATATATACATTTATTGTAGATTTGTGTTCCCGTTATCTCAGACACTTGTAAACTCGGGGGTGCTATGAAGCTGCTGCTGCTTCTTCTTCTTCTACTACTCCTCCTCCTCCTCCCCCTCCTCCTCCTTCTTCTTCATCTCTTTCTTCTTCTTCTCCTCCACCTTCTTCTCCTCCTCCTCCTCCTCCACCTTCTTATTCTTCTTATCCTCCTCCTCCACCTTCATCTCTTTCTTCTTCTTCTTCTTCTCCTCCTCCTCCTCTTCTTCCTCCTCCTTCTTTTCTTTTTCTTCTTCTTCTTTCCAAACTCATTTATTCAAATTAAAGACATATTTTCTTTTAAGGATGTGGAGGAATGGTGTGCGTGTTCGCGCGTGCTCTAGAGTGCGTGTTGTCCTCATTTTTTTTTAAGTGGGGGATCCACCTTATACCCCCCCCCCTCCCCTCCACCCCCCCCCCCCCCCCCCCACACACACACCCCTCTTACGTTTTTGTTTTAGTTCTTTTTAACGTTGCCCCTCACATCCATTTATTTTTCCTTTATTCGCGGCTTTTTTTTTTTTTTTTTTTTAATGTTTTGCGCTGTGAAGTCAATACGTGAAAAAAAAAAGACGCAACCATACACAATATTTCTATCCTATGACAACATCTTTTGCGCACAGCAAAATATCCGAACGTCACGCCCATCTTTAACAAATATACTTGTAAATTGTGATTGTATTTCTCTTCTTTCTTTCTGCTGCTCGTTTGCTTCCTTCCTATCTCTTTTATTCTTTCTTTCTTTTTTTTTTTTTTAAACGCCCTCCCCCTCAACTTCCTCCCTCCTCTCCTCACCCTCAGTTTCACTATTCCCAGGTCGTGAGTCGCGTGCACAACGTGTGCATCACCTGTTTTCTCTCGCGTTTAGTTCTCTTCAGCGTTATCGTGGTCTAAACCCCCTCCCCCTCTCCTCCCCTCTCCACCCCCCCCCCCCCCACCCTTTTTTCCCTAGCATATATACACACATGTTCATTCACTTCCGTCCATTCCCCTTCAGCCTGACGTGGCTGCACACCAAAACAAATCATAAATAAATGTTAGCGAGCCGCCAAGATATAACGTGGACAAACGAGTCACAAGACAAAACACGACGCGTCTCGACCTCTTAGGTCTTCTTCAGGCAAGACTCAAACAAATAGGACAACGATTCAACGCCTGCCTACCTTGCGCTGAAGAGTGAAGAGATCTAACCTAAGTAACAAATTCGTTCATTTTCGCTGTCCTCTATTTGTTTGCGTCTTGCCTGAAGAAGACCTAAGAGGTCGAAACGCGTCGTGTTTTGTCTTGTGACTCATTTGTCCACGTTTCTCTTGGCGGTTCGCTAACATTTATTTAAGATTTGTTTAGATTTCCGCCTGCAGTCGTCTCACTTTGCAACTAACTGCACACCAAAAGTTAATGCGCCACGGCTTTGCTTAATTTAAGGAGTCGAGTAGTTATAGACTGGCGCAATGGGATTGTTTCGAGAGTTCTTATTGTGTCTGAAAGTTGATTCTCCTCGTGTTCTTTCACATGGCCATCAAGGTACAAGCCAGGCGATTCCAAGCAGACAGATTAAAGTCAAAGGAATGGGACTATTTGGGCTCTCTGAGCTGGCGCAGAGATAGGGTCACGGGTGAGTGCAGAGGCCTGAAATGCGTGTCAGCTAAAGGGAAGGTCGTATATTTGAAGACTGCTAGTGATTTCATCGGCGAAATTCCCCCACACACAGGAAGTAACTGGTGGGGAGTTGTTCTTGTGATCAATTATCAGGTTAACATTAGTTAAATGCTGGCTCAAATCTATGGCAGGCCTCAAAACGCTTTCATGGATTTATATTTTAGGGCAAAATCCTAATTGTGGCGTGTGGCCTGTTCCCCACCCACCCATTCCCTGACCCGTCACCAAAAGCATGGTCACACGTCGTGGGCCATCTAAAACACACACACACACACACACACACACACACACACACACACACACACACACACACACACACACAAACCGCTGCCCCGGGTATGCCAGTTCTGGACAGAGGCGAGCAAACCCGAGACAAAAAAAAAAAAAAAGGAAAGGGAATGGGAAAAAAATGGTAGAGGTAGAAAGGAAGGCGGGGGAATGATAGGGGCGGACGGTCAGGAGGAGGGGAGGGGGGTGGGGGACGTTGAAGTGTAGGCGAACTTCCTCAGGCGAATTGCTGACTGCGCGCTGTCAACAACCCTGACTGTTTACCTTGGGCACTGGAACACTGCGCGCTGTCAACGACCCTAACTGTTTACCTTGGGCACTGGAACACTGCGCGCTGTCAACAACCCTGACTGTTTACCTTGGGCACTGGAACACTGGGCGCTGTCAACGACCCTTACTGTTTACCCTGGGCACTGGAACACTGCGCGCTGTCAACAACCCTGACTGTTTACCTTGGGGACTGGAACACTGCGCGCTGTCAACAACCCTGACTGTTTACCTTGGGGACTGGAACACTGCGAGCTGTCAACAACCCTGACTGTTCACCCTGGGCACTGGAACACTGCGTGCTGTCAACAACCCTGACTGTTTACCCTGGGCACTGGCACACTGCGCGCTGTCAACAACCCTGACTGTTCACCCTGGGCACTGGAACACTGCGCGCTGTCAACAACCCTGACTGTTACCCTGGGCACTGGAACACTGCGCGCTGTCAACAACCCTGACTGTTTACCCTGGGCACTGGAAAACAGCAAAGGAAGGAACCGAAGAAGGAGAAAACAGGGAGCGAGAGATGATAGAAGAAAGAAAAGAATGATGATGGGAATACACGAAAGAAAGAAAGAAAGAAAGAGGGAGCGAGAGATGACAGAAAAAAAGAAAAGAATGATGATGGGAATAAAATGAAATGAATAAAGAAAGAAAGAAAGAATGATGATGGGAATAAAAGAAAGAAAGAGGGAGCGAGAGATGATAGAAGAAAGAAAAGAATGATGACGGGAATAAAATAAAATAAATAAACAAAGAAAGAAAGGATGATGATGGGAACAAAAGAAGAAAGAAAGAAAGAATGATGATGGGAACAAAAGAAGAAAGAAAGAAAGAATGATGATGGGAA
>CM065714.1:29878054-29898054 GCA_033310375.1 Conus canariensis | reverse complement strand
GTGTGGATTGCGGATAGCTGTCATGTAATCAGTGCCATACACTGAAATGAGTTTTGAGCATCTCTCTCATATTTAGACCCACTATCTTGCCATACACTTTTTGGTATCTTTGAATGAACAGTGGACCAACAGTAACATACATCATTTTGTAATGATCATATAATGCATGTACTGTGTATTTATTCTTCAAAGCAAAATAAAACATCATATAATGCATGTACTGTGTATTTATTCTTCAAAGCAAAATAAAACATGTCGGATAGAATTAAAAAGAAATATACCTGGAATAATACATAGCTGGGCACGACAGAGTCCTCTTGACCTTTAGCGACTGACAATCATGTCGCAAGTTCATGACACTTTTGTTCAGTACGTTCCCCACACATAACAAGAAGGCGCTCTTGAACGCTACTTCTCTAGAGTACTGTAAGCATTCCACAAGCGAAGTTTGAATTTATTTTGAAAATACCTAGGCAATGCTAAAATGGCCCCAGTTTCCCCAGACGCGTAAAACAAAATGACGTTCGAGGAGGAGTGGGGCCAAGATACACACACACACACACACACACACACACACACACACACACACACACACACACACACCGACGCATGCACGCACGCACGCTCGCACACACACACACACACACACACACACACACACACACACACACACATACGCGCGCGCGCACGCTCGCCCAGAATGAAAGAAAGGAATGGTGGGGGTGGTGTAGATGGCAATGTCCGTTTGGAACTTGATGGCGCCTCGTAGCACAAGTATGCAGGCCTACACTGTGTTGCGTAAGTTTCTGCGAAGTTTTATAAAGTTAGTTTCAAGTTTGGACCAGGGGTTTCAATCTGAGTGCCGTCTGTACCACATACAGGGGGAGCAGGTACCTCCGCCTTCCGAGCATCTGCCTTCTATTCACGGAAATGTCCGGCAACGAATCGTCCGTCCGCCAGCTTGGTAGGCCCTACAAGAGTTGACCCGTGTACTCCGACATCATCACGCCAGAGGACCAGTGCCGTAACCATTACACCAGCCCTGCATATACTCACTCATTGCCATCAGACGACATCTAAATGAGGTTTGGAGGTCTACATCGCACACAATGAAAAATGTGTCGTTTTCCGATTTACTGACTCATGCGTATCGCGTGATTCCACACTCGTCAGTGACGAAGTTATCACTAACTTTCGCACCACTGCTATCGTCTGTTTCTGTATCAATTATTCCTTTGTTCGTGTGATGAGCAACCCTTCATTAGAAGGATATCTATCTATTAATCTTTATTTGTTCATTTATTTAGTCATTTGCTAACGACTAGACTTTACCAAGAACAAAGGGTCATAATAACTTGACTGACAACACTCAAAAAGATGAGTTTCTACCAGCATTCAACAGCAGCCAGAAGACGATAATGCCAGAAAAAAAACTCAAAGCAAGAAAGAAAAAAAAAGCATTGGTACATACCTCACAGCAATCAGCTCAGGCCACGACACCATCAAACAACATCCGACAGCGCAGACTGGACCCTGGAAGCATGAAGCAACAAGCCAAGTCAGTCAGTGAGCATTGACCGACGACTAGCGTGGGCCACCACCACTCTCACCAGCATTGCACTGATAGACAAGCTCTCTGCTATCAGCAACAACCACTTCGCGGCAGACAGACGGCGAAGCAAGACAGGGAAACACGTGGTCTCTCTCTCTCTCTCTCTCTCTCTCTCTCTCTCTCCCCTACTACACACACATCGAGGCTGACTGAAACACACAGTCGAGTCATCAAATCGCTTTGCTCCGTTTGTCACCAGCACTGCGCAACATTGACACGAGCTGCACGCAGACAGCCGCTGAAGGCGAGCACAACACAGTACTCTCGACTCCTACGGCAGAAAAGCTCTGCTGGTGCTTCTGCTGCGTGAGGCACTGCCACGGTGTCCGCCTGCCACATCACCACGGCAACCAGAGAGACAGAAAAATCGATGGGCTGAGCATATAGCATCGAGCGAAGAATCCTACAGTTATCGGACAGACGGAAGGTTCGTGTAGGCTACACTCCGCGCAGCGTTTCTGATGCAGTTCTTCCAATGTTTTTCCTACCAGTAACTTGATTAACTCCCAGTGGTTCACTTAGGCACAGAGTGTACGCTGCTATAATTGCTATACGTGTCTCTTCACCACCTAATAACCCAGAACTATCAATGTGACGGCGGTGGACGTCGCCAGGACGAAAGAATCCATATACAAAGCAACGTATTGTGAATACGAGCCCTTACACTCACTCCATAGTAGATGAACACCCACTTTCCTGCCCATCACGATCTCGACATGAGCTGCGAGTTGTTCGCCGACTTATCACATGTAACAAAGGGCGCGTGTCCTGTAGGCTATATGATGGGCAGGAAGTCGGTGAGCTCACTTCTGATATCTCCTAGGCGTATTTGGTGTACGGCGAAAAAAACATGCAGCACATCGCACGTACTAGACTGGCTCTGACCCGTAAAGATAAATCTGCTCCAAAGTCAAGGGTTTGACGCGTCCCACAGAGGAGCATAATCATAACACACAAACACATACGCGCGCGCAAGCACGCACGCACACACACACACACGCGCGCGCGCGCGCGCGCGCACGCACACACGTACGCACGCACGCGCGCGCGCACACACACACACACACACTCACACACACACACACACACACACACACACACACACACACACACACACACGCATGCTCGCACGCACGCACGCACACACTCGGAGGCATATATTCACTTACAGACAGACTGACAGACAGACAGACAGAGGGAGGGAGGGGTGGAGAAAGTGATACTGGCACACTTGACTGGCATTAGCTTTTTACACCTCTAGTTCCAGTGGGATGTGCAGAACCTTACAACACTGATGCACAAAAGTATAGAACCAGTCTTATGGGACTCGAGGCCTGGAGAGAGAGAGAGAGAGAGAGAGAGAGAGAGAGAGAGAGAGAGAGAGAGAGAGACAGACAGACAGACAGACAGACAGACAGACAGACAGACAGACAGACAGACAGACAGAGACAGAGAGAGAGACAGACAGAGGGAGAGAGAGAGCGAGGAACAGCGAGAGGGGGGGGGCATTGGGGCAAGCGGAGAGAGAGAGAGAGAGAGAGAGAGAGAGAGAGAGAGATAGAGAGAGAGAGAGAGAGAGTGAGCGCACGTTTATGATGGGGATGGGAAAGAAGGAGTGAAGCACCATGACATGTAAAGGTTTCTCTACAGATGATTCCACAATGGTCACTGTAGCTTTGCAGTTAGGAAGTTGAATCAAGTGTCAACGGATTTCGGGATACTGTTATTATTAAAGAATATTGTTGTTTGGCTGTGTCTGGAGTGGCACTGTCTTCATCTGTCCGTGGGCAGGGGTGGTTGGGTCTGTGGGGTGTGCTCGGCAGCTGGAGGGTTTTTCGCCGGTGGGCTCTGCAGTCATGAAATACGGGCTGGTACACCCATGGGGATGCTACTTTAAGGCTGTTAAGAGCTGCATCCTGTAGTCCTGATTTACCTCTGTTCAGGAGCAGTTATGTCCTTGATATCTTAATGGAGTGTCCTGCGCGTGCCTGTACCCATCGTCAACACAGCGCAGGCCTCCAAGGGTGGTGCAGGACTGCTCTAAAGGCAGGTGAAGACAGTGCTTCTCTGGGTCCTCCCAGCACCTTCGGGTGTTTCTTTTTCTTCTTTGCCTAAACTAGGCTGACCCTGGAGAAAGGTCCAGTGACGGTGAGAAAGACCCACTGACCACAGGGAAAGTCCTGTTGACAGTGGGAAAGACTACAACTTTGGATTCTCTCTTGAGGGCACATAAGACCGTATGGCGAAAGCTTGGCTGTGTCTGGAGTGGCACTGTCTTCATCTGTCCGTGGGCAGGGGTGGTTGGGTCTGTGGGGTGTGCTCGGCAGCTGGAGGGTTTTTCGCCGGTGGGCTCTGCAGTCATGAAATACGGGCTGGTACACCCATGGGGATGCTACTTTAAGGCTGTTAAGAGCTGCATCCTGTAGTCTGATTTACCTCTGTTCAGGAGCAGTTATGTCCCTTGATATCTTAATGGAGTGTCCTGCGCGTGCCTGTACCCATCGTCAACACAGCGCAGGCCTCCAAGGGTGGTGCAGGACTGCTCTAAAGGCAGGTGAAGACAGTGCTTCTCTGGGTCCTCCCCAGCACCTTCGGGTGTTTCTTTTTCTTCTTTGCCTAAACTAGGCTGACCCTGGAGAAAGGTCCAGTGACGGTGAGGAAAGACCCACTGACCACAGGGAAAGTCCTGTTGACAGTGGGAAAGACTACAACTTTGGATTCTCTCTTGAGGGCACATAAGACCGTATGGCGAAAGCTTGGCTGTGTCTGGAGTGGCACTGTCTTCATCTGTCCGTGGGCAGGGGTGGTTGGGTCTGTGGGGTGTGCTCGGCAGCTGGAGGGTTTTTCGCCGGTGGGCTCTGCAGTCATGAAATACGGGCTGGTACACCCATGGGGATGCTACTTTAAGGCTGTTAAGAGCTGCATCCTGTAGTCTGATTTACCTCTGTTCAGGAGCAGTTATGTCCCTTGATATCTTAATGGAGTGTCCTGCGCGTGCCTGTACCCATCGTCAACACAGCGCAGGCCTCCAAGGGTGGTGCAGGACTGCTCTAAAGGCAGGTGAAGACAGTGCTTCTCTGGGTCCTCCCCAGCACCTTCGGGTGTTTCTTTTTCTTCTTTGCCTAAACTAGGCTGACCCTGGAGAAAGGTCCAGTGACGGTGAGGAAAGACCCACTGACCACAGGGAAAGTCCTGTTGACAGTGGGAAAGACTACAACTTTGGATTCTCTCTTGAGGGCACATAAGACCGTATGGCGAAAGCTTGGCTGTGTCTGGAGTGGCACTGTCTTCATCTGTCCGTGGGCAGGGGTGGTTGGGTCTGTGGGGTGTGCTCGGCAGCTGGAGGGTTTTTCGCCGGTGGGCTCTGCAGTCATGAAATACGGGCTGGTACACCCATGGGGATGCTACTTTAAGGCTGTTAAGAGCTGCATCCTGTAGTCTGATTTACCTCTGTTCAGGAGCAGTTATGTCCCTTGATATCTTAATGGAGTGTCCTGCGCGTGCCTGTACCCATCGTCAACACAGCGCAGGCCTCCAAGGGTGGTGCAGGACTGCTCTAAAGGCAGGTGAAGACAGTGCTTCTCTGGGTCCTCCCCAGCACCTTCGGGTGTTTCTTTTTCTTCTTTGCCTAAACTAGGCTGACCCTGGAGAAAGGTCCAGTGACGGTGAGGAAAGACCCACTGACCACAGGGAAAGTCCTGTTGACAGTGGGAAAGACTACAACTTTGGATTCTCTCTTGAGGGCACATAAGACCGTATGGCGAAAGCTTGGCTGTGTCTGGAGTGGCACTGTCTTCATCTGTCCGTGGGCAGGGGTGGTTGGGTCTGTGGGGTGTGCTCGGCAGCTGGAGGGTTTTTCGCCGGTGGGCTCTGCAGTCATGAAATACGGGCTGGTACACCCATGGGGATGCTACTTTAAGGCTGTTAAGAGCTGCATCCTGTAGTCTGATTTACCTCTGTTCAGGAGCAGTTATGTCCCTTGATATCTTAATGGAGTGTCCTGCGCGTGCCTGTACCCATCGTCAACACAGCGCAGGCCTCCAAGGGTGGTGCAGGACTGCTCTAAAGGCAGGTGAAGACAGTGCTTCTCTGGGTCCTCCCCAGCACCTTCGGGTGTTTTCTTTTCTATTTTTGCCTAAACTAGGCTGACCCTGGAGAAAGGTCCAGTGACGGTGAGGAAAGACCACTGACCACAGGGAAAGTCCTGTTGACAGTGGGAAAGACTACAACTTTGGATTCTCTCTTGAGGGCACATAAGACCGTATGGCGAAAGCTTGGCTGTGTCTGGAGTGGCACTGTCTTTCATCTGTCCGTGGGCAGGGGTGGTTGGGTCTGTGGGGTGTGCTCGGCAGCTGGAGGGTTTTTCGCCGGTGGGCTCTGCAGTCATGAAATACGGGCTGGTACACCCATGGGGATGCTACTTTAAGGCTGTTAAGAGCTGCATCCTGTAGTCTGATTTACCTCTGTTCAGGAGCAGTTATGTCCCTTGATATCTTAATGGAGTGTCCTGCGCGTGCCTGTACCCATCGTCAACACAGCGCAGGCCTCCAAGGGTGGTGCAGGACTGCTCTAAAGGCAGGTGAAGACAGTGCTTCTCTGGGTCCTCCCCAGCACCTTCGGGTGTTTCTTTTTCTTTTCTTAAAGAATATTGTTGTTGTTGCTGCTGTAGCTGTTCTTGTTGCTGCTGCTGCTGTTGTTTTAAGGGAGACTGAAAAGTTTTGAACAAAGCTAATTTGACGCATGTCGATCTGAATCCTCTGTTCAGGGCATGAAACAAACAGGTCACTGGTGGAAACGATGCCAAGAAGATGGTCGAAGATATTTTCCACATCCTGGCTCTGTGAGGAAGATTTTAACGAGTCGGCGTTAAATTTGCAGAAGTCCCCAACTTGAAAGATATTGTTGCGTACAATATGAGTCCCCACGTTTCATTTCTTAGTGCAATATAAGGTGTGTGTGTGTGTGTGTGTGTGTGTGTGTGTGTGTGTGTGTGTGTGTGTGTGTGTGTGTGTGTGTGTGTGTGTGTGTGTGTGTGTTACTGTAGCCTGACCCTAAACAACTAAACACATATGGTACCTATCTCAGCGATAAATTGATACCTTAACGTCTTATCTCCTTTTTTTTTTTTACCTTTCATTGCATTTTTTTCTATGTCAAAAATGACTGATAATGAAAAGACATGAATACATCCGATAATTATAGTTTACTTTATGCATGCGTCGAAAGCTGACGCTGAAATATCTGTGGGGTGTTGCCATTTGCACCGAAGAAGTCGCCATTTGAGAATGAAATTACAGACTGCTTCGTGTACCAATCAGAAAACGATGCTCTTTTTGGTGCATGGGGGAAAGAAACAGGTGAACATAATTATAAGGATTTGCTCTTCAGAGACAACATTTCTCTTGTCTGTATTGAAGATTTGACGGATTTTCAATGGAAAAGACGCCCAATTTTGGTGGTTGTTTCTGTGTAGTCTTTTGTTTTTCATCTCTCATTCTACTTCCTGATTCGTCAACTTCTGTAAACGTCCATGCCACTGGCAGCTAATCAGACCAAAATAAGACTGTTGCTTCTTGTTAGCCGCGATGCAAATACCACGTGTGGTTTACCCAAATTCTCATATGCACTGCGACATATAAGAACATATTAGAGGTAGTGCGAGCGATTTTGTGTGTGTGTGTGTGTGTGTGTGCGTGCGTGCGTGCGTGCGTGCGTGTGTGTGTGTGTGTGTGTGTGTGTGTGTGTGTGTGTGTGTGTGTGTGTGTGTGTGTGTGTGTGTGCACTGGGCGATTATTTGCATTGGTATGTTGACAATTAAATGTAATCATAGCAGATGCTGGTTTTGTGCGTGTGTCTGTGACATTGATCGGGCTTCCGTCCAAGTGTGTGTGTGTGTGTGTGTGTGTGTGTGTGTGTGTGTGTGTGTGTGTGTGTTGTGTGTGTGTGTGGGGCCTGCATGCGTGCGTGCGTGTGCGTGTGTGTGTGTGTGATTCAAGATTCAAGATTCAGATTCGATTCAAGATTCAATAGTTTAATGCCTTTGAAAACCGTAACAGGTTTTATATGACAACAAATAAATAGAGGAAAGATAAACGAAACCAAATGACGAAATACAAATATTCATGCTTGTTGTTGTATCCAACTATCATCATGTTATATCAAGTTGTCCTTGTCATACATTTTACCTTATCGACACTTTGAAATAGCATACACATATTTTGAGATCTCGCTGATAAGTACGTCATTTGATATTAAGATAGATGGCAGCACATTTTGTATATTGTATTTGTCTTTGATGTGTTCTAAAAACTGCCTCCTTATATCGTTATATTTAGTACATTTATCTAAGAAATGAATTTCGTCTTCTACTTCATTACATTCCAAACACAGTCTTCTTTCTCTTGGTGTCTTAGTATATCTACCTTTTTCTATTTTAAGATCGTGACAAGAAATCCTTAATTTACATAGTGCTTGTTTTTGATTGAAGCTTATGAAAGAGTTTGCTAAATATGGTTCCATTCTGTAATCTGTAGTAATATTGTCATAAAATTTTAGTTTTGATTCTGTTTCTGATTTTTTTCTTTTCCAAAATAATACATATTCATCTTTTAGTTTATTCTTGACCACATAACACAACTTGTTAATATTAAAAGTATGCTGGTTATTCCAAACATGCTTCAATCCCATTAGGCTGAGAATTTGTTTGACAAATTTAAACCAAGGTGTTTGCTGATCTTCGTTGTTTAACATGTTAGTGTATATGATTTTGATAAGCGAGTTGTCTTCAGATTCTAAAATATGATGCCAAAACTTTATTATCTGATGGACTATTGTTAAGCTAATTGGAAAACTTCCGAGTTCTCCAATTACAGCTAAGTTTATAGCTTTTTTGTGTACACATACCATTTGCTTGAAGAACTTGTGTTGAGTATGTTCATGTGGTAAACTATATGAAAGGCAATGATTAAACAGATTATCTAAATTGAAATTATCATTTAATTTTAAGCAAAAAGGTAGCCATACATCCGCGCCATACATTAATATTGGTGAATAAGACTGTCAAACAACTTTAGAACAAATTTAAAATTAATATTTTGATTTTTAAACGCTCTTTTTAAGGAATATGTTGCTTTATTACCTTGGTTACTTAGATGTTCCGCTGCGATGTCAAGTTTTCCTGATTTATGAAATATTATTCCAAAGATATTTGTATTGTTCTGCTGTTTCAATGAAATTTGTACCACATTTAAAAAATAAACGACTTTTGGGTTCTGTTTTGGAAAATATTAGTATTTTCGTCTTTTCGATGTTAATTAGTAACCCCCACTCTTTACAATATAAATGTAATTGGTCTAATTTTGATTGTAAACCTAGTTTCGATGTTGCAAGGAGTACAAGATCGTCTGCATACAATAAAGCAGATACTCTTGTATTGCTTGAATGATCCAGTGATGGTGAATCCTCAGTTGGAATCTTGTTTGTTAGATCGTTCATAAACATATTAAATAATGTTGGACTCAAGGAGTTTCATTGCAAAATTCCTCTTCGTACATATACTGAATAGCAGGCTCCGTTTTTACCAACTGAAAAGATTTGTGCATTTGTGTGCATGTTTTTGACTAAATCAAACCATCTACCCCGAATGCCAAATCTTTGTAATTTTATTAATAACCCTTCGTGGGAAATGTTATCAAATGCTTTCTGAAAATCGACAAAACATGTATACAACCTGCCGTTACGCGATTTTATTGTATGGTCTACTATACTTTTTAAGACAAAAATATGATCTGCAGTTCTGTTTTTTTTTCTGAAACCTTGTACATTAGATAAAAGATTATTTGATTCCAAATGATTGTTTATTCGAGTATTTAGTATTTGGCATAATACGTTGCTTAATGCACAATTAATTAAGAGTTATTCCCCTGTAGTTGCTAGGGTTCGTTTTGTCTCCTCCTTTGTAAATAGGAACCGAAAGGCCCCTTTTCCATAAATCTGGATATTGACCAGTTTTTAAAATTAAATTAAAAATGTTTTTCAATGTGGGTAGCAATTCTGAAATCCCAGTTTTTTAAAATTCATTCCTTATCCCGTCTATTCCAGGAGATTTGTTCTTTTTTAAATTATTGATTACTTTTAGGATTTCTATATCTGACATCTCATAATCTACAAGAACGTCACTCAGAGCTGCTTTCATACCTTTATTCTCTTGGTTCTCCTCTATTACTACTTCTTTATTTTCTATTTCAACTTCTTTTCCTATTAGTTTTTCAATATGTGTCATCCATCTTTTGATTGGTAGGTGTTGTGTGTGTTCTTGAGTCTCCATGGTTTGTAATTCCTTTAAGGTTTTCCAAACTGCATTTGGATTTTCAGACAAGTTTCTATTCAATAAAGTTATTAAATTGGCTTTGTACAGTCTCTTTTTCTTTCTAATAATTTTGTTATATGTTTTCCTTGCAACGAAATATTTTTGGTGAAGTATTTTGTTAAATGGCTGTCTGTTTAGTGCGTTTAACAAGGATTTAGTTTCTCGACGTTGTGACTGACATTCCTTATCAAACCACTTTTTATTCTTTCTTTTTCTTTTCTTCCATTTCCTTTTTGTTCTTTAGGCAATACTTTGTTTGCCAGTGTCATGCAGCATTTGTGTGAACTCTTGCACGACATTATTCACAACTGTCGTGGATTTAAAGTGCTTCTCGTCATCTGTTATCATAATGTCATTAATTGACTTAATGCGCTTTTTCATTTCTGAAGATTTTAGTACCCTTAGGAATTTAATATCCGAGTTTTCATCCCAAAAGAACATTACATTTTTATCCTGTGAGTCATAGTATTCTATTTCTACATGATCTTTGTCAGTTAATTGGCATTCAGTTTTGTATGGAAGATGTTGATTAATTTTTAACGATATTGGGCAATGGTCTGAATAATCTGTTAAATTATGTCATGTCTATTATGTCCTTCAATAATTTTTGTGAACACAAGAAATAGTCGACCACACTGCAGCCTTTGGGTGTGAAGCAAGTATATTGCCCCTGCAGATCGCCCAGAGTCCTCCCATTTAAAATGCACATGTTACAGTCAATGCACAGGGATGAAAGTTTTTTTCCCGTATTTATGAACATATTAATCCATTGAGCATCTGTTTGCTGTATCACTAAAAGGATAACTTCAGGCAAAGAATGTATGTTGCTTTCTCTTTCCATTGTAATGAAATCAGGAATCGTTCCTGATCTGGCATTAAAATCCCCACATAGTATTACTTCTTCGTTTGTATAGGATAATTTTACAAGATCAGCTTCTATATTATCCCAAATTTTATTTGTGTAATCTTTTCCAAAAGATGAATTTTCGGGTGGTATATATACACTGCCTATATAAAATGTTTTACCTGTTACTTTCATTTTTAACCAAACAATGCCGCTATTTTTCTGAGGTAATATAGTAATAACTTCTCTTAGATGTTGCTTAATAAAAATTGAAATCCTCCCTGATGCTTTCTGAGCCTTTGCTCTTTTAGAACGACAGTAATGTATACCAGGTGCAAAATTTGGTATTTGTATTTTGCTGTAAGAGTCCTTATCCAAATGCGTTTCCTGTATGAATATGATATCGTATTTCGATATTATTTCAATTACCTCATCCTCTTCAAATTTATTGAGTTTTTCACCATTAATTGTTTCTTTCTTCAGCAGATAAGACGTCGGAAGACCAAGGCCAGGATTTAAACCACAGTGTCAAGGACATCCACGCTGTTGGTTCGGATGAGGAATTTGCACAGGCCCTCGATGCCAGGCGCCTGAAACTCAACCTGCCACGAGCAAACGAAACTGAAGATTGGGAGAAACTGGATGCAAAAATCGTCCAAAGACTCGATGCACTGATAGGGAAAAGCACCCTGGAACACAAACTAGCCACATATGGGGACATTGTGTATGCCACATGTAGAGACGCCTATGGAGCAAAACTACCCAAAGAGAAAACACCTCCAAAGAAATCCAGACGCCAAGAAAAGATGGACAAGATCAGGGTCCAAAAGAAAAACCTCAAGATGCAAATGAAGACCGCACTGCCAGCTGAAAAACAAGGCTTGGAAAAACTGTGGAAAGACCTGAAAGAAAAACACAGCGCCCTCAGCAAAGCGGAATCTGCGAGGAAGAGGAAGAGCAAAAAGAAGAAGACACAAGAGCGCTTCTTCAGAGACCCCTTCCAGTTTGCCAGAACACTGTTTGAGCAGCCAAAATCTGGGACCCTAAGTGTGGACAAAGGAGTTCTTGAGCAGCATCTGAGGAAAACATACTCTGACCCACAGAGCAAAGCACCACTCGACATTCAAGGTCTAGTGTGGCCAACCAACCCTGAGGAACAGTTCAATGGCAAGCCTCCAACGTTGGCGGAAATCAAGAAGGTGGTCGACAAAGCCAGAGCCAAATCATCACCAGGGCCAAACGGAATACCTTACCAGCTTTACAAGAAATGTCCCAAGGTGCTGGAGTGGCTCCACAAGCTGCTGCGATCGGCTTGGAGAAACCAGAAGATCAGCGGCCAGTGGATGACGGCAGATGGTGTGTACATCCCCAAAGAGCAAAACTCAAGTGACATCAGCCAGTTCAGGCCAATATCACTACTGAACGTCGAAGGGAAAATCTTCTTCTCTGTCATGGCAGCAAGGCTGACCAAGTACCTGATGGAAAACAAGTACTTGGATGTGTCAGTCCAGAAAGGCGTGGCTGGCTGTGTAGAACACGCCACAATGATCTGGGACGCAATCCAAAAAGCAAAAACAGAAAAGAGAGACCTGGACGTAGTGTGGCTTGATCTGGCAAACGCATATGGATCTGTGCCCCATGAGATGATACAGTTGGCTCTTGAGATGTACCATGTGCCAAAAAACATCCGCGACATGCTCAAGAAGTACTTCAATGGCTTCTCAATGCGGTTCTCTACCAAGGAGTACACAACAGACTGGATCAACTTGGAAGTGGGTATTGCAATGGGCTGTGCAATTTCCCCAATACTGTTCGTGCTGGCAATGGAACTCATCTTGAAAGCAGCAACAAACAACGCGAGACAAACAGACCTTGGCGATGGATACAAGATGCCTCCTCTCAAGGCCTTCATGGACGACACTACAGTGATTTCATCCAGAGAAGACGAGACACGTCATGTGCTGGAGAGGCTGGACGACATAGTTGCCTCATCCAGAATGAAGTTCAAGCCAAAGAAATCACGGAGTCTCTCACTGAGGAAAGGAAAAGTGGCCGGATCTGTGGTCTTCAGTGTTGCCAACCAGGCCATTCCAACAGTCACAGAAGAACCAGTCAAGAGCCTTGGAAGATGGTATGATGATACGCTGAAAGACACACAAAGAGCAAAAGAAACCAAGCAGATGGCGGAGGAAGGCTTGGAGACCATTGACCAGTGTGGGCTCCCTGGCAAATACAAGGTCTGGTGTCTGCAGTTCATGCTGATACCAAAGCTGCTATGGCCTCTGATGATATACGACATCTGCACCAGCATAGTGGAGGCAATGGAAGCCAAAATCAACAAGTTCACAAGGAAATGGCTTGGTGTCCCACCCTGTCTGACTGACATAGCGCTGTACTGTCGCCAAGCAAAGCTGAAACTACCACTGAAATCCATCCTGGAGGAATACAAAGCAGGGAAGATCAGACTTCAAAGCATGCTGGAGGACTCAGGAGACAAGGTGGTAGAAGCAATCAAGCCCCAGCTGAAGACAGGCAGAAAATGGAAAGTTCAAGAGGCGATGGATTCTGCAAAAGAAAGTCTCAAGATCAGAGAAATAACAGGACACACACAGACCAACAGACAAGGACTGGGGGTGACCAAAACTGAATGGTGGTCAAAGGCCAAAGGAAAAGCCAAAAGAGACATGATGATTCAGGAGATGAGAAAAGAAGAAGACCAAAAAAGACTCCAAAAAGCAGTCCAGCAGAGCCAGCAAGGGCAATGGACAACGTGGGAGAATGCACTCCAAAGAAGTCTCACTTGGAATGACATTTGGCACATGGCCCCTCTCAGGATCAGCTTCATTCTCAGATCTGCATATGACCTTCTGCCCTCAAATGCAAACCTGGTGAAGTGGGGGAAAACAGACGATCCTGCATGCCCCCTCTGCCATGAAAAACAAACAGTGGAGCATGTCCTAAGCTCATGTAAAGTAGCCCTGGCTCAAGGAAGGTACACATGGAGGCACAACCAAGTGCTCAAAGAGATTGTACAAGTAGTCTGGGCTAGTACCAACACCACAAAAGGGAAAATCAGGACTCCAAAAGCACCCGCAACATTCTTCACGGCAGGAGGCAGCAAATCATGGCCAAGAACAACAGTGCCACTCGTAACATGCAGGCAGAGTCTGCTGGATGGGGCAGATGACTGGGAGTGCACTGCAGACCTCCCAGAATGGAAGAGTCACCCAGAGATCATCAGCAAGAGTGGCATGAGACCAGACATAGTAGTCCACTCTCAGTCAACCAAGCAGCTGATCATGATCGAGCTCACGGTGCCATATGAGAACAGAATGGAGGCAGCTCAAATCTACAAGACTGAAAAGTATGCTGATCTGGCAAACAGCCTGAGGAGAGAAGGCTATCAGGTCAAAGTCCTCACTGCAGAAATTGGAGCTAGGGGGTTCGTAGGAACGTCTGCATACAGCCTCATGAAACAGCTCTCAGTTGCAGGGAAGGAAAAAAACAGAGCCCTGAAAGCAATGGCAGAAGCGGCAGAGAGGTGTTTAAGCTGGATCTGGTCAAGGAGGAACAAAAGTGAACTTCATAAGGCTTAATTTCCCTACAAATATCAGGTGTCCCTGTGGCTCAGTGGTTAAAGCGCGAGTCATTAAGTGGAAAATGAGCATGTCCAGAGGGTCATGGGTTCGAATCCCAGCCATGGCTCGTCCCAAGATGGGAAAAAAAAGGGGCAGCAGAGGGACATCCGGAGTCATGAACCGGGTGTGGCCCAACCCCCCTAGAGTGTCAGGAGATAAGGGCCGAAACACTTGCTTGAAGGGGGCTTCTCTTCTGAGGACTCTCTGCTGCCACGCTCTCCACGAGTTTCTTTCTACTTCTTTGAAACCTTTTATGTTCCAAGAAATAATTTTATATCATTAATCCTCATTGTCATTTAAGGGTGGTGTTTGTTCATGTTGCAGTTTTGTAATATCAGGGTTATTTTTCTTGTTGGGGTTATTTTGTTTATCTATGTATTTATTGCACATTCTCAGTGGTAGTATCTATCTTATTTTCCCCATGTTTTGTAGTCGTGAAGTCCCCCTTTTCTCATATTATCTCTCGTATCGTCCATGGAAGTGGAAATGCTGATTTCTGTTCTTGACTTCATTTCTGTTGTTTCCTTCCCGTTCGTCTTGGTAACTTTCGTCACGATTATGGTCGTAGACACGTCGTTGGTTTCTGTAATTATCCCGATTTTTGACTTGATTTCCTTCCCCGTCTCCATTGTAGGTTTTCTGTTTGGCAGAGTTGGAGAAGTCTTGTTCTCTGTATTCATACCCATTTCTGCCTCGGTTTCCTCCCCTGTCTCCATGATAGCTTACATGTGGTTCATGGTTGTAGCTGTCTTGTTTCCTGGAACCCTCTCCGTTTCTGTGTCGGTTTCCTTCCCTGTCTCCATTGTATCGTTCGTATTGTTTAATGTTGTAGAAGTATTGTTTTCTGTAACCATCTCCATTTCTGGGTCGGTTTACTTCCCTGTCTCCATTGTATCGTTCGTATTGTTCATTGTTGTAGAGATATTGTTTTCTGTAACCATCTCCATTTCTGAGTCGGTTTCCATTTCTGATGTCATGGTAGTTTTCGTATTGTTCATTGTTGAAGAAGTATTGTTTTCTGTGACCATCTCCATTTCTGTGTCGGTTTCCTTCTCTGTCTCCATGGTAGTTTTCGTAATGTTCATTGTTGTAGCAATATTGTTTTCTGTAATCATCCCAAATTATGACTGGGTTCCTTTCTCTGTCTCTGTAGTAGTTTTTATGTTTTACATGGCTGTAAAAATCTTGTTCTCTGTCCTCATATCCATTTTTGTCTCGGTTTGTTTCCCTGTCTCCATGGTAACTTTCATGTTGCACAAAGTCGTGGAAGTGCTGGGGAATTCCGATTTGCCTCTTTTCGTACCACTTAGTTGTTGGTCGGTCTTGCATCATTGCATTACGTCTTTCGTTGATTTCTAGCTCTCTTTAGTATTGGTGTCTGATGAAGCGCTTTTTTTCTTTCTCCTCTTCAGTGCTGTAAGCCTCCTTCTGTTCTCGGAAATCTCTTGTTGTCCTCTTTTTAGTAGATTCTTGATGCCTCGACTCATGTTCTGTTTGTTTCACATACTCCTTGTGTTTCTGTTTTCCCCATACAACAGAATGAATATGTCGTCCGATGTTGCCGGCTATAAGACCTGATCCTCTTGGGTTGGGGTGAATTTCATCCTGCATGGCGTTTTGTATCTTTCTCAGGTTTTCATGTTGCAGAAATGTCACATCGTCTTTTGACTTGAGTTTCGCAAATACCATTGCATTAAATATCTCTTTCTTTCCGTCCAACTCTTCGTCAAGCGTAGGGATGGTGTTGCTGATGACCACTTTCGACTTTGGACATTGCTTTTTGATGTTACTGACGCATTTTACCATGTTTTTTGCTGGTTTTGTTTGGTGAAGCCTTTCTGAGATTGTTGATTCCTATGTGAAAAAGAATCACATCAGGATCTTTTTCGTTTTTCATATCCAGTCTGTTGCATTCCTCTATTGTTGGTACTTTAGTCATTGAAACCTTTAACCCATAGGACTTCCCCAATCGTTCTGGGTTGATTCCACGTAGGGTTGAGTCATGTATGATGTGGAGAGTGGGTAGTTCCTGACCTTGTTCCTCTCCAACAGAACTCTCCTCGTCTGAGTCAATGCTTGTGATGTCACTCTGGGAGTCTTGGCAATGACTGTCAGAAAGGGAATGGGCGTGGGTAAGGTCAGGGTAGGAGTCTTCTGTTGCATCTTTTGTTTCGGTTTCATCTTTTTTTCCCCTTTGGATGTGGAGATTCGATACGCATCTCAGATGATGTTGTCATAAAGTTGCCATTCTGTTCTTTCTTATTTCCTTTCTTTGAGCTTCCTTTTTTGTCTGTGTTGATAGATGATGCGTCCGCAATCTTTGTTGGTTCTTTCAAAGAGGTGTGTCTGTGAACATTGGCTTTTTGAGTATGGCTTTGTTGGGTGAGTACGACCTTTGGTTGATTATCTAGTCTTTCTTGCACAGCATGAATTATTTGTGCGAATGCGTCGCCCCTCGTTTCGTCTGAATGTTGAAACTGTTCAGCGAGTTTTACAATGGCTCGTTCCATGTTTTGTAGCACATTATCTGTCTTTTGGTTGTGCGCTTCTATCAGCTCATACAGAGTGTTGTCATTTGTTCCTTTGGACGTGGTGTGTTCTGACTGTTCATGCTGCAGATCAACTTTTCTTTCAATCGCTTCCGTCATTTCTTCTTCGATGTTTTCGTCATACAAAGGTCGTGCACATATCTGACATGTAAATCTTCTTTGCGTTTTTGCAAATATACAAACTTGGTATGTTGGTAGTTTTGTGCAAGAATAATGTATTTTCCTGTTACAATCTGAGCATTTCAGGGACCTCTCGTTGCAAGTGTGTGTGAGTGCGTGCGTGCGTGCGCGCGCGTGTGTGTATGTGTGTGTGTGTGTGTGTGTGTGTGTGTGTGGTGTGTGACAGAGAGAGAGAGAGAGAGAGAGAGAGAGAGAGAGAGAGAGAGAGAGAGAGAGAGAAAGGTGGGGCTGTGCGCGCAAGTATTCTTCGTTCCTGATAGCTTCATCCTAAGTGGGTGTTAGTGCTTGACTGTGTGCAAGCTGCCATGCCCGTGCCCCTTCAGGTCCTGGTAATTTTTCTTCATGACTTACATAAGCCAATGAAGTAACAATAGCGTTCATTCCGGTTTTGCATGTAACAGACTCGACGTGCCCACTACATGACTGTATCAATACAATGCACATCGATACGATGGGAAATTACTCTACAATGCATCAAGATAACATGGGATATCTCAACACAGTACGCCTAGATAATATGGGACATCTCAATACAATGAATACAGATAGCGTGGGACATCTCAATACAAAGGACATGCATAGCACTGGGCATCTTAATACAAAGGACATGCATAGCATTGGACTTCGCAATACCAAGGATATACATAGCATTGGACATCTCAATACGAAGGACATACATAGCATTGGACTTCGCAATACCAAGGACATACATAGCATTGGACATCTCAACACGAAGGACATACATAGCTTTGGACGTCTCAATACAAAGGACATACATAGCTTTGGACATCTCAATACAAAGGACATACATAGCATTGGACATCTCAATACAAAGGACATACATAGCATTGGACATCTCAATACAAAGGACATACATAGCTTTGGACATCTTAATTCAAAGGACATACATAATATGGAACATCTCAGTAAAATACATAAAATGACATTGGACACATCAATACAATGCACGTAGGTAGCAAGGAACATTTGAATATCATGGACACAGATAACATGGGACAACACACAGGGATGAGGTGGGGCATCTGACGTTAATGCACACAGAGAAATGATACATCTAATTCAATATGACAAACAGAGATAACATGAGACGTCTTCTTCCATGCACATAGATGGGACATCTATCTCAATGCGATGGACACGGATAACATAGGGCATTTCATTCAATGCGGATGAATAAAGAGGACATCTTGGTACACTGCACACAGATAATCAGGATAATCAAGCAGTGCACAAAGATAGCAAGGGCTATCTAATGCAATGCACTTATATGACAAGAGACATTTCAGTCAAGGCACATAGATAAATGGGACATCTCAACACAAACAATGCAAATAGGCAACGCCAGATATCAAGCACAAACAGTGCATAATGTAATATTGGACATCTCAATACAAACACTACACATTGATTACACGGGACATCTCAATACAAATGCACATATGTGAAATGGGACAGCTCAGAACAGACGGTAGGCACAGATGGCATGGAACATGTCAACACAAACGATAAAACACAGATATTGTGAGACGTCTCAATGCAAACTATGCACAGGGTTGACAGGGCCAGGCTCAATACAAGCAATGCACATAGATAATACGGGAAATTCGAGACAGCAATACATGTACATATCATAATGACACGGGACATCTTAATACAGTGCGCATAGAAGACGTGGGACGCCCCAGTACAAACCTTATACTTAGATAACATGGAACGTTTCAATGCAAGCGATAAACAAAGATAACATGAAACGTTTTAATATAAACAATACAGACAGAAAACAAGGCACGACTCAATACAAACATTTCCCTCAACGCACATGGGACGGTGTCTCAAAACAAACAATGCACATATATGACGTGGGCCTTCTTCATATGAACAATGCTTGTACATGATTCGGACCTTCTTCATACGAACAATTCACGTATATGATACGGACCCTCTTCATACAAACAATGCACGTTTATGATACGGACCCTCTTCATGCAATTTACGCACCTGATACGGACCCTCTTTATACGAACAATGCATGCATATGATACGGGTCCTTTTCATACGAACAATGTATTTACATGATACGGACCCTGTTCATACAAACAATGTATGTATATGATACGGATCCTCTTCATACAAACAATGTATGTATACGATACGGGGACCCTCTTCGTACAAATAATGAACGTATACAATACGGGCCCTCTTCATACACGAACAATGTATGTGTATGAAACGGGCCCTCTTCATACACGAACAATGTATGTATATGATACGGGCCCTCTTCATACACGAACAATGTACGTATATGATACGGGCCCTCTTCATACACGAACAATGTATGTATATGATACGGGCCCTCTTCATACACGAACAATGTATGTATACAATACGGGCCCTCTTCATACACGAACAATGTATGTATACAATACGGGCCCTCTGCATACACGAACAATGTATGTATACGATACGGGCCCTCTTCATACACGGACAATGTATGTATACAATACGGGCCCTCTTCATACACGAACAATGTATGTATACAATACGGGCCCTCTTCATACACGAACAATGTATGTATACAATACAGGCCCCCTTCATACACGAACAATGTATGTATATGATACGGGCCCTCTGCATACACGAACAATGTATGTATACGATACGGGCCCTTTTCATACACGAACAATGTATGTATATGATACGGGCCCTCTGCATACACGAACAATGTATGTATATGATACGGGCCCTCTGCATACACGAACAATGTATGTATACAATACGGGCCCTCTGC
>CM065714.1:29790554-29868054 GCA_033310375.1 Conus canariensis | reverse complement strand
CCATTACTAACGGCTGTAACAGCCTGTAACGGGTTTTCTTCTTTTTAGAATGTATTAAAAAGTACTTGGCCGATCTTCCTGAAAATTTGTAGTAATGTTCATTATGGATCACAGATGATGCCCGATGTTTTAGGTTACCGTTACAGCCGTTACTAACGGCTGTAACGGCCTGTAACGCTTTTTCTTCTTTATGGAATATACCAGAAAGTACTTGGCCGATCTTTGTGAAAATTAGCAGGTATGTTCATTATAGGTCTCGGATGATGCCCGATGTTTTAGTTTACCCCGTTATAGCCATTACTAACGGCTGTAACAGCCTGTAACGGTTTTTCTTCATTATAGAATATCTCAAAAAGTACTAGGCCGATCTTTCAGAAAATTTGTAGGTAATTTCATTATGGGTCACGAATAATGCCTGATGTTTTAGTTTACCGTTATACCGTTACTAACGGCTGTAACGGCCTGTAACGCTTTTTCTTCTTTATAGAATATCTCAGAAAGCACTTGGCCGATCTTTCTGAAAATTTGTAGGTATGTTCATTATGGGTCAGGAATGATGCCCGATGTTTTAGTTTACCCCGTTATAGCCGTTACTAACGGCTGTAACGGCCTGTAACGCTTTTTCTTCTTTATAGAATATCTCAGAAAGCACTTGGTCGATCTTTCTGAAAATTTGTAGGTATGTTCATTATGGGTCACAAATAATGTCCGATGTTTTAGTTTACCGTTATACTGTTACTAACGGCTGTAACGGCCTGTGACGCTTTTTCTTCTTCATGGAATATCTCAGTAAGTACTTGGCCGATCTTTGTGAACATTAGCAGGTATGTTCATTATGGGTCACGAATAATGCCCGATGTTTTAGTTTACCATTATAGCCGTTACTAACGGCTGTAACGGCCTGTAACGGTTGTTTTTCTTCATGGAATATCTCAGAAAGTACTTGGCCGATCTTTGTGAACATTGGCAGGTATGTTCATTATGGATCAAGGATGATGCCGGATGTTTTAGTTTACCGTTATAGCATTACTAACGGCTGTAACGGCCTGTAACGTTTTTTTTTCCTTTATGAAATATCTCAGAAAGTTCTTGGCCGATCTTTGTGAACATTAGCAGGTATGTTCACTATGGGTTACGGATGATGCCCGATGTTTTAGTTTACCGTTATAGCCGTTACTAACGGCTGTAATGGCCCGTAACGCTTTTCTTCTTTATGGAATATCTCAGAAAGTACTTGGCCGATCTTTGTGAACATTAGCAGGTATCTTCATTATGGGTTTCGGATGATGCCCGATGTTTTAGTTTACCGTTATAGCCGTTACTAACGGCTGTAACGGCCTGTAACGGTTTTTCTTCTTTATGGAATATCTCAGAAAGTACGTGGCCGATATTTCTGAAAATTTGTAGATATGTTCATTATGGGTCACGGATGATGCCCGATATTTAAGTTTACCGTTATAGCCGTTACTAACGGCCCATAATGGTTTTTTTCTTTATGGAAAATCTCAGAAAGTTCTTGGCCGATCTTTCTGAAAATTTGTGAGTATGTTCATTTTAGGTCACAGACGATAGCCGATGTTTACCAGAATAGCCATTACTAACGGTTACACCAGCCCAAGACGGTTTTTCCTCTTTATGGAATATCTCACGCGTATTCAGGATAAACTGGGAGTACGTTTATATGCTTTGCATCTTGTTATCTTTTGCCACAAGCGGAGCAGTGCGAAACACATATGTTTTGGAAATGTTCGCATGGTTTAGAGTCGTTTCACAAATCCTGAATGGCTCGCAATTCCTAACCCCGCCATATTTTGTATGCTGTCTGTCATGATCTTTCTTCATGCTTACGCTCTGTTCATACCAGAGTCTATTGCATCGCTAATATGAATGGATGTAGATAGACCAGCGCCCTATAAGTAAGGTCATTTGGTGTTTTGACCTTAAGTCCTGAGACAGCATTGAATATCTTTAGAGCAAACAAATGTATTTATTTTTTACTCTTTCTCTTAACAGTTTTTTTTCGGTAATGGTCAGAAAGCATGTAAAGATTTTCCAAATATCACAATACAGCGTGCTTGGCTCTGCTCACAAGGTTCTGACAAGCAGCTGAAATATTAATGAGAGTAGAAAGTCAAGATATTGGTGATTAACAACGCTATCAGCCTCATAATTGAAATCGAAATCTCTCCCTTGCTGCCAAGTATCACCATTTCGGAAATATTTCCTTGTAAATATTTCTCATATTCATCTGAAGTAAGAGCATGTATCTCCATAGTTATGGTTCTTTCGGTCAGTTTGGAGGCTGACTGTAATTTCTAATGACAGAGCGGTATTGTCAGCTGGCAAAAGTTAAATTTCATATAATTTCGGGAGGCAATGTCGGTTCTTGTCACCCATTTTCAATATTTTCAAGAGTGTTTTTATTCTGAAAATAAAGAAAACAATGTATGAACATAAGCATTACCCAGCTTTACACCCCGTGGGCACACCATATAATCTGTGGGTTCGTTCTCAGGTCTTACTCTTTTTTTTTTTAACAATATCATAGTGTTGTTACACGGACACAGATTACCTGTAACATACTTTTGATGTAGTACTGAAGGCTAGAGAAGTTTCCTTAAGTGAAACCAGACACTTTTTCAATGAACTCTAGATATAATTCGCATTTGGAAGAAAAGTGTTTGATTGTTTTGTAGAATTGTTACAAGTGTAAACATCTATCCTACAATAGAAAATACATTTTCGTAAAACCAGCCTAACATACACAAGTAGGATTATACTATTCTACCCGTACCTGTAACACATCATTTAAAGTAAAAGTGTATTATCTGTTGCTCATATCACAAAGTAATATACTTTATAATTAGTGGGATTATGATGAATCTATTCACCTTTCTTGGATCTATTCCTCTCGCAAAAACAGCAACGAAAAATGAAGAAGACACTCTATCATCATCTCAGAGGGTTATTCAGGGTTTTCCTCTGCCTTTTCCAACACGCACACCCGCCTTTAAAAAAAATTGTGTTAGCCTTCATATTTACACCCCCTCTCCCATTTCCTATAACTATACAGTCAGTTGGGTTTTGACAAAGTGTAGTTCTAGACTCTTCTCAATAGATGGACCTCCTACTCCCCCCCCCCCCCCCCCCCCCCCCCCCCCCCCCCCCCCCCCCCCTTCTCGCCAGCTTACATGCGTGGTCAATATTCGGGTGTGTGAGGACGCCCATGCATGCGTGGAAAGACAGACGCTACATGCCAATGTGACCAAGTGCCATGTGACCAAGCGCAGTTGTGACAAAATGTCGTTGGCGTGTGTCGTTGTGACCAAGTACCGTCTTGCTTCATCCCGGTTTGCCTCTACTATTTTACAGCTATTTAGAGTCTTTTGAGTACCTGTGTACCTTAGCTTGTACAATGCAGATGACTATGGTCAGTGCCACTGACCACTGGTCATTATGACGTAAATCGGAGATTTCAACTATTTAACAGCTAATTAGTGTTTCCGGAGTGCTTGTGTACCTTGTACAATGTAGATTACTTGTGATCAGTGCCACTGACTACTGGTCATTATGACATAAATCGGAGATTTTAACTATTTCGCAGCTAATTATAGTCTCCCGAGTACCTGTATACCTTGTACAGTGCAGACGACTGGTGGTCAGTGCCACTGACCACTGGTCACTATGACGTAAATCAGATATTTCGACTATTTTACAGTTAATCAGTATCTTATGAGTGTTTGTATACCTTGTGCAATGCAGACAACCAGTGGTCAGTGTCACTGACCATTGGTCACTTTAATGTATATCAGAGATTTTAACTATTTTTACAGCTAATTAGTGTCTCCTAGGTGCCTGTGCACCTTGTACAATGTAGATGACTGGGGGGGGGGGGGGGGGGGGTCAGTTCCAACTAGGGGGAGTAAGTTCCAGCTAGTCCTGGAATGACCCCGGTGTAACGAAAAGTTTTAACTCCCCGAATGGTTTAACTCCCAGGGAGTTAAACTGTTCATATGTAAATTTTAACTCCCTGGAGTTAAACTAGAATGACTCCCACCCTGTGCCAAAATAACTCCACTCAGTAAAACTTCAAAATGTTCTAAAATCTTTTTTGTACAAGTCTCAACCAATTCTTGAAACATTAAGAGGGAGTCATTTTGTATATATATATATCAGACTTAACTCCCACCCTGTAACAGAATGACCCCCCTGGGAGTTAGCACAGATTAACTCCCGGGAGTTAATCAAGGCGTGCAAAAGTTTAACTCCCTGCCCACTAAGGGGAGTCAGTTTTTCACAGTTTAGAATAACTCCCCTGGGAGTTAATGTGTACACGTGTTTTCTGACTCCCAGGGAGTTACTTTGTAACAGAGGGGGAGTTAATCTGATCATGACTAAGATGACTCCCCACCCACCTATTCCCAGGTGTCTTTCGGTAAGAGAATGGAGAAGGGGATTTAATGTTCATGATCATCATCAGCATAGGGAAAGCAAATGTCCGTGTACATATTCATGCGCTCATCTATGCAGGTCCTTGATATTTTACTATGCCTTTTTGTATATAATCTGTATATAAAGTCTGTATATACATGAATTAATGGTTTGATGCCTTTGGTAGAAATACTGTACCTTCAGTCTTTGGCGTTCTCTCTCTCTCTCTCTCTCTCTCTCTCTCTCTCTCTCTCTCTCTCTCTCTCTCTCTCTCTCTCTGTCGAATCGGCATTTTCTGTGGCAGAGTGAACAGTGACAAACTGTGTCAACATTCATGTACAGGGCGGGAAAGCGACGAAGTGTGTGTGACACTGTCAACCTGGAGTGCTGTCGCTGCTGTGCTGTGGTTGTGGACAGTGTTGGCCTTGATTCACCCTCTCCGTGAAATTGTATACAAACTGTGTGTTTGTGAAATTGGTGATGTCCGCTGTTTGCAAGATGCGCCGAGAGGAACAATGGTGGATATTTCCGACTTATTCGACGCAGGCCAATCTGAGAGACTAGGTCACTATGACCTACATGTGCCCGGTGTATTTGTGCTGTGCTGTGTCGCCAATGTTGTTTTTCTGCTGCGCAAACTGTTACTGAGTGGTGACATAGAGAAGAACCCAGGCTCCAGTTCTCATAAAAGCAGTGATGAACAGAACACAGTCAACATAGTTCAAATACCGACAAAAGACAGCAGTGCCATTCGCCCAGAAATTGCAGCGGAAATCCTGTCAGCACTCAGAGATCAAAAAGAAGAGTTGAAACAGAACAGAGAACAGCAGAGAGAACAGGATGCAATTATACGTAGCGAGCTGTTCGATATCAAAACAGACTTAGGAGCAGTATCTGAGAAATGCAGGGAGATCAACGATCGCTGTGGCCAAGTGGAGGCGGAGCAAAACAGACTGTCCGTTGCTGTAGAAAACATGTCTGTGGATCTGGATCAACTGTATGGCAGGGTGGCAGAGGGCAGGGAGGAGACACAGAACTTGTCAGCAAAAGTAACCAGATTAGAGGAGCAAATTGTAAAAATGACAGAAGAGCTCGACAGACTAGAAAGTTTTTCGAGACGAGACAATCTGCGCTTCTTTGGCATCCCCCTCAATGACAAAGAAGATTACGACACATGTGCCCGATGTATTGTTGACGTGTTAAACAGTGTCAGTGGATATAAAACATGGACTGAAGAAGACATTGCTCGTGCACATAGGGTAGGTCAGACAACACCTGGCAATTCCAAAATAATGATTGTGAAATTCCGACAGTGGAAGGACAAAATGAATCTACTTCGCGACCGTGAATTTCGGCATGAATTGGAGAAGAAAGGTGTCAGGCTTGCAAACGATCTGACAAGAAGACAGGCAGAGACAGTGGCAAATGCAAAGCGAGAGGGGGAAGGCAGCATTTTTCGTCAGAGGCAAACTGACTGTCAGACCGCGCAGACCCGATCCACGTACATAGGCGGAGGTAGCAGCAACGGAGGCGGCACGAGGCGACATGGACACGGCTGGTACGAACCGAAAGCTAAGCAGCCGGCGCGGGACGTGTGGCAGTGATACCGGGGATTCCCCTCAGCGTCACCGTGACGTCAGTCCAGTCATCAGCCAATCAGGTGCAGCAGAAGCAGCGGTCGCAGTGGGCACAGACGGGGATCAGCGTGCGGTGGGTAGCGGTGACACGGGGGGTTATCCTCCATGTCAACGTGACGGCAGAGGAAGCGGCAGTCAGTCAGCCGACAAGTCGACTGACAACGTGGCAGTCTGGTGCCTGCTTCAGTGAGGACGCCAAACAGCAGGGGACGACCTAGCGACCTACCACCTGGTAATGGCGGGACTCCTCTGACCGGCTCACGTCAACAGATGATGAGGGACATTTTGCCGTGTGTGCGTGGTGTGACAGGCAGGGGCTGTCGCTACGGTCTACAGCGGGTCACGGCGTGTGCATGGAAGAGTGACCACACACAGTGCAACACGAGGGGCTGGGTCATGCACACAGACTGGAATGAACTGCTACCAGGCGAAAAGTGGCAGTGACAGGTCTCTGCGTTCTCCGGTATTTTTCATAACTTTGTAAAGTTTCAAGCGCCTGCTAGGAAATTGTCACAGCAGGGTCGTAATTCTGGTGGCGTTCTACTGATGGTTAGAAAAGCCTATGAAGAATTTGTTTCTCAGCTCGTGGTTAATCGTGACAACATTGTAGTTTTGAGAATAAACAAAACGTTATTTAATTCAAATAAAGATGTGTTATTGGTTGCCTGTTATGTGGTGCCTGAGGGAGGGACGATTTACAATCACTCCATAGTCAAAGACGGTATTTTGATGTTGGAAGACACTTTGCTAGAAATAACGGAAGATAGTGATCTGAATATCCTTGTATGTGGTGATCTGAATGCCCGTACAGGCAGCCAACAAGCCAAACTCAAGCACATGTCAAATTTCCTTCCTGGTGTTGAAAGTGATGATGATAATGATGTTGTTGTTGTTGCTGCTGCTGATGAGGATGATGATGATGACGATGATGATATTGATGACGTTGATGTTGATGTTGATGTTGATGTTGACGATGATAATAATGCTTATGTTGACGATGATGAATATGACATTAACATTAGTTTAGAAAATGTGAATGCAAACGTGAAAAATATTTTTGTGCGCGATTCGAAAGATTTGTTTGTAAATAAGTTTGGTAAGTCTTTGTTGGATTTATGTTTGATGCTTGAACTTAAAATTGTGAATGGGACATGTGGGGACACATCAAAAGGAGAATTTACTTTTGTCACCTAATGGTAGCAGTGTTATAGATTATTTTATTGTATCACAAGACTTATTCAGAAATTGTAAAATGAAAGTTGTGGACTGCTTGTTCTCTTGGCATCTGCCACTGGAAATGAAATGGAGAATTTGTAACAGTGATAAGAAAGAAGAATATCCAACGATTTGCGAAGAGAAACGCATCATATGGTCGGATGAATGTTCGGAAACCTATAAGGAAGAATTAACATCGGATACGTTTAAACAGTGTATCGCTAGAGCTTTACAATTTCTTGATGTTGATGTTAATACATGCTTAGAGTTATTTGTGAATGCTTTATGTAGTGCTGCTGGTTGTATGGTGAGATCTATAGGGAAAAGGAAGAAGGAGGTGAATGACTGGTTTGACAGTGAGTGTGAGAAAAAGAAAAAAATGGTCAAAAGATGCTTGAAACAATACCAAAGAGCTAAAGCGAAAGAATTAAAAAAAGAACGTAAAACAATCTATGTTAAGGAAAGAAAAGAATACACATCAATGAAAAGAGAGAAGAAACAGGAATTCGATGAGAAACGACTAGATAAGTTAAGATCATCTGCTAACGACTCCAAATTTTTCTGGTCAACAATTAGATCGATAAGTAGAAAACCAGTGATATACAACGAAATAAGCTCAAAAACAGTGGTACGATCACTTTTTCGAAGTATTTAATTGTTTTAACGACGACTCGAAAACTCAAAACATAGAGGAGGACGAAGTTCTATGTACAGAAGAGCCATTATTTAATAATGAGATATCAAGAGATGAGGTTATAAACAGCATAAATCACCTTAAATGTGGCAAAAGCGCAGGACCGGATAGAGTAGTTTGTGAAATGTTTAAATGTGCCAACTCAATCGTTATTGACTTCATTGTAAATCTGTTTAATTCGCTGTTCCAAAAAGGAATCTTTCCTGAGGCTTGGTCAAAATCCATAATAATTCCTCTTCACAAAAAAGGAGATAATAATAATCCAGATAATTACCGAGGCGTTGCACTGACAAGTATTTTAAGTAAAATATACACTCATATTCTTAATAAAAGATTAACCACCTGGGCAGAAAGAGAAGGGAAAATAGTAGAAGAACAAGCTGGTTTTCGATCCGGATACAGCACAATAGACCACATATTTACATTATATGCTTTAGTGCAGAAATATTTATCAAAAAAGTCAAAATTGTATGTTGCCTTTGTTGATTTTCAGAAAGCCTTTGATTCTGTGAATAGGAATGTCTTGTGGAGTATTTTGAGGAAAAATGGTGTAAATGGGAAGTTGTATGCAGCTGTTCGAGGAATGTATGACTCTGTGCGTGCATGTGTTCGTGAAAAAGGCACTTATTCAGATTATTTTGATTGTCCGCGTGGTGTGAAACAAGGATGTCTGCTCAGTCCCAAGTTGTTTGCATTTTTCATTAATGAGCTTGCAATTGATATTTCGGAAAATGGGAAGCATGGAATTCAGATGTTACCAGGGGCTACTGAGCTATTTTTAATGCTATTTGCTGATGACATTGTTCTTCTCGCAGATTCGCCAGTTGGTTTGCAGAAGCAACTGGATGCTTTGAAAAAGGTATCAGATAGATTGCAGCTGACTGTGAATCTGAGTAAGACTAATATAATGGTTTTTAGAAATGGTGGACATTTAGGTCAACACGAAAGATGGTTTTACGGTAGATCTGAGGTTAAAGTGACTAATAGTTACAAATACCTAGGGATGTTCTTCACGACGAAGTTAAGCTTGAATAAATGCTGGCTTGAAATGTGTAGGAAAGGAAAGAGAGGAGTCATAGAGATATTGAGAACAATGAAAAGATTGAACTCAGTGGACGGGGCTTTGTTTTGGAAATTGTTCGATACCCAAATACAACCAATTCTGACATACGCTTCAGAGGTATGGGGTCTGCTCGACAACACGCATATGGAAAGGGTTCACACGTATGCAATAAAGCGTATTTTGCATGTACCATTACATGCATCGAACAAAATGGCTTATGGTGAGAGTGGACGATATCCTCTGTTTATAGGAACGTATGTCAAAGCAATTAAGTATTGGTTAAGATTAGTTCAACTACCAACGACCAGAATCTGTAGTCAAGCGTATAGAATGCTCTTGCTTCAACATGACTTAGGAAAATTTAAATGGGTTTCTTGTGTAAAGAAAATACTAACAGAAAATGGTTTTGGGATCGTTTGGCTTTGTCAGGGAGTAGGAAATTCTGCACAGTTTATTTCGGAGTTTAAGGATCGTTTAATTTGTTCCTGCAGACAAAACTGGCATTTCAGCATGGTTGGAAACGCTAAATACAAATGGTATCTTTCATTCAAGAGTAATCTGGAAATGGAACAATATTTCATGATTGTTACACATAAATGGCATAAATATAACTTAACGAAATTCAGAACTAGAACACTGGGCCTCAACGCAAACAAAAAATGGGTTGAAGCATCAGATAATAAAGCATGCCCCATGTGTGTGGAGAGAAATAACGATGAAGACGAAGTACATTTTGTTTTTGATTGTCCTGCTTATACACATATTCGCAGCAGATGCAACATTTTCAATGAGCCAGCTGCACAGAGAAAAGATGTTATCGCAATCCTTTCAAGTAGGAACGAAAAACATATTGTATCATTTGCAAAATATGTAGCAGAAGCCAGTGATTTTCGGAGGAAGAGTATCATAATCTGTTGAGTTAGAATATTTGTGACGATAGTAGAATCCACATTCTACACTTATTCTGTATTTTGCATGGCTTGATGGTCAAAGAAAATGGATTAGTGTGGTGCGCGAACGTGTGTGTGTGTGTGTGTGTGTGTGTGTGTGTGTGTGTGTGTGTGTGCGCGCGCGCGGCACACACACACACGTGCGGGCGATTGTGCGTGCGTGCGCTGTGTTCGAAAGTATGTGTGGGTGTGTGGGGAGAAGAGGACGTTGTCCATTGTAAATGTGAAATGTTTGTTAATCGTATGAGTTCTTTTCTTTATATTTCATGTCTTTATCGATGCCTCTCAGTGCAGTAATTGTAACCCCCCTTGCCAAAAGGGCTTACTTGCTAATGGCAATAAAATTGTGTCAGTGTCAGTGTCTCTGTCTCTCTGTCTCTGTCTCTGTCTCTGTCTGTCTGTCTGTCTGTCTCTCTCTCTCTCTCTCTCTCTCTCTCTCTCTCTCTCATGGAATCTATGCGACTATCAAACAGTCACCCATAAGTGTAGGCCACTACACTCAAATGGTGTAGAAATGGAAAATATTCAATTTTTCATTGTGTCATGCTGCCAAATTAGGGTGTGTGTGTGTGTGGTGTGTGTGGGGGGGGGGGGGGGGGGGAGGAGAGGGGGGGGTTGAGAGGGTAAGGAAGGTGGGGAGAGAATGACGAGTAGTCGCGACGTGACGTAAGATTGTTTGTATTGACTCGCTACATCTGGGAGAGAAGGAAGGAGAAAAAGGGTTGGCATAGATTAGAAATTTGTGTGTGAGACACATGGGATAGAGAAAAGGGAGGGGGCGGGGGGGGGGGGGGGGGCTGTTTTTGTACAATTTGTACAAGAGGGTGGCTGCTTGGGACCGATCTGATGAAGTTGTCAAGTGACTCGTCACAGGTGTGGTGGTGTGCATGTACCAAGCTAAAAATGAAAGTCGGCCAGCCAATCAGAAAAACACACATTTTCCAATAAAATTCAGGACACGTGACTAATTCACAGAAACCAATAATATCGAAGGAAACAATTCTACCTGACAAGTCTTGATCTGGCAAGTTAGTGTAAGAACACACACACACACACACACACACACACACACACACACACACACACACACACACATTTTGAAAAAAATATATATGATGCATGGGTGGTAGCGAGGTGCGGGGAGTGGGTGGTGGGTGGGAGTCGTTCTGGTGGTATGTCGGAATAACTCCCTGGAGTCAAACTGAAACACAGAGGGAGTTAGTTTTTCATATTCTAGTTTAACTCCCAGGGAGTTAAAATTTACAAATGAACAGTTTAACTCCCTGGGAGTTAAACCATTCGGGGAGTTAAAACTTTTCGTTACACCGGGGGTAAAAGCAGGGGTAAGAATGGGCTGTTACACCGGTCTACCTGGCTCGGGGGGTGGGGGGGGGGGGGGGGGGGGGGGATCCAGGCGAACGGCCGGTGATCGTCTTTGGTTAAGGAGACCCTTTCCTGCCCGCGACTGTCCGACTGGTCAACGTCAAGCGGCAGTGTCAGTGAACCTGACCATAACAGTAAATGGAACTGCCTGTTTGCTCTGTGTGCTCTGTGTTGTCATTTCTGCTATGCGATTCGGTGTAGGCCTAGTAAGCAGCATTCGTTTGGAGTTGTGGGCGTGGAGGCCTATTGGTTTCATTACCGGAACAACAGTGCCCATACTTGTTCGTTGCTTACTGACAATAACTGTTTCTGTGTGTTTCTCGAGTGCATGTGTTTGTGTGTTAGGAAGATAAGGGGAGAGAGTAGGATGGGGGTGGGGTAGTAGGAGGGGTGGGGTGGGGGGGGGGGGGGGCGCAATTGTCTGCTGCCGCTTGCGTTGTGTTTGCACTGGCGGGAAGTGGTAGCGGGACTGATTGATTGATTGATTGATTGATTGATCTTTAACACGCAAGGATGAAGATTTTAGGCCAAAGCATAGTCTTACAATCTGTCCTTGTCATGCATACCTTATTTCAACATACATCATTCATACTGACAATTCAACATAGCAACACTGTAATGTAATTGTACAATGATAAGCAGACTGTCCATAAAAGTGATAATGACATGGCAGGTAGTCAAACACAAGGAAACTTACAAATACAAAACAAACAAACAAGCAAACAAACAAAACTAGAGAGAGAGTGAGGTCGGAGGAGGGGGGGGGGGGGGAAGGATGGTAGGTAGCGAGAGGAGAACAGGGATGGTAGACAGAGTGGGAGTGGGGATGAGCGATTTAACGGAGTAGGTTATAATATGTTTAGACGGTGTATTCAAAATATGGTTTACAGAAGACTGCGGATGGACGGTAATCATTTTAATCGAAGAAATAAATTACTGAAACATAAAATGCGGGAGCGTGAGGGAGGGGGCTGGGAGGATAATGTTAATATGTGCGCAAGTGTGTGTGTGTGTGTGTGTGTGTGTGTGTGTGTGTGTGTGTGTGTGTAAGAGAGAAGGGAAAGTGGAAATGTGTGTGTGTGTGTGTGTGTGTGTGTGTGTGTGTGTGTGCGCGCGCGCGTGTGTGCGTGCGTGCGTGCTTGTGTGTGTGTGTGTGTGTGTGTGTGTGTGTGTGTGTGTGTGTGTGTGAGAGGAGAGAGAGAGAGAGAGAGAGAGAGAGAGAGAGAGAGAGAGAATGACAAGTGCTTAATTGTCCACTCAGCACGGAAGTCCCTCAGCTAATGGGGCCTGCACGATGACTCGGTAGACTATTGTTCTCTCCCACTATCGTCCGGTCTGTCCCCCTCCCTTTCTCCACTCCTCATCCCTACAGCCCCGTTCCTTATCTCCTCCGCTACACACACACACACACACACACACACACACACACACACACACACTCGCGCGCGTGTACACACACACACACACACACACACACACACACACACACACACACACTCTCTCTCTCTCTCTCTCTCCCTCTGCCCCCCCCCCCTCTCTCTCTCTCTCTCTCTCTTTGCTCACCTGAACGCTATCAAGTCGTGTTTTGTTCTACCTGGAATTAGTGATCATCAAAGTGGATGATCATAGTGACTTTTGAATGACTGGTTTATGATGTATCTTGCACCGGAATGTGGACTCTGTTTATCGCATCATCAGTGAGTACGTCGGTAATCACCGGTTTTTATAATTACTATGAATAATGAAGGAGTTCCAATTGCTACACCGTAAACAGTGATCACGGTGCATTGCGTAGACCTACGGCAAGGTCAGTTGGAGTCAGTGGTTTGCGCACGTGCAATACGCTGTTATACGTTAACTTCTTTCTTTTTTTTTTTCAACAGACAATTCAGGTAGGGTCGACCATAGGCGCCTAAAAAGAAGCTAAGTCTTTCGTGTTATATTGTTTTCTACAGCGTACTGTATCTTACAGAATGTGAAGTGTAATTTAGTAGCCAGCGGTCCGGTGCCTATGTGTACATGCGTGTGTTTGCTGTCAGCTGATATTGGCGGAAATGGGCGTGACAAAATGCAAACAATGGAACAGGCACCTGCTGGTCAATAAACTTCAACCAACTTTTGACCCACTACAGAAACGTTTCTGCTGTTCGGTTAGGGAATTGTCAGTGTGGAGGAACTCGTTGTTTTATCGGTATTCTGGAATTTCAGAGAATTCAATCAAAATAGAACTCTCAGACTTCGATTATGATGACGTAGCTCTGTCACTTCCTTTATGGATTAGCTATCCCATCCCTACCTGCCTTAGTAAATCGGTGGTTCGATTCTACGTGAATGAATCGAAGAGAATCACGCTTTCCTTCTACTTCACCAGACAAGGCACAGGCACCTTACTGTGTCAGGGATCTGACTGTAGGCAGTGGGACCAGGAAGAGTGCCGGGTGCTCACAGACTTGGTGACTGAGTTCTGTCAGACTGATGATGTACAGCATCTGCTGTCTGAACTGACTCGTCTTCCTATCTGCTTTGTTCAAGAGGAGTTTGCCATCATCCAGCCCTCAGCGCCTGTACAAGACAACACACAGTTAGACAGTCCGTTTGTCCAGTCCCCAGGTCCTGTGATTGCTGCCAGTAGTGCAGTAAGTGATGATCAATCAAATACGGAAGATGTGTCTGGTTTCAGTACGCACATGTCTTCAGAAGAGACTGACACTGGAACTGTAGCTAGCTCCCAGGCTCACCCACTCGGACTGAAGGGGAGTCTGTCTATGTCAAAGGCACTCCACATGACACACAAAGTGGTCAAAGTAGTGCTTCACGCTAGAAGCGTAGTAAACGTCAGAGACGGCGCACACTGTGTCCGAAAAGACTGTTTGACAGAGCCACCAACGACAAACTTCAGATATTGGAGGACAGTCAGGACACACTGGCCGCTGAACTTTCTGAATATCAGAACAAACTTATTTCATATCTAGAAGATATGAAAATAGCGGTTAAAAATGAAATTAAGCATTACATCAGTCAAAAAATAGAAACTCTGATAGAATCAATGGGCCATTTTCAGGAACGATTCAACAGCTTAGAAAGCCAGTTAAATACTATCTGTAAGGAGAATCATTCATTGAAGACACAATTACGAACCCTCCAATCTCAGATAAAAACTCAGATGGAAAAGGCTCGCACTACCACCACTTTCACTCAGTATGACACAGAAGACATCCAGCTAGCGGAAGGAAACCTCTTTCCTGACATCCGATCCTTCAACTCTAAGAGATGAGGAACACCCACGTGACATTGCACATAGTCCTGAAATGTGTACAAACAATACATCCTCCTCCAGGACATCCTTGAAGCAAAATAGCCCTGTGACACACCAAACACCATCAACACCTGTCTCTACTCACAATTCCTTTCAGGTCTTAGGAGAGGACAGTGCTGACACTATTGAACAGAAATGTGACCAAAACGATTCCAGTATACATGAGGGTAACACAGATACTGCTCAAAACCTTCATCTTCAATCAGTCACTCAGGACAAGTCCCCGGCGCAAATTTTACGTGAGATAAAGATTCCTGGGTATTTTTCTTCGGTCCTCATAGGTGACTCTGTCCTGAGGTATATCGATCCAAGACGTCTTGGCAGTGAGAAAGACAGGGTATTCAAACTGTGTGTTCCCGGGATGACAATGAAGGATTTGATGCAGTGGCTAGACGCAATACCAGACAAACTCGCCCACATCCAGCATGTGATTGTCCATGTAGGGGTTAACGATTGCCCCGCTGGCCCTGTGCCCATGACACAGTGGACTGAACTTATCAATCTCTGCAAGATCTCCTTCCCTTCAGCTGTTATCACCTTCAGCTCCATCGTCCCAGCACGAGGACGTCACCCTTTTAACAACTCGATATTTCCCTCCAACAGAACCCTGCGTACAGCCTGCATTGCTGCTGAAATCAACCTGATCGACAATCATGATACGTTTATTACTAAGAATGGTGCCCCAAGACGCGCATATTACAAAGATCCTGTTCACTCCAGTCTTAAATGTACTGCAAAACTAGCCACCAATTTTATGCAGTTTTTGCCACGTTTCTCTCGTCAGACCAACAGCCGACATGGTGAAGGTGGCCTTTCGTCACAGCGACAGCCCGAAAGTGATGGGCAAATGGAGCAGCGGCCAGATGCTTTTGATAGCACCCAGCACGGTGGCAGGGGAAACTCACGCCCTGAGTTTGGTCAGTGTTCAGGGCGTAGTGGCTATGCGGCTGTCGCCCCCTCCATCTCTTCCATGATCCACTACCCCATGCTGCCGTCCCAGAGACAGGGAGGATGGACCGACCCCAGGCTACACCAGGCTCAACCTGAGGACGTCGTTCCCGTTCGACGTGTTCCGCAGCAGCAGCGCTGCGACGCCGTCGAGGCCTTTCAGCCTCCCATCAACAGGGGGCCTGGTCCCTCACAGCAGCGTTACAACACCACTGAGGCCTATCAGCCTCCCTTCAACACAGAGCCTGGTCCCTCACAGCAGCATTACAACACCACTGAGGCCTATCAGCCTCCCTTCAACACAGAGCCTGGTCCCTCACAGCAGCATTACAACACCACTGAGGCCTATCAGCCTCCCTTCAACACAGAGCCTGGTCCCTCACAGCAGCATTACAACACCACTGAGGCCTATCAGCCTCCCTTCAACAGGGGGCCTGCTCTTTCACAGCAGCTGTATACCAACGTGGGCGAGGCCTTCCAGCGTTCGATCTCAAGACAGCTTCAGGACAACAAGACTCCCAGTACATGATGCCAGCCGTGCTCCCTGCCCCCTATTCCCCAACCAGTCCCATGCCTCACTCCAAGGACCCTGGTGTCCCTCCGTTTCATACCCACCTCCCACTTCTCAGAATCCCCTTCTAGCCACAGAGGGCCACTGGAAGACTGTCCCACCAAGCTGCCAGCGAAGCTTCCAGAACCCAGTGGCAGCTGTGCCTCCCCTTACCGCCTGGTGTGTTGGAGATACATCCCAGCAGACTGGAGAGTACGCCATCCAACTGCTGAACATGGCGTCACAGCTCCTGAACCAGTCCAGACTTCAATAGTTTCCATATACACCACCCTGATTATATGACTGTTAACATTAGAATGGGTGGGAACTGTGTTGTTTGTGGTGTAGTTGTATGTGTGTGTGTGTGTGTGGGGTGGGGGGGGGGGGGGGGGGGAGGGGTGTGTGGGTGTGCATGCGTGGGTGTGCACTCGCACATGCGCACATGCGTGCACGTGTTTTTGTGTGTATTGAGAAAAAGTAAAGGGGTGGGGGTTGAACGAGCGGGGGCGGGGTGGAGTGGGAGCGGGAATGGGGAGGGCGAGAGAATGAAGGAGGAAGAATGGTGTACTGTCAAATATTAAATGTAAAGAGAATGAAGCAGTAAGAATGGTGTACTGTCAAATATTAAATGTAAAGAGAATGAAGGAGGAAGAATGGTGTACTGTCAAATATTAAATGTAAAGAGAATGAAGCAGTAAGAATGGTGTACTGTCAAATATTAAATGTAAAGAGAATGAAGGAGGAAGAATGGTGTACTGTCAAATATTAAATGTAAAGAGAATGAAGCAGTAAGAATGGTGTACTGTCAAATATTAAATGTAAAGAGAATGAAGGAGGAAGAATGGTGTACTGTCAAATATTAAATGTAAAGAGAATGAAGCAGTAAGAATGGTGTACTGTCAAATATTAAATGTAAAGAGAATGAAGGAGGAAGAATGGTGTACTGTCAAATATTAAATGTAAAGAGAATGAAACAGTAAGAATGGTGTACTGTCAAATATTAAATGTAAAGAGAATGAAGGAGGAAGAATGGTGTACTGTCAAATATTAAATGTAAAGAGAATGAAGCAGGAAGAATGGTGTACTGTCAAATATTAAATGTAAAGAGTAACCATGTGAAATTTATCAACGAATCATACTTCCTTGTTTCCTTTGTCTGATTTGGTATTAACAAAAATAATTCAAATGTCACTGGTGTAAAAACATGTTCATCGGTATGTTAACAGTTAAAGGTTTTCATGTATGTGATGAGAGAGAGAGAGAGAGTAAGAGAGAGGGAGGGAGGGAGCATGTGTGAGGGTATGTGAGTGCGTATGTGTATGCGCGGATGTGGACGTAAGTGTTAGCGCTCGCGGTGACGCGCGCAGCCACGTGCGCGAGGATGTATGATGTTGATACCGGACCCTGGTAATCGGAATGGACTAGTGAACTCTATTCTGTTTTTGGTTCACGGCGTTTGTATTTCGTCGCCGGATTGCTGACATTGCTATTTCTTGCTGAGTTTTGCCGCATGTTGTTGTAGCTATAAAATTATCCTTCTCGACTTGTTTAAGACAGCTGATTTTTTTTTTCTGCCTTTTTTTGTTGTTGTCTGTTTGTTGTTGTTGTAGTTGTTGTCGTTGCTAAAATTTATCTACAAACAGGTGTTCCTGCTGTTTGACTATTATTCTACTCGTTTGTCTCTAGTGTTGTGTAATCCGTAGAGTTTGTAAATCAGTTTCATTTATAATGAATGAATGGTTGTCTAAATTCGGCTTGAAAATAGGCTATTTAAACGTGTGTCATCTTTTAAACAAAATTTCTGATGTCCCCAACATTTTATCCAATTCCAATAACTGTTTCCATTGTTTTTGTTTTTCAGAATCTCGACTTTCCAATATAGTGCCTGATAATTTAGTCTCAATCCAAGGTTATAATACTATAAGAAGAGATCCAAAGACAAAGCTTGAAACAGGTTTAGTGACCTATATTCACAACTCGATTAATTATAAACAGATCAACAGTTTGGATAAATATAACATGGAATGCATATGGATAGAAATATATTTGAAGGGTACTAAACCGATTTTGTTAGGCTGCTTATATAGAAATCCTAACGAACGTATTGAATGGTTCGATCGTTTCGAACATATGATGGAAGATGCCTCAATGCGTTCGTCTGAGATTATAATTTTAGGAGATTTTAACATTGATCTACTTAAACCACATGATAAATGGAAACGGGTTTATAAAATACAGAATTTGACACAGCTAATTAACACACCGACAAGAAAAAATTTATCCTCCGAAACACTTATTGACCACATATACGCAACAAGCCCATTTAATATTTAGAAACATCTGTGCCTGTATACAGTCTCAGTGATCACTTTCCAATGTGTCTAACATGGTCCAAAAAGGGGGTTAAAATTCCAAGAAATGTTCACAAATGTATATCTTTTCGAAGCTATAGAAAATTCGATACTAACAATTTCTTGTCCGATTTGTGTAACGCAAATTTGTCTGAGGTGTATCAGTACAATGACCCTGATGGAGCGCTGGCTGCTTGGTATGACATATTTATCTCTGTCTTTAACAAACACGTGCCATCGGTAACTAAACGTGTCAAACAAAGGGGTAAGCCACCGTGGTATAATGAAAAAATCGATAAGGCCATACATTTTCGAGATATCCTATTGCAAACAAATGGTAAAGATGATAATTTTAAAAAGCAAAGAAATAAGGTAACCGATATGAAAAGAGCCGCCAAAAAGAAATATTTCAGTGACCTTATTTCCCGTAAAGAAGACTCAAAATCGATCTGGAAAGCTATTAATGAGCTCTCCGGTAAAACCTTGTCATCTAGCGCTCCTTCTGAGAGAACGTTGTCTGCTGAACTCTTAAATGATCCCTTCACAACTGTTGCAGAAAAGACGATCAACGCTGACTGTTCAAAAGACAATGACCTACTTGAGCTAAAAGCGTACTGTGTATCAAAAAACATAAAATCTAATCTTCAAATCGAGTTTATTGGTGTACATGATGTTTATAAGGAATTGTGTTCATTAAATCAGTCCAGTTCTCGAGGTTTAGATGATTTAGATGGTAAAATTTTGAAAATTGCTGCTCCGATTATATCAGAGCATCTTACATATATTTACAATCTTTCCATTGATAAAGGTTGTTATCCACAATCCTTCAAAGATGCTAAAGTTTTACCTTTTTTAAAATCTGGTGATCCCATTGATCCTTCTAACTACATACCTATCTGTATCCTACCTATTCTGTCTAAACCCCTTGAAAAACACATCAAATATAACATCCACAAACATTTCATGAAATACAAATTATTACATTCTAATCAAAGCGGATTTAGAGAAAATCATTCTTGTCACACCTTGCTCACTAATATAATTGAGCAATGGCATTTAAACATAAACAATGATCTCTTCACAGGAACAATTTTTGTCGACTTTGCTAAAGCATTTGACACTACAGATCACAATCTACTGTTAAGAAAACTAACATTGTATGGTTTATCCGCTGAAGCTCTTAAACTCATTTCCTCATTTCTCAACTGTAGGCGACAAGTAGTCCTAAAAAATTCTGTTACTTCCTCTCTTATGCCAGTAAATTATGGCGTTCCCCAAGGGTCAGTACTGGGGCCTATCTTATTCTCAGTTTATATAAATGATCTTCCTTTACATATATCTTCTCCCTGTTAGCTTTTTGCTGATGACACTACTCTCCATAATAAAGACAAAATGCTGACTTAGTATATATCAAATTACAGAATGATCTCAATAAACTTGCAAAGTGGACTAATTTGAACCATATGTCCCTCCATCCTGAAAAGTCTAAATTTATGATGACTACAACCAGACAAAAACGTCAAAATATGAAAGCCGATTTGTTTAAAATACGAATACAAGATAAAGCCTTGGAAGAAGTTAAATCACCCAAATTATTAGGCCTTACAGTTGATAATAATCTTTCATGGTCTAATCATATTTCTGATTTGTCTTAAAGGTTATCTAAAAAATTATTCTTGATGAACCGAATCAAGAATTTCCTTGATCAACATACTACAAAATTATATTTCTGTGCATATGTACAACCAGACATTGACTACGCCTCTACATGCTGGGATTTAGCCAGTAGAAATTGCTTAAAACCACTAGAAAGCATGTACAGACGCGCTATTAAGCTGATACTCTTGAAATCTTCTCTACAAGCTAGTGATTATAAAGATCTTAACATTCTTCCATTTGATCAAAAATGCTGCTTTAATAAATCTGTCTTTATGTATAAAATTATTAATAATCTTGCGCCACCTTATCTTCATGACAAATTTCCATTAATCAAAATTCGAGGCAAAAATATCCTATACACCCCTCGACCACGAACTGATCTTTTCAAGTCATCCCTTATTTACTCTGGTAGTAAATTATGGAATGAAATCCCTACACATTTAAAACAGGAAAATAGTTTAACATCGTTTAAAAAAGCATATTTCAAATACCTCATAGACCATTTGTAAATTACGTTTCACTTAACTGTATATTCTCCCAAGTTTAATGTTCCTTTTGACACAAACAAGTTGTTGCAGCCCTGAGATGACCTTCGTGGTCGGCTGGGCTATAAGCCATATGACATGATTGACATATAAAATGTTTATGTATGCCTATGTGATGTTTACGTATGTCCAGTTTTGTGGGGTGTGTGTGTGTGAATGTGTGTGTGTGTGTGTGTGTGTGTGTGTGTGTGTGTGTGTGTGTGTGTGTGTGTGTGTGTGTGTGTGTGTGTATGTGCAATACGTTATGAGATTGCTTACTATTTTCAAACAAAAATTTAAAAATTAAAAAAAAATTGTTGTTTTTTCTTATTGCTGTGTTTAATTTTGTCAAATCAATGTAATTGTTCCTTTTTGTTTAATGTTATTTTGAGGGCATAGCGTAAAAAAGCTTCCAGCTTATCTATTCACCCTCATTAAAGATTTCGAGTTTCGAGTTTCGAGTTTCTCTGTACACATAAATCCGAAACAAAAGTCATCATATTTAAAGTTGATATTGGTACCATTCTAAACACTAAAAGAGCATATGTAAGTTGGTAGATTTCACTGAATCAACTTCTGTTATACGGAATGAAGTAAATATACATCACACACACACACACACACACACACACACACACACACACACACACACACACACACACACACACACACACGCACGCACAGCGCGCGCGCGCGCGCAGAACCACACAGAAAAAAGGCTGGTTCATTTTTCTTTTCTCACTGTAACTTTCATTTTTGACAGAATGCAGTAAATAACGAAAACGCCAAAGGTAAACTTGTCCAAGCTGGGCAGAATTATTGACAATTTCGACTTTTCACTTTTGAACGGAATGAATAAATCTTGTCTCCTTGTACAGAGTAATAAAAAAAAAAAGTCCCCCACCCTCCACCCCACCCCCTTCTCTAAAACGCCAAAGTGAGATAGAGTGGAGGAGACTCACCTTCCGTGATCGTGGTTTGAATTAAACGGGTCTCCGCATCGTCTGCCGAGGTGCGCGGTCAGGTGCAATATCCCACCTGTCAAAACCTTGCCCGTCTGTTAGTCACCTCAAACCACTATGGACACTGTGATCTCCAAAAGAATCATAACCGCCAAAACGGAAATGACCACCGAGAACACGAAGATAATTTACTGATTTCACATGAAAATAATAAACCTATGAAACAAGTTTCTGATCTAGAATTTAAACAGAAGCATTGAACACTTAAACGGTAATTATGACATGAAAACAGTAATTTTCACATCAAAACGCTTTACAACAACAACAAAGTAATTTATTTTGACGCTATTAAGACGTCAGATAATGAGATAAACAGTAATCTTATGATCCCAGTAAGCCATGCAAATTGAAAACAGTTAAATTAGAGACCAAAAAATCGAGCAACGATAGTCACGATTCCAGTGCACGTGCGTTTACCTGTAATCACAGTCACCTTTTTGTAATGATTCATAATTACCTGTTTTCTTGAGTCATTCTGTTTTTCGTTGGTGGTTGCTTTGAAATGGCATACAAGTCCGAAACATTAAAAAAAAAAAGGCAGTTATGAAGCAAAAAGATTAGTGATGACGAGAAAGACTCTCTCTCTCTCTCTCTCTCTCTCTCTCTCTCTCTCTCTCTCTCTCTCTCTCTTTAAGTAAATTACCGTTTTCCCGAAGAAATTCTCTATCATGGATTTTAGAAGCTAGTAAATTCCTGTCAGGTTTACCGATCGTTACACACACACACAACACACCACACACACACACACACACACACACACACACACCCCACGCACCACGCACACACACACACACACACACACCACACACACACACACACACACCACACACACACACACACACCACACACACACACACAACACACACACACACACACACACACACACACACACACCACACACACACACACACACACACACACAACACGGAAGCGCTGCATCTGCAACGTACGTGAAAATGCGTACCTTCCACACAAATAAGTCTCGGATACTAAATTCCTATCGTCACGGGATTGCCGTTACAGATAAAGGCTCTCAGACAGCGGTGTTGACAGGCGGCTTAAATGGCACACCGATGTCGTTCTATTGTTTAAATATGTCTTTCGCTCGACATAGATAAAGGTTCTGTTATTCACAAGAAACCGCCGTCGACGTTAGCACCGTAGGTTTGCGGGCTATAGATAACGGATTCGATTCCTACTAGAGGGAAATAGGTAGGTGTCTTTGTTTGTTTGTTTGTTTTTTTCTTCAGCTCTGGGCGGCAGCTAGGATCAAATGGGAAGATTGGAACCACACAGTCGATTTTCATTCTCCTAATGGATGCGTCTCTGAAGGTGTTGCTCCTTTCTTCCTGACCAGCACTGCAGGTGTCTGTATCTCTCGGGCATGATGAAGACCAGGATGTACATTAGGGTAGCATGGGGCAAAACGCCTAGGTGGGGTCAAACGCCCATCCCCGGTATTTCGGAGAACATGTGGTGTAGCAAACCACGTGATACTTGTCCTGAATCCTGAACAAAGACGACGCTTCTGACGGGACAAAGAGAACTCCCAACTAAACGGTCAGTTTTACAGACTTCTTTGTTTCTTTTGGGCTTGCTTTCAGTAATTTCTTATATGTATTCAGTTTAAGTATATTCATACATGTAACAAATGAAATTGAAAAGCTTTGTATTCATTCTGATTAAGAATATTTCAACTCGATGCTAGTGATGCTGGCGCCAGTTTGTTTCCCCTCCTTCCCGCTGTCTGACCGTTCTGTTCACAGTAGGTCAGTCTGGGGTCAAACGCCCACACCTTCACCGGGGCAAGACGTCTAGGGTGGGCTTTTTGCCCCGTTCATTGGGCCTTTCGCCCCATACTTGGTTTTATCGTAAATTAGGTAAGTGACGACTGGTGAGTGTGTGTGTATTTGTGTGTGTGTGTGTGTGTGTGTGTGTGTGTGTGTGTGCGTGCGTGCGTGCGTGCGTGCGTGCGTGCGTGCGTGGTGTGTGTGTGTGTGTGTGTGTGTGTTGATCCTAGCAGGAAAACGTTCTTCTACAGTAGATGAAATAGATACATCAGCAACATCCCCATAGCATTTGGCAACAGTTTGTAGGGTCAAAGTTGTGGGGTATAGGGAAATAGTACCCCACAAATTGTCGCTACCGCACAACCCCGGCAAAAGCTATGACACACTACCTCACAACCCCAGGTAACCGAACACACACACACACACACACACACACACACACACACACACATCAGCTTGCTCTCGTTCTGTGCCAGGCAGGAGATAATGAGATGACGTCATTTATGCGCATGCTCTCTGTGAACAGAAGTAAATTATGGCGTCGGGGGCGTCATTGTTGAAACAATGTCAACGATGATTCAAAAGATATGTTTGTGTCTTTTTTTTATTTTGTTACTTGTATGGCATATCAATTTATTTTCATCATTGTTGTCAGGAAGCAAAATACTGAAAAGAGAAGGGAAACATTTTTGGAATTTAGACATGTGCTGTGCAATATTCAAGCAGGCGGGGAAACTAAATCCAAATGTCTACTCTTCTTGAGTTTTTCGTCTTGTTTGCTTGCCGCTTGCACCTCTTTCTCTTCTGGATGATCGTAGTAGCTAGGCAACGTGCTCCTTTGAGAATCACGGTTACTTACATAATTATTGCTTTATTAGCCAGCTTTACCATGCATTCAAAAGGTGCAGACTATGAACCTAATCTACACCGCCCGTTTCCCGCCAATTCTATAGTAGATTTGTATTCTTACGTGTGTTTACACTATCACACAAGCAGTTTTGTGTTCTTATTTGGTTGGGGTTGTTTGGGATGTTACTGAGAAGTATTTGGGGATGTTATGGATTTATTTGATTAATTGTGGGATGTTACTAAATAAACTCGGTAGCTTAGATTTATATGTACCGTGCATATATCTAATTCAGCCAACACAGCGACATATACATTCTGAGGTGATAGCCCAGAATAGGCAAGTAACTGCTGAAGAAGAAGAAGAAGAAGAAGAAGAAGAAGAAGACGAACGAGAAGAAATAATTAAGTTAGTGATGTTGCTTACAGCCCAGCCAGCCGGAAAGGGCCATATCAGGGCTGCTACCACACTGAAGTCAACCAAAAACAAATCGACAGCAGCAGCAGCAGCAGAAGAAGAAGAAGAAGAAGAGACAGAGGCAGGGGCAGAGAGAGCATATCGTTCACTCGAACAGAGAGTTGAGGCTGAAAATGAACCAGTGTGAAGGTAATATGATAGTGTGAGACGTTAGAGAAAGTTTTTCATACACGTTCACAAATATACTAGACAGAGCATAGAGCTAGGCAGAATATGCTACAACATTCTGTCAGTGAACAGGCATTAGAATTCACAAATGTGTTTATTTTGACTACACATTTAAAAGATGTTCCAAAGAATTATGATTTTTAACTAAGACCTTCCCTATCTACACTAATAAAAACAAAAACACAAAAAAGAAGCCGCGTTCCTTTAGAATCACTATGGCCAGGCCAAAAGGCCGAGAGGCCTAGCAACACCCTCCCCGGATCAGAGGATGCCAGGGATTTGAGAGAGCCTGAATGTCCCACTATATAAGAATAATATAGCTTGTTTCCTCGAAGACGGAATATGGCTGCCTTAATGGCGGGATAAAAAAGTCATACACACAAAACTCCACTCCCTTTGTTGAGCAGATGGGATTAATACCTGCCTGTCTATACAGGGAATGTCCGCAGGAGTATCAGCCTGCGTACGCAGAAGAAGAAGATATAGCTTGTAACTGGATTTATGTTGAATAACCCTACTGATCGATGGAATAACATGTTTTGATGCTCCTGACTTTTGGAGCTGGAGGAGGAGAAATGCTGGACCTATCCACCCTGGGACACGTTGATGGTGTTTACATGTGTTATGGAAGAACTGTTGGCTGACCAGTGTCGTTTACCTGGGTTGGGGTGGGGGTGGGGGTGGAGGGGTTATGGAAGGTTGGAGGTGTTTCCACCCGTTGAACTGGGGGACATGCTGTCTCACCGATTGTGGGACAGATAGAAGTGATCGCAGGCCTTAACTGTCAGGACGCTTTAAGGTCCAACGTTTGTCCATGGGCAGCAGCAATGACCGTTATTCTTCATTTGCAGTCCTGTGGTTCAGAATCGAGGCATAGTGTGTGTGTGTGTGTGTGTGTGTGTGTGTGTGTGTGTGTGTGTGTGTGTGTGTGTGAACATATCCCCTGTTAATATCATTCTGTGATACTGGCATGACGCTTACAAACTTGTGAGTGTTGCGCATGAGCCGTACATCCTTAAAGTGGAGCAGCCTCCTCCACGTGTTTCTGATCGAGTGGACCTTCCGCCATTTGGCTGATCTCGCTATTCAACTTGTGAGGTAGGTGTTTTATCGTCGTAGGTACCAGTTAGCTTACATGTACACAACAAACATTACAAAGATTCGGGCTGCTTTCCCCGGGGACAGCGCGTCGCTGTAGCACAGCGCCACCCTTTTTTCCTGTATGCTTTTTCCTGTATGCTTTTTCCTGCAGATGTATGTTTTGCTACAGAATTTTGCCAGTTATAACTCTTGTTGCCATGGGTTCTTTTACGTGCGTTGAGTGCATGTTGCACACACGACCTCGGATCATCGTCTCATTGAACTACTCATTATTTTGATTTGACTTTTTAAAAAGTTGACGTTTCTACTTCTATATGTCAATAGCAAAATGCAAAGAAATACACGTATGTAAAACTTCTCAAAGTATTATTGTGTTTCAAAGGCTTTATAGCTGCTATAGACATGAAACAGCTCTGCTGAGAGACAAAGCATCCAGTTTAAGAATAAGATTTCATTTGTGAAAATAATTCAATTAAAGCTATGGGTATATGAAATTATCAACATTATCTGGGTAGCTTTCCTTTTGTTTTGCTTTTGTGAATATCAATGAAACTTTCGTAAATTTCAAAACTACCAAATATTTAAATAGATATAAATGATTCTATCTCTCTATATTTGGATTGTATAGCAGCACCGTAATCACATTGTTTGCAAGAGCAGAGTTGACCTCATAGCTGGTAATAAGTAGCTTTCATTGGCAGCTCAACAAACGCAGCCATAGAAGAAAGAGAAGCGAAGTTTCAAACGATCTAGGACTAGGAGCCAATTACTATCAAATACTTTAAATCTGAACATGAAGTGCGAATTTTTTCTGTGCTAGACTTATGGGGTACCTTCTAGAAAATAATGAATATTCATTATGCATAATGCTTCATAATGGTGGCCAAATTTTTTCTCTTAATTTTACTGCTGACCACTGTTATTATTATCAACACCCCCTATAGATACAGTAAAAACCAGCAAGACATGAATCTGAAAGGAGTTATGGCAGCATTATTGTTCACAATGTATACCCCATAATGATGCTCTTCATTTTTTCCGAAAAAATACGTCACAACCTAACCGTGTGTGTGTGTGTGTGTGTGTGTGTGTGTGTGTGTGTGCGTGTGTGTGTGTGTGTGTGTGTGTGTGTGTGTGTGTGTGTGTGTGTGCCTGAGCATGCGTGTTTCTATGAATATATGCATCTGAGTGTCTAGGTATGTATGCTTGTATGGAACGAGTTTTGTGGTAACGACAATACTGAAAGTGTTGCTTACGGTTTTTTTTTTTTTTTTTTTTTGCGGATGAAAATGGTGAGACACTACCAAAGGAAATCTGAGAGGAGCAAGTATAGCCAGCACAACTTGGGAGCAGCACTGAAAGCTGTCTCTGATGGAATTCCCCTGGTTCGAGCTAGTAAAGAGTTTGGTGTTCCTGCACGTACTCTTCGGCGTCACAGGGACCGTCATGTGGCTGAACCGGAAACGCTGAATTTTGGAAGATATCGCAGTGGCCTGCCGTCTGACGCGAAGTCACAGCTGAAGACCCATGTTCTAGACATGCAGAGACGACTCTCTGGTCTGAAGATGCGGGACATGCAATGTCTTGCCTTTGATGTCGCAGAAAGAGTGGGGATCAGCCACCCGTTCCACAAGGAGTCACGAATGGCAGGACAAGACTGGGTGCAGGGTTTTCTCATGCGCCATAGACTAAGCATTCGGCAGCCTCAGGCAGCTAGCTTAGCTCGCGCTGTAGGTTTCAACAAGCCTCAAGTGCATCAGTTTTTTTTTTTCAACTGTACAAAGAATGCTTGGCAAATCATGATTACACACCATCCTGAATTTGGAATACGGATGAGACTGGATTAACAACCGTGTAAAAGCCCAAGAAGATATTAGCCTCGAAAGGCATGTGTCAGGTCGGGAAAGCCACGAGTGCTGAACGTGGAACTTTGATGACGGTCGTGTGTGACTGCAGCGCAGCAGGCGTCTTCCTGCCACCTGTGCCTATTTTTCCTAGGAAGCGAATGGTGGACACACTCCTGAAAGACGCACCACCAGAAGCGGATGGACAGATTCTGAACTGTTCTTAAAATGGCTCTATCACTTCGCCATGGTCACTTGTTGCTCTCGCCATGACCCTCACCTCATTCTGCTGGACGGACACCATAGCCACAAGACTCTGGAAGCAACAGAGTTTTGTCGAGAGCATAGAATAGAACTGCTAACTCTGTCCCGTCACAGCAGGCACAAACTACAACCGTTCGACAGACCCTGTTTTCAAGCCTCTGAAGAGTGCTTTCAACGCTGAAGCTGACAGTTGGATGGTGTCAAATCCAGGACGACCGATCTCGATCTATGACATGGCTGGTCTTTCTGGAAAGGCCTTCCTGAGGACAGCTTGGCCTGAAAGAGCCGTCCACGGCTTCAAGACCTGCGGTCTGTGGCCGTTTGATCCCAACGCCTTCACTGACGCCGACCACGAAGGGGCACTGGTAACAGATGAGCAAGAAGAGGAGCCCTCTTATCACAAATGAGCAGAAACAACAGCTGACGCCTCCAGTGAGAACATTTCCCTTTCCACCAGCCACCCAGTGCAGACTGTTCAACAGACGACTTTCCAGCAGAAAACGAAACCTCTACCAGACTGTTGCCAGATGAAGAACTACATGTGTGACCACTACAATGATTATGCTCACCATCAATGCTGATCTACCTGCATGGCTGTGGTATTCCGCCTTGGAAAAATGGATCACTGCCATGGCAGATCCGTCCTCCCTGCCTGGAGAGTTGGAGATCATAGCAGCCAGCAAAGTTCTCAACAGGTCCATTGTGGTGATAGATAACCACCACCAGGTGGTACAACGGTATGGAAACTCCACAAACCAACCACTCGCACCACACCTGACCGTCCAGTTTACCCGCGTTGGCCACGATGTTGGCCACCACAATTGTGATCTGCCTCAAGTTAGAGAACCATCAACGCATACGGAAGAGCCAAACACCCCGACTACGGCCACATCTTACCTTCACTCTCCAGTCCAAAAGGAGCAGCTCTCTGCCTCAGCAACCTCTGAGGGTATAAGGGAAACCATCCATGGCTTATCCCCTCTTCCAAAGCTGCCAGTGAAGAGGCCAAGATCGAGAAAAACAGAGTCTGCAGCACTGCTGACCTCATCGCAATGCAAAGCTGCTCTGGCAGAAAAGCATGCAGAGAAGAAATCAGCAAAAAAACAATCGTGGAAACAGATGAGCAAGGCCAAGACTGGACAGGAGAGAAAGAAAACGCCAGCGACAGCTGAGGAAAATACCAGTGAGGAAGAGGAGGACTGGCCCAGTATCATCTGCTGTGAACCACACAGTTGCACCAGACCAGGAGAAGTGTGGGTCGAATGCCAGCCCTGCCGTCACTGGGCCCATGAGGAATGCACTGAAGGACTTCCTACATTCATCTGCCCCAACTGTTATTCAGATGACTGATCTGTCGGACATGATACTAACAGCTGAAGGACACGATAGCTGTACAAAACATGCATATAATTCCTTCAGCTATTTAGTGGTGGCAGTTTTTGATGGTTTCCCGTAAGTTTTAATTGTGGGGCAAAACGCCTACACTCATGGGGCTAAACGCCTACTGTGGGCGATTTGCCCCATGTGTTCGGGTGTTTTGCCCCGTGTGTGGGGCAAGAAGGCCAACATTTTTTTTTTCATTTTTCACCTACCAGCACTTTTCTTTTATTTGTATCAATTTATGTCAGTGGCAGTTTGTAGCATAGGCATTTCTCCAGAGTCTGAGCCTACTTGCATTTGTCTGTGCCTTCAACAAAGAAAGTTGCAGCGTTTATTTTGCTTAAGGGGGGCGTTTTACCCCATGCTACCCTATGTAAGGAAACGGCAAGTGCAGCCCTCTCCTGTAGTCTGTGACTAGAATGGCATTCCCTAGCATCATCTTCAGTGATCATTAAAAAAAAAAAAAAAGGAGGGGGTGTGGGATGGGGGTGGCGTAGGGTGGGTGGGTGGGTGAGGGTGACTCGAATGCTGTGGCTTCATGTCCTGCCCTCGAGAGTCATCAGTTTCAGTTTCATCAAGGAGGCGTCACTGCGTGCGGACTAGTCCATATATGCTACACCACATCCGCTAAGTTTTGAGACCATACTACACATGATTTTAAGCTGATGGATAAATGAATTAACAACTAAGATGAGAGAATTGAAGAAGAGGGTCTCGTGGGTACGACTTAGCAGATGTCAGACCTACGCGTTGGTCAGACCTTGAGTGCCTACCTAACATTGGTTGTCTTTTTTTTTTTTTTTGGTATGCGTGTGTAGTGAATAAACACATGTGTGTGTACGGAGGTGTGGGCACGAGCCCATGTGTGTGCGTGTGTATGTGTGTGCCCAATTGTGTGTGCGCAATTGTGTGTGTGTGTGTGTGTGTGTGTGTGTGTGTGGTGTGTGTGTGTGTGTGTGTGTGTGTGTTGTGCCTGCATGTATGTGCGCGTGTGTGTATGCAGAAGTGCGTGTGCATGTGTGTTTAATTTGTGGGTTTGTGTGAGCACACACACGTATCTGCTATTAAAGTTATATATATATATATATATATGTGTGTGTATATGTCATTGTGTGTCTTTGTACGTGGGCGTGTACGCATGTGCGTGCGTTCATGTGTATGCGTGTATGTGTACACGCCTGTGGGTGTGGACGTGCACATGCCGGTATTTGCATATGTGTAAGCGTAGGAGCGGGCGGACGTACGCACGCACTTTTGTGCGTGCGTGCGTGCGTGCGTGCGTGCGTGTGTGTGTGTGTGTGTGTGTGTGGGTGGGTGTTGAATGTTCAGAAGATGACTTAGGATCGAGAACAAGAACAAGACCATCAAATGCAACATATACGTACACGCACACACGCATGCGCGCGCGCACACACACACACACGTACATAACAATAACTGCTCCCCCTCACACACATCCAACGCACACACACACACACACACACACGCACGCGCACACACATACACACTCACTGTCACACACATACTCACACACCAATGCTCACCGTGGACTCTTTAACACGTTGGCATCACCCCACTGATGAACACACACCAGAGCGCATACGTCTACAGTATGCGCTGAGGGCCCTGAGAGATTCAAAGTCTTATCTCAGTTGACATATGTTTGATCATTTGTGTCTGTTATTGGAAAGGAACGGTATGAGTTTGCCCCAATCTCTAGGAGTCTTCGCAGTGTTGGCCTTGAGATTATTCTGTTTGGTTGGTGATGTTTCTTGCTCTTCCCTTAAGTCTGGATGTGCGGCCACTTCCTCTCTTGATGGTCAGATCTGAAAGATAGTCAATGGTATAGTGGCTTTGCTCTTGTTTGCATAAGTGATTCTTCTGATTTCTTATCACATCAGATCGGCCAAGCTGTAATCCAGTTCTTATCGTTGCCTTACCAGCCAGTGTGTCTGCTCTTTCGTTTCCTTTAACTCCAACATGTCCAGGGCAGTAAATCCACACGAGTCTCTCCAGTGGAAGGCTGCACATTAGTTCATTCCAAGCAGGGCTTCCCATTTCACTTTCTGAAGTAGATTCATGGAATCAGTCAGTATCATGGCTTGCTGAGTTTGAAACTGGCTTGTGGATGAAAGTCAGTGGAGTGAAGTCATCAGGTTTGATGTCCTCTCCACGACCACGTCCATACCCGTGGTAAACTCGAGTCAAAGTCGGTATCAGCGAGTTCATGGGGATTGTCGTTGGATGGGCGTGGTAGTGTCCTCGTGAAGCGAACACCCACTCAACCTGGCTATGCTCCGCAACTAGGACGTGGTGTTCTGCGTATGTCGGAACAGCACTGGCACCACTGACTTGGTGGCAGTGCCGCGACTCTTCCGGGACGATTTGATAACTGTTCGCTCATTCTGCTGGTGCTGATGACAGACGAGAGAAACTTGGATGTGTCTGTGAACGGGAAGCCGAGCGGCGTGGGGTCAATGCCACTTGTTGAGAGGAGGGGGAAGGTGGTGGTGGAGGGAGAGACAGGATGGAAGATTAAACAAAACAAAAGAAAAAAAACAAAACAGAGAAAAAAAGAAAGAAAAATAAAAGAAAAAAGGAAAGATAAAAAAAAAAAGAAAAAGAAAAAAAGAGAAAGAACTACTGTAAACAGGAAGTCCCAGCTGCGGCCGTAACCTATTGCAGTGACACTGGATACCACCAGGGTGGTTCCGTGGTAAAACACCAATTCTAGTTCAGGCGTAGCGAGTTTGCAAATGCCGTCAGCGTCAACGTAACAGTGGCTGCCCATTCATTGTTATTCTCGTTTCATCACCGCAGTCAAAGATAGGTCCCCAGCCTACCACTCCCCTGGGATATAGTTGTCCCTGTCTAGCTGCATCAACTTTGGTAGGGATGGACTTAAATCTGAATGAACCAGGAGCATGGCTGAATAACACTGTCGCCTATAGCGACGTCACGACCGACATCACCATAGATTTGGACCCAAAGGAGACGGAGGGTGGGAGGGGGTATGGAAGGGAGAAGGAAACTAACAAAAGAAGAAAATCACACAAACACAGGCATCCAGCCAGCTGTTGACATTGAACGTAGCCGTGTTCAAATATCAGTTACGGCCAAACTACACGTCCTGTTTCGTTCTAAGGTAAAGGAACACCGGCTGAGCTTGACGGCACGACACCCGAATGTTTGAGAAAACCATTTCAACCATCGCAGGACGTATGCTCAACGGACCCCCCCCCCCTCCCCTTCACCCCCCCTCTCTCACACACACATATATTTTCAGCCCTGCGTATGCACTATATTCCTCTTTTCTGTTGCTCTTTGTTTACTCTCATTGATTCGACTTTTTAATGTTAAAAACCTTTCTTTAATGTTGTCGAATTTTTACCTTGTTTGCCTCTTTGTGGCCGATTCACCTGTGTTGGTTCTAGGAAAAGCTGTATACTTTTTCCTACTCTTGTTAAAGTAACATGCCAGCGTTTTAGATTTGTTACAGAGCTGAAGACCGCTTACACTGAAGTGGACTCTAGCTGACCATACTGAATGTCTACATGCTAATATGGTACTTTGGGTCTGTGCGACATTGTTGTCATTATTCTCATGATTTTTCTTTTTACAGCGTCCCAGTGGCAGCGAAAACAACATGCCCCAAACGGGAACAAAGCATCTCAAAAGCTTTAAATGAATGAACCTTTTATATAATGCTATGTCGACAAAGACACAGCATTACAGATCTTAAAATTTTGAACACTCCCCACCCCCAGCCCACACATAAAGATATTGATCATTCAACCGTTGATCATTGTGCCACCAATTTCCCATTTGATTTGCTCGTGGGGAAGAGATAGAGATAGTGTTGCCATAGCCAAGCTAACTGCAAAGGGCTATGTCCAGGCTGTCTCCTCCTTGAAGTCAACTCACAAAATGGATTTTAAAAATATACATACACAACGCATTCAAACACATTTCCTAAAAACACACTGGAACTTCGATAAAATCTCTCTTCCAACATTTGACTGGCTTGTACACCCCTTCAACTTTGCCAAGAAATGATTTGAGCAGCCCAAATCGGACACATTTATGCTTGATGAAGACACTCTTGAGCAGCATATCTTGAAAACATATCCTGGCACTCAGAGCAACGCACCAGTTGAAATCTAAGGTATCGTCTCGCCTAATGCGCTGGGGAAAAATGTTAATGACAAGTCATGAACGTTCAATCGAGTACAAAAAAATCATTACCAAAGCCAGAACCGAATGATCGTCTGGATGAAAAGCCAAAACCAAATAAAAGTCTGGGTATAATGGAACATCCTGTCTGCTGTATATGAAATGTCTCAGTTTCCTTGTGTGGATTCACAACCTGACAAGGTCAACATGGAGGAATCTTACGATCAGCAAGTAGTGAACGATAGCTGATGGAATGTACATTCCAAAAGAAGAGAACTCGAGAGACAGTGATCGTTTCACCAATACACTTCTTAACATTGAGGGAAAATGCTTCTCCTTTCTCAGTACGGCTAGGTTTAGTAGATTCTTAACAGACAATGAGTATGTAGATGTGCCAGTCAAGAAAGGAGGCATCCAGGGAGTGTCTGGCTGTGCAGAGGATACCATGACGACCTGGGAATCAATGCAAAGAGCAAAGGCAGAGAAAAGTGACCTCAGTGTATGGCCTGATCTGACAGATGTGAGTGGATCAGTCCCGTACAGGACGATTCAACAGCTCTCGAGGTGTATCATGTCCCAAAAAAATATCCTAGAAATGCGGAAAAGTGCTTTCAAGGTTTCTCAGTATGTTTTATCTGAAAGGACCACATAGAAGACTGGATCAATCTGGAGATTGATATAGCAACAGGCCGTGCAATTTCCTGAAAATTGTTAGTGTTAGCAGAAGAGGTGATCTTGACAGCAGCAAGAAGCAGAATTTGTTTGGGATTTTGGGCGTGTTATTTGTTACAGTTCATCCCTGTGTTTGTATGGCTATATTTAAGATAAAAAAAGGCTGTACCAGTCTTGAACGATAATTTCTGTTTGTTCATTTCTCCAGTTTCTATTGTGGTGTACATGCATCAGGTACAGGGTATTCGTGCAAGCTTGGAACATCCTTTTGGCCCGACCGGCTCCTATCCAGAGTTGAGTTTGCTACAGGGTCAGTTAGAAAGACACTGGGATATGTTAAGAAAGTAGGCGTAGAGTACAGTCATGCAGTCTCAGACCAAAATGGAAATTCACAGCATCATCTTCATCATCCCCATCCTCATCGATCAGCATTAAAAAAAAAGTCTCAAATTCTGTGGCCCTTCATGCCCTGCTCCCATGGTGAATTCCGTTTGAACGTCCTCTCCACGTCTGTAGCCTTGATTTGATTCTGTTGAGGTTACCGGTATCGGCAAAATCATGGGGGCTGTTGTTGGATAGACATGATGGCGCCCTCCAGAGCGAGAGCTCACTTGTGCCAGCTCCGCAGTCAAGCAATTATTGTTGTCAGTAGGAGGCTTAGTAGGTGGTGTCCTTCATACGTTGTATCAGAACAGGCACCACTGAACTGCACCGATGTGACTTGGCAGCAGTTCAGTGTCTCCTTTGGTGGGTTGCCTCTTGACATTGACTGCTCCCTGTGGATTGCCGGTGCTGGGCTGCGGAAGGCCAGACCGGGCTGTGGTTGTGGATGGGATGTGGGTGCACTGCCACCAAGGTGGCTCAGAAGATGGGTAGGCACCACCCCAAAATGATTCTACTACCATGCAGTGTCTTCTCTGGTGGGATGCCTCCTGACGATGTGATACCAATTTATTCCAGAGGACTGAGGACTGTAAGCCCAGCAGGGGAAATGGAATGAGCAGTGTGAAGTAATGCCACTGTGAAACTGAAGAACAGACAGCAAGAAAGAAAGAAAAAAAAAACTCTTCCCTTTTAAGTCCAGTTTGCATATTGACATAACTGACTAAAAGTCTGTGTTCTTTCCTTTTTTTGTTGTTGTTGATGTTTGAAGCATTTCAACATACCTGGGACTAAAGAAACAAGACTTCATAAGAAAATAAATGTATCAATGATACTTTATTGGAACTCAGAATGCTACAAAAAAAATGAAAAAAAAAACCAAAAAGCAAAAACAAGAATGAATAAAATTTTGCTTCCATAGTGATGGAACACACAGACTTTTCATGAAACAACCAAGACCATCAGAATCTCAACCATTCACATATCTATTCACACAACCCTCTGCAGACCATTTGCCTCGTCACACATGTTCAGTCCTTCGCACAGTGGTGTATGATGAAGCAGATACACACACACACACACACACACATATGTTCATGTCATGTCACATATGTTCATGTCAGATATAACAAACAAAATTCCTCTAAAACCTATCTTTGTCGCCTTGAAACTACCAACATAACAACTGCCATCAAGTTAATTAACCAAGTAACTAAATTGCAATCTTGTGAAAAAAGATTACTGCCATACATTTCTTGAAATCTATGTTCTTTTATTTTTCTCCCCACCATCACGTCCGTGAAAAACACCAGTCAGAAACTGAAACCTCAATTAAAAACAGAAAGCACACAGAACCATAACCTCCAATCCCCAGGAATTAAACAACCTATTTGTTACAAGCTGAAAACCAACTTGCAAGTAAATTTATCCACACCCATCATGACATATTAAGGTACGAGACAAACAAGCTAATCTGTTGTTATAACGACATTCATAATTTCTAAACAGTAAATAAGTAGGGTAACCTTTTCCCCCATAAGAAAACCTAACACAGAGTAACTTTTATTCAAGACTGGCACAGCCTTTTAAACTTGAATAAAGTCAGACAAATACAAAGATGAACAATCTAATAGTGGGGGCTGTGCCAGTCTTGAATAAAAGTTACTCTGTGTTAGGTTTTCTTATGGGAGCAAAAGTTACCCTACTTATTTACTGTTTATTGTTTACTGTTCCCTGCCTCATTTCATTTTCAATTTCATAATTTCTAATTTTCTGCTTCTGACTTTCACCAACATCTACAGAAGGTCGTTCAAATTTACAGACTTACTCTGTACCCTACCCATCCGACGGTCATACACTCATTGCATTTCACTAACTGTGGATGTTTCTCCATGAACCCTCACTGAAGGAAAATGTATGTGCTTACTCCATCATGCTGCAGAAAACCATCTGTATCACATGAGGATTTTCCGAGTATTTTTTTTCCTCTTCAAATTACTCTTAGAAATGGGACGCTGGAAAAGATGGTAAGAAATTTAGAGAGAGACAGAAAAACAGACAGATTGAATGAGAGAGTGACAGATCATCCCAGAAACTGATGTTTAGATAACAATGCTGCAAACTTCATAAAAAAAAGTTTGTTCTCTGCACCTAGAAGCACATGATAACGTACTATTTACAAACTATAAGCTAAGTTGGTGCCTCAACCAAGTGAAACACAACCAGTCCTCTGTGCATGAAGATCACAGTTGCGTAAAACCGATGGCACCACCACTGCATCAAGTCTGTGAACTTTCACTGTGAACTCTCCATCACTCACTCCAGGCCCCACACTAGCAACCAAATCCGTTCACGCCGCATTATCTTTCTCCGTCTTTGCCTTCTTTGCTGGCGTCTCACCTGAAAAAGATAACCTTTACATATGAAGTTCGTAAAGTGTTATCCTAGTATTCTGAATGCTTTGTCTACTTTACATCGAAGTACACAACGAACTTAGGATGATCTTATACATGTATCTGCATGACTTGAGATTTACAACTGTCTTGGTTATTTAATACAAATGTGTATGAATTTGGGGAAAGGATGAGAGAGTAATTAAACTCTGTGTGTGTGTGTGTGTGTGTGTGTGTGTGTGTGTGTGTGTGTGTGTGTGTGTGTGCTTTGACTGACGAGGATTTCCTCCAAAACGAGGAAGACTGTAAAGCCTAGAGTGTGTGCAGAATAAGAACATGTGATTCAGATGTTCACAATGGATTCTGGAATCCAAACTTTCGAAGTAAAAACACCATCCTGAGAAAAACAAAAACACAAGCCAATTCCTTAAAAAGTACATGTTTGACTTGAATAAAGACTTCACCCTAGAATATGTAACCTTTAAAATTTATTTTGACAATCTACGATGGTAATTTGTATTTGAATTGTTCGTTAAAAAAAATTAAAAAAATGTTTATAGAGTTGTTTCTACTGCTGATGTCTGCAATAGTTTACTTTCCTTTTTTTTTTTTTTTAAATTGATGTTTGTATGTTTTTGTTATTAAATAATATTCATACCATGACACTTTCTAACACTGGTGCTATTAGCAACCTTTTAACTGCTGTTCCGCCCATCAGCCAATAGTGCCATACTCCACTTAACAACCTGTCCACTGTATTCTGCCCCTCACAGGACCTGACATTTTGTCCCCATATGGGTTATGTAAGTAGTTTGAATGTTAAGATGCACTGTTTGAAGATGCACTGTTTGAAGATGGAAGCGTTTGCTGAAGAGACCCCGCCGTTGTGAAACTACTCTGATTTGCCTCTAAACACTGAAAAATAATATTTTTCTGCAAGTGTTGTCTCCCCCCCTAAATAACCTATTTCATTCCAAATATATCTGAAGACAGTAAGAACAAAATAATTAACACAAAGACATAATGAAAGAGACGGAAAGGGAAGAGAGAGAGAGAGAGAGAGAGAGAGAGAAAGAGAGAAAGAGAGCCAGCCTTACCATCATCTTTGTTGTCCTGTTAACAGAAAAATAAAATTCAGGATTAACATGTATCTGAACTGAACTTAAACCATGAATAGAACATATGACTGTACATTAAAACAGACACAACAATTTAAAAACTGTCATTACTACTTCTACAAACATGCATGTGGAGTTGTTTCCCTTGCTCCATACTTTCAGGTAGGGTGGCAATTCGTAACTTAACTTTGACTACAATGGATTCAGCAAGGTGTGGCCAAGGAGGAAGATACATGTGTAATCCTCACAGGTTTTCCCACTGAGTACCTTGTTAAACACAGTTCTTCAGCATGTTTATGTCTCCAGGCTGATTATACAGTTCATAGGGAGAACAGAGATCATCAGTAAAGAACTGCATATTATATTCTGAATGTCTCTTCAGCCTGCCCCTTACCACTGATGCTAGGAACTGCCATAGGGCAAAACTGGCACTCACAGGGTAGATCAATAAGAAGATGTTACTAGTGTAGATGCATTGGAAAAAAAAAGCACACTATAACACACGAGAGGCCAATAATTATAAAAAATGTTAATCTGTTTGGTCTATACATTTACCTTGTTAGCATTAACGATTCAATTGGTTTTCAATGGAAAGAAGTTGAAAGACTGGGTTGTATAAACCTTTGTCTGACATCTGTTATCAATGGCTCTCTCTCTCCGAGTGTGTATGTGTGTTTCTACTGCACCTATACTAGTAGCGCCTTCTTATTAATCTGCTCTGTGTGTGCAATTTTTGCCCTGTGCGGAGTTTTCCACAAATGGTTCGAAATAGGAGAGCCATTAACTGTTAGAAATGCTAACACTTGGCTCATTCATCACCTGTTTCACCAACAAACCACCAGTTCTTCATCACTGTACCAAAGATTCTTTTATATTTTCTACATTTCTGAGAGAACCTGACTGACCAAATGTGGTTTAGCCCAAAGATCAATACATCTGTGAAACTCATGAAAATTTCCAGACCAATGGAAAAGGCTTGGTCCAAGTAATGTCAGGATACAGCTCAGGTCTGTCAAGTAATCTCAAGACCAAAATATACATCAGTTAATGAAGAAACAATTTACTGACTATTCATCTGGATTTCATGCTTTTATTTCTGATATACCTCCTCCTTGTCCTAAAAGGATTTACAGGAACAATGAGACTTTGAACGTGTGAAAGTTCATGAGTGCATGAGTGCGCATATGTGTGTTTATGTGCATGACCCATTTCACGTTTTCAACATTTTCCATTGCTGGTGACATATTTATACTGATGAATCATTCCAAAAACTTATCACAAACTTTCAAGCACCTTTCATTCAAACATCAAGACAGTAACAAATAAAATTTGTTTTAACATCACAGGTGAAGGTAAACAATTCATCTGGAAAGGGAAGCAACTCACAAATTTTCTTAAAAGTGAAGTGACTAAAGTATGCAGCCGAGACACCAACACCGACCCTTCTTTCCCATCCCATTTTTCAGGGTATCTCAGAACATAAATTCACATAAATTCTGAGTCTAACTACTTTTTTAATGTCGAATCCAGAATCCAGAAACCTATATTCTTATAAATTCACAAATCATGAAAGCCCTCAGACACAGGGACTAATGTTGATAAATTCAGATTCCTTCAGACACAGGGACCGGCTAATGCGCAGAAATTTAGATTCAAGCAACAGGAATTAAACATTATTTATCCTTTATGTCCCTCTTCTCTCCCACCCCCCTTCCCCTCCCTTTACTGACTTTCAAATGCCCTGAAAATGCTAACACACTGTTGTTGTCACTCGAAGTCTTACATCATTATCATCAATCCCCAGAGCAGCAAATGACTTTTTAAAAACATCTTTGTCAGGTATGACATTGATTTCTTTTCACACATTTTCTATAACAAATGTATTTCAATTTAAAACCAGAACACAGTGAAACATTGTGTGAAGAATTCAAATAACAACATAATAAGTGTAGTCCTTGCATTGCACAGTCATGACTCTGGACCATCTACTCCAAAGCTAACCACAGTTCTAACAGATTACCTGTCACTCACATGACACAACTGAACGAACCAAAGGACATTAAAAAAGTCCTATGATCCAACCTGCTTGTTGGAACGGTTCCCGAACTTTCTCTTTTTGTTCTGGAATCCCTTGCTTCCCTTGTTCCGTTTGTTCTGCTTGCGGTCTGCGATGTCTTTGAACATCTTCCGCCAGTACTCCTTCTCCTCCTCCCCTGGTCACAGAACCCAAGAGTGGATACGGAACAGCTGAGCATCATGCCAAGAGGGCGCCAATGGCAAGAATAAAAAGTTTCCCTCTGTACTGTCCAAGCATATAGACATCCTTCGTTTTACATGAGGCGAAAAGTCTTGTAGAGCATCACTTTAAAAGCTACATGCTGCCTCAAAAGGAAACCAATCGTGAGTAATTGGCGAATCATATAGCCCAGCACATTAAATATGCATGTGAGAGAGAGAGAGAGAGAGAGAGAGAGAGAGAGAAGAGAGAGACAGAGAGGTGCAAAAGTCTGTTTAACTTTTTTCCTGTTAAGAATCCACCTCAATACAAACAAAAGAAATGTTGTCAATAAGGGCCAGAGCTTAGAAAGGAAAGTTTTTATTATGCACTCCTCTCATTCAATCCCCCCCCCCCCCCCCCCACAAACACTTAAGTGCATCAATCGCAACCTCTGATGGACACACATCCTTTGTCAGCCCTTGATTTGACTAAACACTCCCATTAAACATGTTTTTTTTTCCTGTTTTTTCCATTTTTGTTCTCCCTGTCAATATCAGATGTGTCTGCCAATTAGCACTCTATCCCTTCAAATTCTTTTCCATAGTCACTTTTTCCTTTGTCAACATTGATTTACCTCCCCTGTAATCTTTGTGTACATCAACCATACGTCCATCTTTAGCTCAGCCCAATGCAATGGGTACATACAGTGCAGATTTCAGTCACATCTTATTTCAGTTTCAATAAGAATTTCACAGAGGGCCACTTGAGGCGAACATTGTTATTTTGCCACCCCTTACTTCTGTGAATCCCCTCCTCCCTTACATCTGCATATTGGAGAAGAAAGTTCCTGAAACTTATTGCTGCATGAGTCTAAATTGTCTGTTTTCAAAATGGCAGGCATAATCACACAGTTAACAATGTCTCTATCACTTGAACAGGCATTACATAAAAAAACAAAACAAAACAAACAAAGAAAAAAGAGTAAACAGAGTAGAGAAGATTTTGTTTTGTTTTGTTTTTTATGTAATGCCTGTTCAAGTGTTAGAGACATTGTTAACTGTGATCATTACACTATACTATACTATACTATACTATACTATACTATACTATACATATATCAAATATCCATTATCATTATTACACAAAAATTATCAAGGGCATTGTGCTTAGAAAATATTAACAATGAGTTATCTATTATTATTATCATAATATCTCAGCATTTATTTCTAAACATTATTTGTATGGGTGAATTCCTAAGAAAAAAAAAAGGAAAAAAACAAACAATCTATGGAATGTAACCATCTTGAAAGACTGAATTCCTAAGCAAAAAGAATGGAGGAAAACACAATCTATGGAACTTAACTGTCTTGAGAGACCAAGACAGACAGAAGAAGGCACCGTCACTGCCTGTGCGTAACAACCTCACCTTCCAGCACTCGCAGCTCCAGCTCCGATTCCTTCATGACCACTTTCCCATCCCCTGCTTCCTTTGCCTTGTCCATAGCTGCCTGGGCCTCCCCCTCGTTGAAGCGCACCAGCGCCTGCAACGGATCATTTCCGGGCTGAAGTTGCTGTTCTGCTTGAGCCGCCATTTACATATTTAAGAAAAACCAGTTCATGCTTGTGACATGGTTTAAACAATGAATGACGAAAACCAAAAACCCCTCAAGTTAATGAAAACTCGTACAGGCACACGCACCTACATGCAAGCGCATGCACACACAGAGAGATACACACATACAAAATGAAAAGACAACAGACCAAGAAAGAAACAGGCAAACAGAGAAAGATACTCTGTACCATGTTTGAAATTTCGATTAGCTTTACTTTAACCAGTTACAGCCCTGCCAGTCAAAAATAGGACTATTTCAGTACTATCAGCATTAAGGGGGAAAAAGCCTGTCCTGCAACTATCAAACAAGAAGACTTCTGACTATCCACAATTTATATACGTCTAATTCAATACATCTCCTTTATACAGACATCTTCAGACAGATAAAACTTAGCTGTGTTGAGGATGCTAAAAACTGGTCTTACTCCTCAAAAAACTACCAAAGTAGTTCAAAGTAAATGACAAAATTTTCATCGCAACAAATGAACAATACATCTACACACACACATGCCATAAGGGCAAAATGGACACTACACCAATAATTTGTCCTGCCAGTACCCCTACATTCTATGAAGGTTGAGCTAATATAATGTTTAACAAGTTGAAACACATGAGATCACATTACTGTTGTTTGCCAACATATGTATGCATGCATATACATACAGATAAACACTTTTATATGCAGGAAACTTCAAGGTGGAGCTGGACAGAGAGAGCGAGAGAGAGCGAGAGAGCGAGAGAGAGCGAGACAGAGAGAGAGAGAGAGAGAGAGAGAGAGAGAGAGAGAGAGAGATCCTTCTTTGAAGGTAGTCAGATCAAGCTCTGAATCCTCCTCTTGTACAGTAATCCATTCTGAGCACCAGCCCTTCATATTTCCAACATAATGAATTCACCTTCACTTTCAAGATAGCCCAGCTAACTGGAAATGGCCCTGTCAGGGCTGTCACCATGCAGAAGTGAAAAACCCACATCCCCCATGGCAAAAAAAAACAACACACACACATATCATGTTCCTACAGACTCCCAAGAACAAAATTCAAGGAGCTTTTATTTTATTTCAAGGCAAGAGGTGGCATGAAAATTAAACCATTGTTCTTTTAAAACTTCATTTTTTTCTATTGTTTATGTTTAAAAAAAAAAAAACATGGAAAAAACATATTTGGGCGATTTCAAAGCTCTTGTGTGATTTGGGGACCACAAATGGGGGCAAAATGATGAAAATTGAAAAAAAAAAGGCTCATGACAAGAACTGTATTTGTATCATAGCAGACATGTTAGGCACTTGAAACATGACTTTTCTTATTTGATGAGCTATAGTAATGCAATGACAGAAGGATTTTTATATACTGTTTTGCTGAGCTGAAGTAATGCAATTACAAAAGGATTTTTATATATCTTAACTGCTTTTTTTCAATAATTTTTTTCCATATGGTGGCCATCAGGCTTCGCGTTTCATTGCTTTCAAATTATTCCAACAGAAATAGCAAATGATACGTGCTGTTTTGACTTATAAATAAAAAAATAATTGCATGCAGAAATCATTTCTGATCAAAAGAAAAAAAAATTACCAAGCTAGCTAGTCTGGATCCAGAAATATTGTACTCCTTGCACATCAACTATTGTTGAAAAAAGTGATTTTGAGAAAATGGCGTTTGAAAATAAAGAAGTTAAGCAATTTTTGCACACACCTCTTTCAAATAAAGTCATTTTTTTAAAGAAAAATGTGAAAATAGACAAACTGAACACCACAGATGGTTTCAACAGACTTTCTTGAGCACAAAAACACATAAAACCCAAAACATGATTTTTGAAAGAAAATGGTCAAATTTTCATGCCACCTCTCTACACTACTTGCAAAAAAATTGAAAAAAGAAATGGCAGTTTGATTTTCTCTGCGTTAAGGTTGATGAAAAAATCATTGCAAAACATTTTTACAAACATCATCGCGATCCTGGATTCAACCAAGGGAGATAGTTTGTAACTTCATCAATTTTGATGAAGTTACAAATTATCTCCCTTGGTAAAATCGCATACGATCCAGGATCGCGATGATGTTGTACAAATTGTGTTTTAAAATAGTTTTTCATTAACCTGAACGCAGAAAAATCAAACTGCCATTTCTTTTTGCTCCATTAATGATTTTTGGAGCTGATGGCTTGATTTTCAAAGGATTTCAAGGAGGTTTGGTCAACAGAACCACTTTTTATTGATTTTCAAAGGTTTTCAAGGTCTTGAAATTCCCTGTCAGAATTCAAGGAGTTTCAAGGAGCGTACGAACCCTGCATATATACAGACCACAACAAATCAATGACCAACATCCTTACAGTTGATAAAACTAACCATGCTGAGTGTGCCAGCCATTCCACTCAGGTTTTCCTTTTTTTTTTTTTTTAAAAGGAGAGTGAAAACACTTGAAAAAATAACAGTGCTTATTTGAAACCAAATAACATTCTTAAAATGACAATCTTTGAAGAAAAAAGACAGAGAGAGAGAGAGAGAGAGGGGGGGGGGGGGGGGGGGGAGAGAAAGAAAGAAAGAGACAGAGAAGAGAGAGAAAGAGCAATCAAACCTTTTCATCTCCTGTGGCAAATTCAACCCAAGCAACTTCACCAAATTCACCAAAAAATGTCTTTATGTCGTCTAAGGAAGTGTCCTTGGGCAGTCCTTTCATGAACAGAACGGCTCCTTTCGTCATCTGTTCATCTATTTTCTGCACAAATCATTGAACTTATTATCAGGTATCTTAAAGCAATTAGCACATCAATGTTTTTCCTCTAAGTCATATCATGACATGTATGCATGATCGTACACATATATGTATTTTCTAATGCGTGTTCCAAAGACTCCATGTGTGTGTGTGTTCCAAATAATCCATTTAAATCATCAGATACTGAGGGATCAGAAAAGATGAAATTGTTTGATATACAATCTATCAATGTTACCATAAAACCATAGGTGAGTATGAAAATAGCAAGCAAACCTGTCTAAATGCCAGCTAACCTTCTCTTAACTTGATAGTGGTTGATTATTCACAACTGGTCACAGAAGGTTGTGATCACTGGAGACACAATAAGCGACAATAGGACTTCCCTCGTAGCATTTTCTTTTCGGTCTTTCTTTCCTTTTTTTTTTTTTCCTAATTAACTACATCTCTTCTATTTCCCAAATTCAAAGAGTAAGGATACCTCTTCCAATCCAGTTTCTGAGGTGGTGAGACAGATTTCAATTTGGGTTTTTAATTTTTTTTTTTAACATGTCTGACACTAGGATCTGCACTTGTTCAAAGACTCCAAACTATCCTATGGGGGTAGGAGAAAGTTAGGATTGGGGTTACTTACTTCACACTGCAAAACCAAACGAAATCTAGGGAATTTAGAAGGGTCTTAAATTAGTTAAAAAAAAAAAAAAAAAAAGTTTACCGATGGTTCATGATCATCACAAACAATAAAATATTTCACAGCCAGACAGGTCAAAGCTAGCTGACCAAAATAAAACTTAAAAAAAAAACATGCAAACAAACAAAAAAGCAAAACCAGACTGTTCTTGTCCAGAGCTCCTTGGTTTTGAGCCCTCAAAATAAGTGATTAGCAAGGGTCTTACACAAAAGGTGTTAGAAACTGGTTAGAGAATGCCAGCACATTTTGTCCTTTAAACTACATCTTTTGTGTGACTTTTGTTCTCAGACCTAAAGTAGCTGACAAGCACATAAAGGGAAATTTGCCAGGTTACCCATTCACTTATTTTCGATTGAAGTCTTTTCTCCAACCATTCATCTGTGCGCCAGAAACAAGATCTGGACAAAATTTAACGTCTGAAAATGGACTAGAGGTACTCCTTCCATGAGGGAAGATCACATGTTTAATCAACCATACTTAACTTGAAATACAAAGAACTGACGTTTTCTTTTTCAGTTACCAGAACAACATAGTAGTAGAGACGGATCAATCCACTTGGGCTAAGAGAAATTTCTTGATGTCAGTTTTCTAAATAATGTATGCGATCTGTTCATGCTCCAGCATTGCTTCATTACATGTGGCTCATTCCAAAACCCAAGCTTCCATGAATACGAGAGATACTGAAAACCTTATTTGGCATTGTTAAAACTTCAGTTTATCTTTTGTAAAACAATAACCTTGACAATTCAGAAAGCTGACAGATGAGCAACAAAATCAAACTGTCTACAAAATCCTTGCAGGGGATTCTTATGATAAACACCGGCACTTCTGCTTCAAAACAGAATGATGAACTATGGCACTTGACTTTGAAACCATGATAGAACATTCAATAACAACTGCAACCAAGACAACTTCTGTCTCAAACAAAGACAGCTTTTTCATCACAAATATAACCTTACTTACATGATTTTTCTATTAAACAGCTGCAAACTTTCTGTCTAAAAAAAAAAGAAAAGAGAGAGAGAGAGAGAGAGAGAGAGAGAGAGAGAGAGAGAGGGAGAGAGAGAAGCTTACCTTCTCTTCTTCTTCCTTTTTCTCTTCAGCTTTCCTGCAAACAATAAAACAAAAGATTAAAAAATAAAACTGATGAAGACTCAAACATCACCACCAAGCCAAATAATTTCTTCAAGCACACACATATTCTTGACATGTAAACATTCAAAACAAGCACTGGTACAACAGTGTACAGAAAACAAACATTTGGTTGTCAAATTCTCCATGCAGTTGGGTCTTCATGTTATGTATTCTCTATCCCAAATAACTAAAAAGAAGGAAAGAATATATATATATACAAAGAATATATATATACAAAGAATAGTTCTACTTCCCTATGGATGACCCATCTTTCCCAGTCATACTAACTTTCACATCTTGCCTATTCCCCCCCATCTTTCACCCACACATCCATTTACACAAAATTATGTTTACATAAAATTATTTTTCAATGTATACATTAAAGAAATAGCAACAATTTACACACTAAATAAACAGCAACAAAACAATTCATCTAATATACTAGTGTTACTTTGAAAACCATGCATATTTTTGCACATTAAAGGATGGATTGTCATGACACATACACCGTCCTGCTCTATTCATACCCCTATCATCATTGAAGGTCTCCCTTTATTCTGGCACAACTGGATGAACATTTGACAAATATTCATGAACCTGTAGAGCATCTCTATGAGCAAATCCAAATGTATAAATCTGCATGGTTACAGATGATAATTATTTTCTGGGGTGGTTTTTACTCATTCCCCTCTCTGGGTAAGCAGCTGTACATCAAGCTGTACATGACTGGTGAATTATATCAATACTGCTGATGGCTCTCATTCATTCCAAAATGCTTTCATGTGAATCATACACATTTTAGCCGACGATGGACTTTGATCTGAATATTCCAGTATTACCGAACATTTTATGATACATAGATGCATGGATGCTGAACTGCATTAAAATAGCTGAAAATCAACTCTGTATATCGCAGTTACAACCACTGAACACATATAGTCAGAAGCACTCCAAACCACTTTCCCAACCAAATTCCTTTTTCAAGGATTTTAAACAAAATCTGCTACTTTCCATTCACACAGTCACTATTTTTTCCCTCACATCATTTGGAACCACTTACATTTTTTTTTTTAAGGGGCAAGAATTGGTGGAAAGAAAAACAAAAGAAGGAAATCCAGGTCAACTTTACACTTGCCATCATGATTGTTTCCCTTAGAAGCCAACAAAAGTTTGCTTTGCTATCAAAGATCAACCACTCTCTATAACAGCAATAGTGCAATTGAGTTTGAATGAATGTCACACTTCCGACCTCCCTTGGTTCAAAATTAATTTTGATAAGGTGGAATAATGGAATGAAGAGCAACCTAGTGAAATGAAATCCACATCACATCATAACTTCTATCAATATCTTTAGAATTTTCTTTTCTTGACATTTTGTAATTGTCATTTGTTTGTTGACTCCGAGTAACTGAAAACCTATTCTTGTGGCAGCTATTACCACCGCACTCTTCTAAGCCAAAAACCAATCATTTTAGCAACACAACTGCCATTTTAAAAGAGATCAAATTAAAAGTGAAAACAACTCTACCATCATGGTCAAGCTTCTCAAGATCCATGTGTTTCAAGCAAAAAATGTTACAAAGTTTGGATGGCTTTTAGTCGTCCTTTTGATAACAGAATATTCTTCTTGTCTGGGAATAGAAACTATCTTTGACCTATCTGACTCTTTATGTGAACATGCTCACCCAACGCAGGAACTTTAACAGGCTAAAAAAAAAAGACTCAGCTGGGAATGCAAAACCTGATTACAGAAAATGTTTTACATACTTTTACACTGAAACACTAATATTAACTTATGCATGATTCTCACAACCCAAAACCCATCACAGCTCGATTCCAGGAGAACAAACCCATCTTTGCAAATTCTAAATCCTAATCATGATTAAAATGAGACTTACCAACCTGTTCAGCAAAGAAAAATCTGCCAATTAACAAAATCATGACGTTTTGGCATCACAAAGATAAGGGCATTTGCATCAGTATGTTGTAGCTATTCTGTATCGCAAACCTTATCTGACTGCTTACTCTGCATGTAACACCAAAGCACATTGCCAAACAGGCAACAACACGAGCTGAGAAAAACAGTATCATGCCTCCGCACCATTTTTCTTTTTCTTAAACTTTTTTTGTTTTTAATCCATGTGTGTATTCAAGTCACTGGTGTACTACTATGACTAAAGCCACTTTCTGACCAATCACCTTTATTAATTATACTTAACAAGTATTCATAAAAATTAAGTATCCATTAAAACAGTTCCTGCACATCTACACTAATCACTCACTTCCTGTCCCTTTCAGAACCTGAATTCTTCTTTCTTTCTTTCTCCTCTTCGTTTTTCATTTTGAAGTAATCATCTCTGAAAAAAACCACAGACATACATACACATGGACATCAGAATGTTTTGATACATGCAACAGTTACAGTCAGGGAATTTATTACAATTGTTCTGTATCTAGGAAAATAAACTGAACAGTTGTATGTGATTCAATAAATGTTTGGATTTTGAAAGGCGGAGAGGTCTGGGGTCCAACATAAACCAAAAAAATCAAACAGTGAATTAAAAAAAAAACAACAACAAAAAAAACATGAAAAACTCAAACAGAATCCCGAAATCTGGCTCCTTCCTGAAAACTCACATTGCTGAAAATTGCAAATTAGATTACTATTTCTGCTCTGAACATTTTCTTATTTTTCTTTACATGCAAAGTCTGCAGCAGCACAACTGTAGTCTAGCCACCTTTTCAGTGGCATAAGTCAGGCCAAATTCACCAGGGATCATTTTATGACGGCAATATTTCAACACAGTGTCACAGATAAAAGCATGAGATGCAGCATCAGTTTGTACTCCATGAAGTCTAGCTTTTGGAACTGGAAACCAATAAATGTGTTAGCATTAGGTCTGAATTAGAATAAAGACATGATAACAACATTGTCATTTGTTTGTTTGGTAGTTTGTCTGATCACAAGCAGATCTGTTTATATATAAATAATTCCCAACCATTTTCACTTACTAACAACATGTGTTCACACATAGACCTCCAGCTGTTAAGCTGTCTTTAGTTTTTTCCTAATACATCTCTCTCTAAATATTTATTTACAATTTTTCTTTAATGATTACCTCAATTTACAAAAAATAAATCAAATCAAATCATTCTTAATATTGAGACCAGTTTCATGAAGACACCCATCCAGAAATCTGCGATATTCATATTGTTCAATAATTAATAGCAGCAATGACGAAAAGTTAAACAGTATGTTAGACCTTGGACGCTATACATTTCTCTGCCATAACCTGTCACATGACATGTAAGGTTGTTTTCCAACAATGACCTTTAAAACACATTTACTATGTTCACACAATGTTCAGCCAACAGATAATTTTGCACATTCAGGTTTTTTGTTTTGTCTTGTATTTTGTTTTCAATTTTCTAATTTTATTTATTCATCTTTTTTCCCTGGTAGTGACACCAACGATTTCCAGACTCTTTTTTCAATGCTTCAAAAACAGAATTGATACCAACCAGTTCCACTTTGCCAGAGTCTGAAGCTAAATACTGAATGAAGCCCCCCCCCCCCCCCCCCCAATAAACGATCTGATAAAAAAAAATCTGAATAAATAATACAACAGATTCTAAATAGCCTGTGCCAAGTGAATTGAGACTAACTTAAAAGCTTTATACAAAGTGATTTTAAAGATTTTAGAATTTGGTAGAAAGTTATCACCTCCTCATTAGAGAACAAGAACTCTTTTTATTATAACTTATAGCAGAATACAAAATCCATTCTTTTAAGTTGCAATCTAAGCATAATACAAAAGACGGATAATGACATTTTACCAAAAGTTACAATTTCACCAAAGTTTTTTTTTCCCTTTTTATGTTGATAATTTGTCATTTTAAAGAGCATCAGCTTAGAACAAGAAAAATTATGGACAAGAATCACAAAGAAAAAAAAAGTGATTGAAGAAAGATAGATGTCACTGCATGTGCGCAAACACATGAAGAACCAGGCTACAACCCACAAAAGGAGTTGTTTCCCTTCCAACACCTGGAACTGAAAATGGGAATGCTGAATTGGTTGACATGATTCCGAAAACAAAATACAAAAGCAAAAGATATGAAAAAAATATGTTATAAATCGAAATCCAAGTACGTTTAAGTTTTCAACACTTCTGGTTTCTATCAACACCTACAGTTTGACTCTTAATTTCTATCAACACCTACAGTTTAGCTCCTAGTTTCTATTAACACTTGCAGTTTGGCTCAACTCTTTCTTCCTGTAAAAATTGAATTTGAAAATTTTGCATTCTTCACTGAAAGAACTCTAACAGTCCTATCAAACATCACGCCATTAAAATGAAAAACCTGTTCATAAACAAACCCTTTTTGCAATTCACAAACTTCTCCCGAACTTTCCAGAATTATTCATACAAAAGGACATGACATGTATTATCTTTTTGAGTATGTTCAAGAACATACATGTTCCATAATTTTTGTACAACAAATATTTTGGAATGAAAGATGTATCTCTTGACTTTTACAACAAAATCTATTTCATTTTCAAATGAGGCATATTGAATACACATACTTCCTTGCATATAAAACCAAATCTCTAGCCAGTGTTAAGCTCAGCTCATCCATCTGTTAACAAAGCTATAATTAATTGGGTGAAACACACACATACACATTCCCAATCATTTAACAAATCTAAAAAAAAACAAAAAAACCGTCCTTTGCGGAAAAATATCACCTCTGATCAGAATCATAATGAAACTAGATGAAAGCGGATTTGCATGATCTCACACAAATGGCTACTTTTGACTTAACTAAAACTTTATCCTGTGTGACTATCTTACCCTCAGCTTTTGGTGTCAAGTCTGAACTAATCTCCACATTTCTCATTTTAAGAACTTTGCTTTCAATTGTTTTAAAATCAAAATGTGCATTTCTCTTCCTGTCACCTTGATTTACATTATGTGCCATGCTTACAACACACACACCTAAGCACTGCGATTATAAGCTGATTATCAACAATGAAAGTCTGTACAACAGTCCTGTTTAGCCTGACACTAGAACCAAACTAAATTTAAGCACTCATCTGCTGTGCTTTGTGTACTGGAATGATGTATGTATAAGACAATCAAGGCCTGGAGCTGTGCTGACAGACATGTACAGTGATGGTGGAACATGTCATTTGGCTCACACTTCAAGGCGCAAAACTGATTTCTCCATGTACACAGCACTCAGAAAATAACCCACTCAGAATTTACAGGGGGGGGGGAATCCTGTCTCACAGTCTTTTAAGTATGGCAATATATACCCATTCATATACAAGCAAGCAAATGTATATGATAATAAGCTAAAGTAAAACTGAATGTTGGTGCTTGCTTTTCTGGATTTACTCACACACACATACACACCAGACCTGTTTACCCCAAAGTCGTGTACCTGTAATATCTCAGACAAAAACCTGTAATTTGAAAAAAAGAAACAAACCCGTAATCTTCATAATCGCAATACTTTCGCAACTTTTGAAGATTTGGAAGAGCTGGCCATTGGCGCGTAAAACTGCTGCGTCACCATCTTTGACAAGGTAAAAGCCGCAAGGCATGTTCGAAAATGTCTTGTTACTGCTTTTGACCGAAACGGAAGCAGACGAAACCTCCCGTTTAACAATTTTCTTTCTTTGATTTTTTTCCTGCAATTTTTTTAGGGGGGGGGGCATAATTCCTGTAATTTCAATTTTTTTTATTTCTGTAAAAATTATAAAAATTACGGCAAAATCGTAAGGGTAAACAGGTCTGCACACACTCACACTGGTGGTGATGTAGGACAGAAAGATGAAACAGTTGCAAGTCAGTCACCTTATTTCCATCAAAATATTTCAACTTTATGATTTTCCTTGTTTCTGTTTTTTTTCTGGTGCTGTATCTATTCTACCACCATTATAACTACAGTACCACAAACCTACCAGCAGTGCAATTTTTTTTTTTCATATATATATAAACGCTGGTAAAAACCTATTTTTCAAAAACTAATTCAATGCTTCAGACATAGAGAACAAAAATGGGTAGTGTTCCAGGAAATGGAATATCCTTGGTTTTACTTCTGATCAATAAATGAGGGATTTGGGAGATTATCTGATGCAAATAATGCATACTTACTTCTTCATTTTGACAAGTTCAGTTTCCTTATATGTTAATCCTTCTGCAGCCAGGAATTTTTCCACTTCATCTTTGTTGGTGAAAGTAACAAAGACACTGCCCTTGAAGTCCTTGTTGGGTTTGTTGCGACGCATAACGATGGTGTCGATCTCGCCATGCTGCTCAAAGAAGACCATGAGGTCATCCAATGTACTCTCCACGGGAAATCCTTTCTGTTAACACACATGGGAAAAAACAAAATTGTCACACTGGGAATGAAAGATATTTGTCACAATATCTATACACTCTTACATTTCTTTTTAATGTGCTTATGTTTTTCTTCAATGCGTACAAAAGATAGCCAAGCAGAACAAACATTTCACAGTCTGACTGCTGAATGTATCAAATAACACAGAAAATATGTAAATACTGAGTAATACACATGAACCAGCCTCAAGACTCCCGACTATCCACAAGTTGCAAAACAAAAGGAAAAAAAAAAATCAGGCTTACAATGGAAGTATTACTGAGGGATAAATCTGACATGGGAAGAAATGTTCTAAGGAAAAAAAAAAAGCAGGTCTGTATTGGGACAAAGTGTTTACTGACAAATACATCCAGTGTGGGGAAAATATATTCTTTAGAATGAAAATAAAAGAAAATGTAGGTCTGTTAAAGGAGAGAATTCTTACCAAAATATAACTCTAAAGAAGACATCTATGTTTTGGCAAAAGTCTGAAGAGGAAAAGAGAGAGAGAGAGAAGAGAGAGAGAGAGAGAGAGAGAGAGGAGAGAGAGAGAGAGAGCGAGAGAGAGAATGTTGCTTACAACCCAGCCGACTGCAAAGGGCCATATCAGGGCTGTTACTGTGTTGAAGTCACCTCTCAAGTCATTAAAAAAAAAAATCCACAATTCATTAAAACAGACTTTCCATAAAAAAAACCCAACAACAAAAAAACCAACAACAAAAAACCACCACAAATTTTGTCAAAACCATTTACATAAAATCTTAGATCAGATGAAAAATGTCTGTAAAGCAAGGGAATCTTCACTGAGATAAATGCCGTGTTGGCAAAACTGTTCTTGGGGGGAAAAAAAGCAACAACAACAACAACAACAAAGCTGTAAAAAAAAGGGGGAGGGAGGGGGCAAAAAATGTTCCAGAGGGGAAAAAAAACCGAATAAAGTCTGTAAAGGTAAGGTCTTTACTGAGAGATAACAACAACAAAAAAGCTATTTAAAAAATCTCCTTTTCTCAAGGGAGTCTTCCTTACAAGATAAATCCAGTGTTGACAAAATGTTACTAACAAAAAGAAAAAAAAAAAGAGAGAAAATAACCTGAGGTAGATGAAGGGATAGAATTCTTACAGAGAGAAAATCCAGTGAGGGCTAAAATGTTCTGAAGGGAGGGAGAAGGTGTGTGTGGGTGTGTGGGTGTGTGTGGGGGGGGGGGGGGGGGGACCCAAGTTTAAAAAAAATTTTTTTTTTTTTAATAGACACACATAAAGAAAGTATTTCACTGGACAACAGCGACAGCATTTACAAACATCAAACAAAGTCATGTAACATGTACATAGTGTCCTCATAGATACATCATGACATTTAGAGAAAATATGTTACAAAATCATATTTCAGTCATATTGTTCCATTAGATTCCCAAGGTCACGGACAACATGCAAAACAAAGGGAATTATATTCTATGCATTATTAACATTATTCTTGTATTAGTGTTATGTATGGAAACCATTTTGTCCCATATTCTGCATAATTCATCTCCATCAAGTACATATGTTTCTCAATTTCATGTCTATAGCATAGTTCCTTTAGAAACATTAATAGGTTAGGTTTCATCTTATTAATTCTACATTTGTATATGAAATATTTTCCCATTAAAATGATTAAGTCTAGAATATCATCTGTTTTTGTTTTCTCATCAGTGCCAAACAATAAAAGCTCTACATTAAATGACAATCTTTCACAGTGTGAACACTAACTTTTTAGAATGTTTTCAAGTTCTTTCCAGAAAGTATGTGCAAATTCACATTCCCACAAGTAGTGACTAATTGAATCTTTCTCTCTATTACAGAAATTACACATGTCACTATCCACAACTTGCATTCTTTTCAAAATACTGTTAGTTACCAGAATTCTGTGACATATCTTAAGCTGGAACCATTTCAGTTTTATTTCTTTTATGTTCTTAATTCTTTTTAGTACGTCTGTCCAATTAATAGGTATATTAAGGCGCTGTTCCCATTTCAGAAAAGAGCTGATGTTTAAAACTTCAATGTCTTCTATCATAATATCATAGTGAATGCGTGCCCCTTTAGTGGCGCTACAAATTTTTTGTAACGCTAATGTTCTGTCATTACTGGTATTACTGTCGAGTTTTATTGACATTTTCTTCGCATAGTCTTTTATTGATTGTACGCAACTTATATCATTTAGAAAACTGACCTCAGATCCCAGCTTCTCTGACAGTGTGTAACGGCTTATAAAGTTACCATTGTCATCAAGTAAATGTTCAACCAAAAATATATTGTTCTGCATCCATTTCTTGTAAAAGAACGGTTTATTTCCCACTTTGAACTTTTCGTTACAAAAAATAGGTTCAGTATCTAGATCTTTGTTATTTTTTAATTCCGCACGGTTGCAAAAAAAATTTATATGCCTGAAAAACATCTCTCCAAAATTTATTTATTTTGCTTTGTACGGGGGAACCCAAGTTTGTAAAGGAAGTGAGTAATAATTAAGAGATAAATCTGGTGTGGACAAAAATGTTCCTTAAAAAATAAAAAAGTCTGTCAAAAGTGGGCACCTTACTCAGCGCTATCCAGTATGGGTAAAAATGTTCTAGGTGGTGCAAAAAGGTAGGTTTGCAAAGAGTGGGAATCAATACCGAGAGACAAATCCAGTGAGGGCAAAAAAGTTCGCCAAGTCTGTGAAAGAAGTCTTTATCAAACTTTAAAGGAAGAAATCCAGTATGTGCAAAAATGTTCTAAACAAAATAAAGGCACCTTTGCAAAAGAAGTCTCTTCTGGGAGATAAATCCAGTATGGGAAACACACACACACACCTCTATAAAGGGAGAGAATACTTACTAAGAAATAAATCTGGTCTAGGCAAAAACATACGGCAGGAAAAAAAAAAAAAAAAAAAAACTGGGGGGGGGGGGGGAGGGAGGTCCTGTCAAAATGGAAGGAGCTTTTACTTCATGGGTCTTTAAGGAGAAGTTTGGAAAGTTTCAGCGCACAAGCATCACATTACATGACCATACTGAATGTCTAATTGTTCCTGAACCAGAAAACACATTTGCCATTAACAGCCATAAGCACCTTTTGTGACAGAATGACTGTTGTCGTGACTTCATGAAAAACCCTGATCTGAGGCCCTTTCAAACTAATTTCCATTATTTTGTGTCTGTTCAAGAAGGTTATGTCCAGTCAATATGGTCTGACATTACGTTTACAACAGCATTTTGATTGGCTCTCGTCTACTTTCAGGAATCCTTTGTTCCTTTCTTAACACCAAAGGATGGTGTTAAGAGATCTTGTTTTATACTTTCTTGCAGATTAATAAGTTGTCTTTCTCTTGGTATTTTACTACACCTATACCACCTAGGAAATGTGTGAAGTTTGTATAATCGTCACATTTATCTGTGAACTGGGAGGTCATGAACATCCAATCCACAACATGATGAAATCTGCTGCAGCCATTGTCTGAATGATAATTAATATAATCTTTGTGGTAACATCTATGAATTCAACCATTTTAATACAAGTTCTACTAACAGTCACGTGTAAACGCTCGAACTCAGCACTTACACCATGGTTATCATGCATCTCCAAAAGAGGGCATTCGAACTAGAATGAGCATTGCGACAAACACAAAGCCAGACACACTCCTATTGTGAATGGCAGTTACTGCATTCAAGGGTACTTGTGGACAAATCCCTTTCATGTAATGACACCGAAGGCTGGAATTGTGGGGATACTTGTGGACAAATTCCTTTCACGTAATGACACTGAAGGCTGGTAATTGGGAAGTCATCAGGCATGCTATTCATGCAATACTACCGAAGAAAATCACTTTCAAGGATTTCAAAATTGCAATACGGCAGCATGCAAAAAATGCCCGAGATGAGTCAAACTTTCCCTCGTGTACTACAATAAACAAGTGCCCCTGCATCTTTTAATTACCTGTATGGTAGCTGCTGGGTGGCGCAGGCAGCCTCAGCTTGAAGTTATAGCACTGATTATGGGAGCTAAAATTGCTGCAGTTTCTTGTTCTTTGATAATGACTGCTCTGAACATCTTCCTGATTGCCTCTCTTCAGTCATCTCAAAATGCTTTTCTTTTACAATCAGATATAAAAAAGGAAAAAAAAAAAAGAAAAAGAAAAACAGAAGGAAACAGCTTAAATGTGTTCAATCACCCATGATTCTTAAAAACAAAGGAAGTCAACCATTTCTGAGACAACCAACTACTTCAGACAAAAAGTTTCTGTCATCTTCACAAGCTGATTGTTTTAATCTATTTCAGCAACACGTGGAAATGTTCATTCAAATATTGATTGTTGTTTTTCTTATATTAGTGGAAAAGTTTTAGATGAATGCAGAGCATACAATGATAAAACTAATATTAAATAAATAACTGACTGAACAGATGAAAATTATGTGAAACCACTGTGCCTTTGTGAGATCTTTTCAGATAATTCTAAAAGACCTGATAGTTTTGTTCATGATACATTGACAGTTTGCTTGCAGCAGGGCACTGAAAAACTGGCTTGCAGCAGGCCAAAATTAGCAATAAACATGCTTAAAATCAATTAAAAAAAAAAAAAGGCTGATTTTCCTTTTTTTCTTCCTTTCTCTAACCCCACCCCCTTCTCCACCACCCACTCCCTCCCGTCCATCCAATACCCCCCCCCCCCCCCCCCCCCCCCTCTCTATTTTGTTTTGTTTATTTCAGTGGGGAAGATGGAGGTGCCGAATTTCATCACAACTGGTGAAACTCAGATGAACAAGCCTTGCAAGTCTTTACTAATTTTGTCTCATCTTTCTTATTTCCATGTCGCTTTAGTTGTTGTTGTTGTTGTTGGTGTTGTTGTTGGTGTTGTTGGTGTGGTTGGTTGGTTGGTTGGTTGGTGGTGGTGGTGGTGGTGGTGGTGGTGTGTGTGTGTGTGTGTGTGTGTGTAAGCAAAACTTTAGCAGTTCGGGGTAGGATACAGATCAGAAGGGATGAAGAATATTAAGAGAGAGAGAGAGAAATTTTGACATACACACAAACAAAAACAAAGACTGTAGTAGTTTTTGTTTCTGTTTATCTTCTTATTTGTTTCCTCATCTCTTTTTCATTCAAATTAATGATATATTACCTTGTTACCTGTTATTAATCACTAGTCACTGGCTGGGGAATGAGAGTGACAAGAGTACCTGAACACACCATCATCTTAAGACATGCACCACTTTTACAATGTCTATTTTCCTTGTTATGTTAATAAAGATACATTCAAACCAAATACTTTATACTTAATAGGCGTGTCTGTGCACCTTAGAACAGACCTACTTTATGAAAACTGTCATTTAGACACAATATGAAGACGTGTTAAAGGCATACAGGATAGAGCACCACACTGCTGCATACTGACCAAACATGTCACAGACTAAATAGAGCATCACACTGTTGCATACTGATCAAACATGTCACAGACTAAATAGAGCACCACACTGTTGCATGCTGACCAAACATGTCACAGACTAAATAGAGCACCACACTGTTGCATACTGACCAAACATGTCACAGACTTAAAAAGTTAAATGATCCAGGCACACTTTCCTTTGGATGATATAGCTGCACGGAGCAGTGTTCTTTCCTTTCTTTTCACAGTCTTTTTGAATTCTAAGAATTTACAAAAAGTTTAACACACACACACACACACACAACACACACACACACACACACAAAAACAACTGGCAGAAGTTTCTTTTACAGTTCCTCATTTCAATTTGTTAAATACCACCGCTGCTACACAATTTCATATAGGATTAATAATAAACTTTGGGCTAGAAATCATGCCCTTTCTCTTCCAAAATCTTTTCGACATTTCAAAAAAAAAAACCTTTTTAATTGTTGCTTCTCAAGAACACTCTGGAGCTGAAAATAGTTTCAAAGGATGTACATGTCACTTACGACATAGACAGATCTGGCGGTGATGTCGTCTTTCCTCTCTTTGGTGTTGTCTGGCAGCTGTTTTGCTGGATTGCGTCTGATTTTTGTAAAGTCCTCATTCACCTGCCACAGGATTAATCAAAACAAAAATCTACATGCAGGTAGAAGGCACACTTGTACACTGGCTATTCTAAGAACCTGTAAAAATACATTTCTGCAAGTCAGAAAATGTCACCATCATTTGCTTTCTAGCAGCCTAACTGACAACAATGGCAGTACCCTCGCAGAAACAAAACAACTTCACAAATATACAGTTTAACTTAAGACATCAAAATTTCCAACATTCATAGCCCTCAACTTGAAAAAATGAACTCAAAAAACGAACAAGACCGAACCAAACATATACAGCCTATGTTATGTGCAGTAAATCAATCTAAATGTCAAAACTTAGCATATCAATGGAAAAAATATCCTGATCTTTCAAATGTAAGTGTTTTGGACAGAGTTTAATTCTCACCCTATGTCATTTACCTCTACAGGATGACATTCAATGAGAATGATTCAGCGACAGACGCTTGTGACAGCAAATCTTTGAACATCCACACATACAGGAGACCTGGATTACAAGATCAGTGTGAAATGAATGTAACATTGCAAACCTCCATGAGACCAGATGTCGATTTCAGCAGCGCCTTACAGATGGCCTCTTTGTCATTTGAAATGGAGTTCAGTCGGTTGAAATTCATCATCACATCCATTGTCACCCCTGATAACGGCATTAAGGAAGCATGGCAAAATTTATGTGTAAAAGACATTCAATGCAGTTTCCCCAGACTTTACAACACATGCTGTTGTGACACAGTTGCTACATTCAAACCTGCATGCCTGAAATTTGCTCCTAGCTTCTTTCATATCCGATATTAGTGCGATGTTCTGAAAACTCAAATATTTGGAGACGTCTTTTCTAACAGCTAGAAAATAAAGAATCCAAAGTATACACAAAAAGTAAAAAGTAACATTTATTTTCATACACAATACAAAACAAATAAAGTTTCAATCTTCAGAGGTTTCAAACAACAGACATTAAAAAAAAGCACAAACAGTCCTCTACTCAGATCACAGTCATAACAAACTATTTGGAAAATTTCTTCGCTCTCAACAACTAGAAACCGCAGGTTACTTCACAGACTGCTAGTCTCATCAGGAAGTCACTGAGTTTGATCTGAAAAGGACTACCCTGCACAGCACGGCAATATTCAGACTGACTCATTTATTGCAATGTAAGCAAACGTAACGAAGAAAAACTAAAAGGCTTTTAATTGTAAATACATGGCAGTTATATACAATGCTGTACTAGTGCACTGGAGAAAATCTTTCCAGCAAGTCATAATGAGAAAGTGTGCATGTTATTTGTCAATGTATGCTGGTTTTTACTCTTCGTTATAGTATCTTCTCTCACCCATCAGTGTTATGATACCCACCACACCCACACCTCTCCTTTGGCTATCAGTAACTGGTTGGCTTTTTTTTTTAGTCTCATGTGCATGATCCACTCACTGAAATGGATTAAAAAAAAAAAAGACAGTCTATGAAGTGTGTTGTGTGTGTGTGTGTGTGTGTGTGTGTGTGTGTGTGTGTGTGTGTGTGTGCGTGCGTGCGTGCGTGTGTTGTGCGCGCACACATATGCATGTGTCCAATCAGGATAATTTCATTGTTTAACAATGCAATGTGTGTTCTGTCACATTAATTCTGAATATATAAAACCATTTTTTTCATTGTGTGTATTGTTAATTTTTTTTAATGTCATATGGCATATTTACTGATTCTTTTTTCATAAAGAGGTGAACAAAATACACCAAAAATTGTATGGGTGCACTGCTCTGTAATTTTCTACTTAGGCAGTGCCTGTGTAAGTGTATATGAGTAATTTGTTCAATCATGTCTGCTTGTAATTATAATGTAAGTAAGAATGAGTGAATGAGTAAGACTATAAGTATGATGGAAGAAGGGAGAAAAGAGAGAGAGAAAAAAAAGAGAGAGAAAGAGAATGTAATTGCATACAACATGCTGACATAAGGTTTTCCATCCAAGTCCAACAGCTCTTGCCTCCAGCTGTTCAGAACTTTAAGATCCAAACAAATTTTTCTATTCCACAACAGAAAGGATACATCCATCATCTTCACTGGTTTTCTCCCGTAAAAATTTGTCCCGGGGCAAATTTGAGTCACCAAAATAATACTGAAACAAAAACAACAGAAATGATATAATACAGAACTATAACAACATAAACAACAACAATTAAAAAAAATATAATCACCTGCAGGTCGTAATTGTCTTCACATTTTCATGCTTTTTCTTTGACAGCAGAAAATTTACTGACCTTGTTAAACTGATAACCAAAGCATAGACACACCAGTTATCACTTAAGCCTGGAAACAAGTGCACCAGATTCCTAAGAAACATAGGGGAAAGACTCACTGCTATTGGACAAAAGAATCACGCACTCACACTTGTGCACAAACACACACATGTGCGTGCGCACACACACACACACACACACACACGCGACACCCGACACATATTAATACTACAGGGTTCCTACAGACTCCCAAGAACAAAATTCAAAGAGTTTTCGAGGAGCGTTTATTTTATTTCAAGGCAAGAGGTGGCACGAAAATTAAACCATTGTTCTTTTAAAACTTCATTTTTTTCTATTGTTTATGTTAAAAAAAAAAAGGAAAAAAACATATTTGGGCGATTTCAAAGCTCTTGTGCGATTTGGGGACCACAAATGGGGGCAAAATGATGAAAAATGAAAAAAAAAAAGGTTCATGACAAGAACTGTATTTGTATCATAGCAGGCACTTGAAACATGACTTTTCTTGTTTTGCTGAGCTATAGTAATGCAATTCCAAAAGGATTTTTATATATTGTTTTGCTGAGCTAAAGTAATGCAATTACAAAAGGATTTTTATATATCTAAACAGCTTTTTTTTCAATAATTTTTTTCCATATGGTGGCCATCAGGCTTTGCGTTTCATTGCTTTCAAATTATTCCAATAGAAAGAGCAAATGATACATACTGTTTTGACTTATAAATTAAATATGATTGCATGCAGAAATCATTTCTGATCAAAAGAGAAAAAAATTACCAAGCTAGCTAGTCTGGATCCAGAGATACTGTACTCCTTGCACATCAACCGTTGTTGAAAAAAAGTGATTTTGAGAAAACGGCGTTTGAAAATAAAGAAGTTAAGCAATTTTCACACACACCTCCTTCAAATTAAGTCTTTTTTTTACTTAGAAAAATGTGAAAATAGACAAAATGAACACCACAGATGGTTTCAACAGACTTTCTTGAGCACAAAAACACATAAAACCCAAAACACAATTTCTGAAAGAAAATGGTCAAATTTTCGTGACACCTCTCTACACTACTTGCGTAAAAATTGAAAAAAGAAATGGCAGTTTGATTTTTCTGCGTTCAGGTTAATGAAAAACTATTTTAAAACAAATGTTTACAAACATTGTTGCGATCATGGATTGTCGTCGGCGATTTAACCAAGGGAGATAATTTTTAACTTCATCAAGTTTGATGAAGTTACTGGCTGGGAGCCTCCACTTCAAATCAATACCATACCATGCAATATTGAACATTCCAAGCTATATAACATTTGGTATAATGCAACAAATCAAGGAGCATGCTTCTCATAATATAAATCATAACGTAGCTTAACACTGTGAAAAATATCACCATGCATTAAGTGACATCACTGAAAGATAACTACAGAGAACATATCCACAGCCTGAAACAAAAATTACCTTGACCTGGATAACAAACTGTATCATTTCACAATTAATTTCATTCGAAACAAGATGTTTTCATAAACTGAAATATTACCTCAATTTGACGAATGATTTTCTTTTCTAGTGAGCTTGGTCCATCTCCATTTTCAGCTGCCATTGTTGAGCAACTCTGTCAGTAATTTGTCTGGAGATCAAAAGAATTGGAAGTCTGCAATGAAAAGTTTTTATTTACCATTGTGCTTTTGAATGGACTATCTTTAATGGTGTATAAGGCCAGAATATCTAAAAAAAAAAAAAAAAAAAAAAAAAAAAAAATGACCATGGTCCATGTCATGGGAAATAAAACAGCCTAGGTCAGGCAATTTAATCCTTCTTGTATAAGCAAGCCCAGGATGCCTTTGAACCATTGTACACCCACTGGCCTGTTAAACCAGTCATTTACTATGACAGACTTCTAAAGAGAACTTCCATCACGATGAGTTTACTGCTACCCAGTTGCACTCTCTGGGATTCCTGCACAGAGAAGCACACAAAATAAAACCAGACCTGGCAATTCCCTCCCTAAAGTAGCAGTATGTAAACGAAAAAGTGGTTTGAATCACTGGAGGGCATTTAATAACCAACACAGTCTTTCTTCTAAAAAAACATCAAAATCCTTTTCTTTTCCCATGATAGCTTTTTTTTTTCTTTCCAAATGTGTGTGTGTGTATGTGTGTGTGTGTGTGTGGTGTGTGTGTGTGTGTGTGTTTGTGAGGGGTGGGGGAGAAGAAAACAAAGACAAAAATCAAACAAACATAACCTGTAGCAAAGGCTGGACACACCCTTCCAAGTTCCAAGCAAGAATGTACCCCATCCCTTCCCTTCCCTCCCATGCCTCCATCCCCTCCTGGTCAGTACACATTTTCAAAGGCCAAAATACAAACAATACAATACATGCACAAAAGGAAGAATAAAGTAATGCAGATTTCATGTACACTACAAAACAGGTAAGTACATTTTCAACAAAAATGTCTTCTTCAGACGTTACAAACAGGTAACAAAAACACACAAAACAATATTCTGAGATCAATGCAATTGTTGGAAGACATGTATGATGAAGAAAAGTACATCGCTTATGTTAACTTTAAGACAGTAAAATTTATCACTAACAGACATAAACATAAACAATTAATTTAAAGTAATGGGATGTAAAAACGAAAATATATACTTCATTTTTTTCATGCTTCATTTAAAAAAATATCAACAATGACAACATCCAAGCCACTTAAGAGTAGTAATCATAACCTCTGCGTATTCATTAAAAGTTACTTATTGATACACTAAGATACCATCATAATGATATGTCATTTTTCTTTCAGTAATGATTGACAGCTATTCATATGTGTGTGTGTGTGTGTGTGTGTGGGGTGTGTGTGTGTGTGTGTGTGTGTGTGTGTGTGTATATGTGTGTGTGTACATGTTTTCGATTTGTTTATACTGATTTTTTTTCCGGAATTTTCCTTTCTGCTGTCCCGGGTTAAGTTAAAATTTTCTTACATTTTGATTCATGGAATGTTGTAATTGTATATATAATTATAAAAACTTGAAAAGAAAATAAATGGGGGAAAAAAAACTCACAAAAAAAACACCTCAAAACAAAACAAAACAAAAAAATCCCGATACATCAGCATGAGAATGACGCATTTTCAAATATTTTTCCATGGAGGTACACACAGCTTCTTCCCCCAAAGAAATCAAAACGTAAACACAAACATAAAAAAGGGACACAGAGGTAAGGGGAAAAAAATGGATTAGTACAATCCTTCAAATATTAATAACAATACTAACAGTAAATACTAACAATATTCGATTAATTAGTAACGGAATGAACCAAAACAAAAGAAACAAACTTATACATAGAGCGTATGACTCTGTGTTACATCAGGTGGTTTGATCTTGACAATAGAACAACACTGGTCTATCAAATTCCATTTTGTAGTAAACCTGGATGTATAATCCCTAAAGCATACTCTGTCTGTGTGTCTGTCTATCTTATTATTTCATAAAATGTCCACATTTTTCATCTGATTTTCTCCAAATTTGGCAAGGTAACTCATTAGTGTAGTTGAAAGAGCAAGTGTGAATCACTTTTGCTCTAGACAGTTGCATTAGTCGCATTTCTTATTCATCTGGTGAAGTGATTTTGGAATTCAAAGTGGGTCAAACACACCTTGCCATTCACGTTTATATGGGTTGTTCTCTGGAACGTGCTGTTTCTATGACACTGAGACAAGTAGTCAACAACAACAACAAAAATGAAGTGAATGTAACATAAAAAATCACGAAAATATGTACAAAACATATATCAAAATTATCTATCTTGTTTACATCATGCAGCAACATTCTTTTTTACAGCAATTATGTACAATGAAACAATGTATCATGCAGCAACATTCTTTTTACTGAAATTATGTGCAATGAAACAATTCAAGAAAAAAAACAAACACAACTGGTGCACAATCCTTGCTTGGTCCAGTCCTAAGCATATGTCACCAAAGGGAGTGGAGGACAAAATGTGAAATTCTGAAATCTACTCACAGAGAATGCAGCGTGGTTATGTTTATTTGCCAGAGATTTCCCCAAGTCTACATGGCCTGGATCTAAAACTAGGTTCAATGATTCTTTTCACATATTTCATACCTGTGTCTGTTTCATCAACTTCAGTTGAGGCAAGATTTTACGGGAGAAAGATTTTTAATGGAGTTTCCTGTGTTTTTAGAAGGTGTATTTTAAAAGGTTGTGAGATTTTTTTTTTTTTTTTTTTTTTTAATGACTTTTGAGTTGATTTCATTTTCAATGTGGCGATAGCCCTGATATGGCCCCTTTGTGGTAAACTTTACCTCACCTCTCTTGAGGCAAAAAAAAAAAAAAAAAAAAAAAAAGGGGGGGGGGGGGGGGGGGGGGGGAGCGCGTGAGGAAACGACTTTTGGTCAGCAAGCTGTGATTTTGTAATTTTATAAACAACAACAGGAAATCCGGTATACATGAATAAATAATTCCTGATGCTGTGATGAGCTTCTGTGTAAACACATGTAAAAAGCATTCCCATGAATGTTGATTAGCTTGTGCATGGAGCATGATAAACTTCTCGTTGAATTAGAAGACAGCCAGCGTATGTAAAGGTAGAAGGAATCAGGGCAGCAATAATTTAATTAAGCAGTTACCCACTGTCTTTCCACTCTCATGTGCACATGCGTGCTCTGAAAGTGAACATGTTTTTTCTGCTCACTTCAGAAAGCTATCCTCATCTTGAAATCAGGTGTCCCCCCACCCTCCCCTGCATCAACATTTCCAATTAGCACAATAAGAAATCTTTTTGGATAATGCATAGGTCTTACATCTGCCAGGTCTTGTCCATGAGATCCTCCTCCATTCTTTCTTTTTGGTTTTTATTTTCTTCACATATGTGTTCATCTAACTGTAAACATTATAACAATATAAGTTATGCAATGCGATGTTATGGTTTAGCAAATGTGATGATGAGCTCGGAGCAGTCTGCACGCAGTGACATCTTGATAAAACTGAAACTAACAATTGAAACTGAGAATACTCTTTCAAAGCAACAGCCAATCCTGTTTTGAATAGGAATGACTGAGCCACATACACTGGGGTAGTACCAACTCCTCATGCACAAGTTTACGCATCTATCAGTGACAGTCACCGACTGAAGCATATAAATGTGACAAGATCAAACTGAAGAACCACAGTCTACACATAGAAAAGTTCTACATTCCATGGCGAAACCTGCCTAGCCTTGACCAACAGCCATTTTTGAAAAACATGAGAAATGGGGGGAAAAAAAAGAGTTGAGAGCAAGATATAACTACAGTACATTACAAACTAAATTTCTGAGCCATATCAGTGTTTCAGACCACACAGAACCGGAGGAGTAGTGCCCTGATAACCTAAAAAAACGCATATAGACCAACGATGAAAAGGGTATGAAAACATACGTCACTTTAGAGAGGTCTGTCTCATGCATTGATAATCTGCTGAGCAGGTATGTGGTTTGATCAAAGTTTCATCACTGTCATCAGACTCCAAAGACTTCAATTGTATTTTGCACAAACACAAACACTTGCTCAATGAAAACAGTGTAGTCTGGAACCATGAGAGTATGCTCCCTTTGAGAACTTCCACCTGATCTGAAAATGAAAGTGTCCTTGATGGCGACACATGCGAAACTTTCCCCATTCCCTGTTGTTCGATGGAATTGAGAAACAAATATGCTGTCTGGTCGAAGTTGTCATTCCCCCTCCCTATTCTTTCTGCTTTTACATGTGTTCTTATGTTCAGTTCAATCAGTGACGTAAGGTCATCTGGTTTAAGTCCCCTCTACCACCACCCCCTCCCCAACTCCTTTTATTAACATTAACTTCAATCCATACCCCCTGAAAAGTCTTGCTGGAGGTATAACGAAACTCAAGTCTTCAAAGAAAAATAGTATGAATACACCACTACTTGTGGATCTATAGCATTGTATGTGGTGCAAGATGGACAGGGAATGTTTATGAATAAGCTGTCCAGACAACGGAGTGCTTTTCTTAAATCTTTCATCCCCTTTACAGAAGTGAAGAAGGACGCTGCCATTTTCCCACACAGCGAAAGTCTGCTGATCAATCCCTCTCAGTCTCATTTCAGTCCCCTCGCAAGGTTTTGATACACATGATCTGCCACAATCTTATGAAGTTAATGATAGTTCATAATGAACCATTTGGAAACTAGGTCAAAGTGGAATGACACTAAGCAGAAGAAAAGCAAGGGAGTAATAAGGATTACAAGCCCATCAGAATCAGATGAGCCAAACGAACAGACGTCATTAACGATGAGGTGTATTACTATTATGATCCACATGTCTGCATAAACAAACAGGATACACTAAACTGAAAGAAAAGTTGAAAAACTATGCAGTCAAGTTTTGTTCTGGACTTTTCCCTGCCTTTTCTCTTGTTCTTTCTTTCTTTTTTTTTTTTTTTTTGCTTTCTTTCTCTTCCTTTCACTGTAAATTTTTGACAGAATCGTTTTTTTTCAGATGTTACAAACAGTAAACAAAAATTCACAAAGCAATACTCCTCTGATAGCAGTCAGCAAGAGAATGACCATACTGGCTGCTACCACTGTATTAGGGGGCTACTGTTCTGTGCATTTTTTGTTTAATGTCTGAAGAAAACATATTTGTTGAGAATTTACTTATCTGTGATGTGTTGCTCACAAAATCTGCCTTACTTACCACTTTGTTTTGCGTGTTTATTTGTATTTTAGCTTTGAAACTATAGTATGAAGTTACATTTTTCAAGCAAATGTAGCGGAGTTAAGCGAACACACACACACACACACACACCCTTCTTTTGTTTTATGTTAATCTTCACTTATGACTTATGTAAAGATATTCACACACTTATACATCCACAACTATCTCACTCACACACACACACACACACACACACACACACACACACACCACACACACACACACTTACACACACACACATATTCGCGTGCATGCGCACCCATACATACACATGCACACATTATGTGCACGCTCGCAATTACTTCCGTACACATTCACCTTTTTTTTTTCTTTTTTTTTTCTAAGTTTCAAAATGGAGTGACTGACGGCGGAGAACAAAGCAAAATTTAGAAAGAGAGGGTGTTACTGTTGCTAATGTTAGTTACCGCCAATGACATTGACAAAGCACATGACAAGACACAATGCATTTCAACCTCTTGGGTCTTCTTCAGGCAAAAAAATAAATCACATTTAACATTTAGGACAGTACAAACAAAGAACGAAAAATGACTCATCTGTTGTTGTCCATGTGGTAGGGAGACTTTTCCCTACCACATGGACAAAACAGATGAGTCATTTCCCTACCACATGGACAACAACAGATGAGTCATTTTTCGTTCTTTGTTTGTACTGTCCTAAATGTTAAATGTGATTTATTTTTTTGCCTGAAGAAGACCCAAGAGGTTGAAATGCATCGTGTCTTGTCATGTGCTTTGTTTGTCAATGTCATTGGCGGTAACTAACACCCTCTCTTTCTAAATTTTTTTTTCTTTTTTTCTTCTAATATCACGAATCGTGGATAGACGTTAAATGAAAGACACACACACACCCTTCTGTCCCATTTACCTGCCCATAAAATAATTGTTCCAATACCACTTTCAGATTTATAGTTTCGGCAAAAAGCTGTGTTAAGCAACAATAGTGACCCCCCCCCCCTCCCTCCACTCCCCCCCCCCCCGCCCCCCTTCTTCTCAGAGATCATTCGAAGTGGGCTCATTATTTACAATACTGACTTCTCATTTTTCACCAGCAATGGGGTATTTGATCATTGATAACTATCATGACAATCTGAAGTAAAGGTCTGAAACCTACTCAACCTACTGGACAGACATTCAGTACACTATAGTTTTATGCATGTCATTTGAAGCAGAGATGTAGCTGGGCAATATATGGCATCAGGCCCTGATGAATCACTGCAAATATTTCAAATGGCTGAAGCAGTTGCTGTTCAGTCATCCTCGGGGCCAAAATCTTATTAAAAAAAAAACAAATGGAACAGCCTATATTTAATATATTTAACATCACATTTGTAAACAGGTAAACTAAAGTCTGCATTTTTCAGTTCTCCATTCCCTCCTTCTTTTACTTGTGTGTGTGTGTGTGTGTGTGTGTGTGTGTGTGTATGTATGTGTGTGTGTGTGTGTGTGTGTGTGTGTGTGTGTGTGTGTGTGTGTGTGTGTGTGTGTGTATACATGTGTGTGTGTATGACTGTATGTGTGTGTTCCATGCGACTGGTAGGTACATACATGTAGTGATGAATGTAATACTGAGCATTCTCTGTTTAATCAGTGTTTGTATATGAGAGAGAGAGAGAGAGAGAGAGAGAGAGAGAGAGAGAGAGAGAGAGAGAGAGAGAGAGAGAGAGAGAATGCAGTATCCATGGGGACGCAAGATTCACATTCCATCATTTCATTTCCAAACACAAAAATGAGTAACAGAGTTACATACCTATACTGGTTTGGTAATAACACAATGATTTTTTTTTTAAATTATAAGCTGGTCACAAAGGAAAAAATATATAAAGTCTGGATCATTCTTTTATAAACTAACCTTTTTTTTTTTTACTTAGGTAAGATAAGATAATGTTGCTTATAGCCCAGCCGACCACAAAGGGCCACATCAGGGCTGTCACCACGTTAAAATCAACTCACAAGTCAATCATTCACACAATTCTTTAAAATACATCGAAAAACCGATCCGAAAGTTTGCTAAAAATCTTCCCACTGTAAAATCGCAGATCCGATGAAAAATGTTAATCTCTTTCAAGAACTCAAAGATCGTGTCAGGCAGAACGTCTCTGAACAAGGTTTTCATAGAATCTGCTTTAAAATGTTTGTGTCTCACATCATGCAAGTCCCAACACTCTAAAAGAACATGTTTCATTGTGAGTGGCACATGACATGGAATGCACCATGGAGCTTCTTCACTCTTTAAAAGGTATGAATGGGTAAAATATGAATGGCTGCCTGCTGTGCAGCCAGCATAGAACTGTTTCTTCTTTACGACCACCAGACGTAGATGAGCGGAACTCCTTAAGGTCTGGATGGATCTGAAAGAGTTTGTTATCCGTCTGTGTATTCCAATCCTCCTGCCAGAGGTCTGACATAATCTTTAATTTTGGGTTTCAGATCTGAGCAGGGGATATATATGTTGGACAATTTTCCTGTTGTGGCATTCTTGGCCAGGCGATCAGCCATTTCATTCCCTCCGATGCCAACATGACCGGGAACCCAAGCCAGAACAATGTTGTACCCTCCACTTTCAACCTGGTAAAAAGTTCAAAGAAGTGGAGAAGTTCGGATGAAATATATTTCTCATGACATGGTTACACTCACTATCAAAGACACATTTTTACTAAGTGACTTTGACAGATCTATCTACTGATGTTCAACTTCCGAGTTCACGCTCGACCACGTGTGGCTGACATTTATTACAATCGAATGATGCAAACTGCAGCAATACCTATGCTGTTGTGGTAACCAAACAATGATTATAAACAGGTCGCTAACGAACAAAATATATAAGTCTCGATCATTCTTTTTAAACTAAGCATTTTAACGGATAAAACATATCTCATGGCATGGCTGCATTCATGAAGAAAGACAGGTAAATGTTCAACTTCAAGACGATGGACCACGTGTGTCTGACGATTATTATGATCGAATGATGCGAACTTCAGCAATATAATATTAGTACTTCCGTAATCCTGAATAAAGAAAATAATACACTCACCGTTTTTATGCAGTAGAAGAAGCAAATTTACTGCTGAATCAGACAATTACCGGCAAAGAAATCAGTAAAGCAATCAAAATTTGCCGATTACTCTCAGTCACCGTTCTCTAACACTTGCGATCCACGCACTTCCGAATTCGCTCCGCGAGGTTTCGGATTAGGCTATACCTGCGCATGCGTTCTATATTGTCTTTTCACTCTATGCTAGCAAAAACTGACGAATAAAGTGTGTTAGGTCTTCAATTTAACGTCTATACACATTATGTGATGTTAGACGAACCTAATCTATAAGAATAACATTAACAGCAACAGCAAAAAATGGATAACTAACTATAAAACATCGAAGAATAACCGGTCATAACAAGGACGTTACTAAAACACCAGTCTGTATAAGACCAAGGCCAGGATTTAAACCACAGTGCCAAGGACATCCACGCTGTTGGTTCGGATGAGGAATTTGCACAGGCCCTCGATGCCAGGCGCCTGAAACTCAACCTGCCACGAGCAAACGAAACTGAAGATTGGGAGAAACTGGATGCAAAAATCGTCCAAAGACTCGATGCACTGATAGGGAAAAGCACCCTGGAACACAAACTAGCCACATATGGGGACATTGTGTATGCCACATGTAGAGACGCCTATGGAGCAAAACTACCCAAAGAGAAAACACCTCCAAAGAAATCCAGACGCCAAGAAAAGATGGACAAGATCAGGGTCCAAAAGAAAAACCTCAAGATGCAAATGAAGACCGCACTGCCAGCTGAAAAACAAGGCTTGGAAAAACTGTGGAAAGACCTGAAAGAAAAACACAGCGCCCTCAGCAAAGCGGAATCTGCGAGGAAGAGGAAGAGCAAAAAGAAGAAGACACAAGAGCGCTTCTTCAGAGACCCCTTCCATGTTTGCCAGAACACTGTTTGAGCAGCCAAAATCTGGGACCCTAAGTGTGGACAAAGGAGTTCTTGAGCAGCATCTGAGGAAAACATACTCTGACCCACAGAGCAAAGCACCACTCGACATTCAAGGTCTGGTGTGGCCAACAAACCCTGAGGAACAGTTCAATGGCAAGCCTCCAACGTTGGCGGAAATCAAGAAGGTGGTCGACAAAGCCAGAGCCAAATCATCACCAGGGCCAAACGGAATACCTTACCAGCTTTACAAGAAATGTCCCAAGGTGCTGGAGTGGCTCCACAGGCTGCTGCGATCGGCTTGGAGAAACCAGAAGATCAGCGGCCAGTGGATGACGGCAGATGGTGTGTACATCCCCAAAGAGCAAAACTCAAGTGACATTAGCCAGTTCAGGCCAATATCACTACTGAACGTCGAAGGGAAAATCTTCTTCTCTGTCATGGCAGCAAGGCTGACCAAGTACCTGATGGAAAACAAGTACTTGGATGTGTCAGTCCAGAAAGGTGGCATCCCAGGCGTGGCGGGCTGTGTAGAACACGCCACAATGATCTGGGACGCAATCCAAAAAGCAAAAACAGAAAAGAGAGACCTGGACGTAGTGTGGCTTGATCTGGCAAACGCATATGGATCTGTGCCCCATGAGATGATACAGTTGGCTCTTGAGATGTACCATGTGCCAAAGAACATCCGCGACATGCTCAAGAAGTACTTCAATGGCTTCTCAATGCGGTTCTCTACCAAGGAGTACACAACAGACTGGATCAACTTGGAAGTGGGTATTGCAATGGGCTGTGCAATTTCCCCAATACTGTTCGTGCTGGCAATGGAACTCATCTTGAAAGCAGCAACAAACAACGCGAGACAAACAGACCTTGGCGATGGATACAAGATGCCTCCTCTCAAGGCCTTCATGGATGACACTACAGTGATTTCATCCAGAGAAGACGAGACACGTCATGTGCTGGAGAGGCTGGACGACATAGTTGCCTCATCCAGAATGAAGTTCAAGCCAAAGAAATCACGGAGTCTCTCACTGAGGAAAGGAAAAGTGGCCGGATCTGTGGTCTTCAGTGTTGCCAACCAGGCCATTCCAACAGTCACAGAAGAACCAGTCAAGAGCCTTGGAAGATGGTATGATGATACGCTGAAAGACACACAAAGAGCAAAAGAAACCAAGCAGATGGCGGAGGAAGGCTTGGAGACCATTGACCAGTGTGGGCTCCCTGGCAAATACAAGGTCTGGTGTCTGCAGTTCATGCTGATACCAAAGCTGCTATGGCCTCTGATGATATACGACATCTGCACCAGCATAGTGGAGGCAATGGAAGCCAAAATCAACAAGTTCACAAGGAAATGGCTTGGTGTCCCACCCTGTCTGACTGACATAGCGCTGTACTGTCGCCAAGCAAAGCTGAAACTACCCCTGAAATCCATCCTGGAGGAATACAAAGCAGGGAAGATCAGACTTCAAAGCATGCTGGAGGACTCAGGAGACAAGGTGGTAGAAGCAATTAAGCCCCAGCTGAAGACAGGCAGAAAATGGAAAGTTCAAGAGGCGATGGATTCTGCAAAAGAAAGTCTCAAGATCAGAGAAATAACAGGACACACACAGACCAACAGACAGGGACTGGGGGTGACCAAAACTGAATGGTGGTCAAAGGCCAAAGGAAAAGCCAAAAGAGACATGATGATTCAGGAGATGAGAAAAGAAGAAGACCAAAAAAGACTCCAAAAAGCAGTCCAGCAGAGCCAGCAAGGGCAATGGACAACGTGGGAGAATGCACTCCAAAGAAGTCTCACTTGGAATGACATTTGGCACATGGCCCCTCTCAGGATCAGCTTCATTCTCAGATCTGCATATGACCTTCTGCCCTCAAATGCAAACCTGGTGAAGTGGGGGAAAACAGACGATCCTGCATGCCCCCTCTGCCATGAAAAACAAACAGTGGAGCATGTCCTAAGCTCATGTAAAGTAGCCCTGGCTCAAGGAAGGTACACATGGAGGCACAACCAAGTGCTCAAAGAAATTGTACAAGTAGTCTGGGCTAGTACCAACACCACAAAAGGGAAAATCAGGACTCCAAAAGCACCCGCAACATTCTTCACGGCAGGAGGCAGCAAATCATGGCCAAGAACAACAGTGCCACTCGAAACATGCAGGCAGAGTCTGCTGGACGGGGCAGATGACTGGGAGTGCACTGCAGACCTCCCAGAATGGAAGAGTCACCCAGAGATCATCAGCAAGAGTGGCATGAGACCAGACATAGTAGTCCACTCTAAGTCAACCAAGCAGCTGATCATGATCGAGCTCACGGTGCCATATGAGAACAGAATGGAGGCAGCTCAAATCTACAAGACTGAAAAGTATGCTGATCTGGCAAACAGCCTGAGGAGAGAAGGCTATCAGGTCAAAGTCCTCACTGCAGAAATTGGAGCTAGGGGGTTTGTAGGAACGTCTGCATACAGCCTCATGAAACAGCTCTCAGTTGCAGGGAAGGAAAAAACCAGAGCCCTGAAAGCAATGGCAGAAGCGGCAGAGAGGTGTTCAAGCTGGATCTGGTCAAGGAGGAACAAAAGTGAACTTCATAAGGCTTAATTTCCCTACAAATATCAGGTGTCCCTGTGGCTCAGTGGTTAAAGCGCGAGTCATTAAGTGGAAAATGAGCATGTCCAGAGGGTCATGGGTTCGAATCCCAGCCATGGCTCGTCCCAAGATGGGAAAAAAAAAGGGGCAGCAGAGGGACATCCGGAGTCATGAACCGGGTGTGGCCCAACCCCCCTAGAGTGTCAGGAGATAAGGGCCGAAACACTTGCTTGAAGGGGGCTTCTCTTCTGAGGACTCTCTGCTGCCACGCTCTCCACGAGTTTCTTTCTACCAGTTCCCATTTTACAAAACAGAAAAAAATAGGACTTTGATGCAATGAAACAGGAATTTTACACATTAGGCCTAGTGATAAATCGGTTACAACTGTATCCAGAGAACAATTAGGTAGAGGTGGTAGATGAGGTTTTAACTGCTTGCAGTAGTAAAATATGTGGGAATTTGTTATCATTTCACCACAAAGGCATGTTATATTTTTGCAAAACTTTGTCTTAAAAGTGTTTAGTTTGATCTTATATATTAGCGAAATTATGATCCGAGAAAACGGCAAACTACATTGATAAAAAGAATGAAGTGTGTCAAAGTTTAATAGCTGGTTTATGCTTGTATCAAGAGAACATCCCGAATTTTGTTGTTTTTTCCTAAAATGTTTCCAACATGCATTTTCTAGAAGACTGTATCCCTCATGGATAGACACTGGGATACTGATAATCTCCGACCCGCTAGTATTTTTCGCTCCCCGTTTTGCTTCTCTGTCTACTCTCTCATTAAACTGAATCCCACAATGAGAAGGAACCCAACAGAAACTAATTCTTGTACCCCTAATAATCAAGAAATGTATTAGGTGATGAATATCTGTAATCAGATCTTGTCTTACTATCGGGTTTGTTTTTCTTATGGCGAATAAAACCGATTTTGAATCGACACAAAAGAGGACTTGGAATATTGGATTTGAAAATTCAAGTAGAAAATACAAAGCCATTAGAATGGCAGTTAGTTCTGCTGTAAAAATATATCTTTTTTTTTTTTTCCAAGATAATAAGATTTTTCAATTTTCAATGAAGGAATTGTAAATGCTGCACCTGCTTCTTTGGTATCCAAAAGAGACCCATCTGTATAAATTTTAAGATGAAAGGGATACGAATTTTCAATATACTCTTTTACTATTTGGCCTGTCAGGTGCTCCGAAAAGTTTACTTAATAAGATGCAAAGTTTGGATTGCAAAGCTTTCAAACTGGCTCTTAGTATGCCGTATCATGCATCATCTTTGGGAACATATAGCGAAGTAGGAGTATTACCATTAGATGAACATCGACGGCTAGCTGTCGCAAAATATGTCTTACGAATTTCAACACGTGAGAGCAACGTTGAGATTGAAGTCAGTTTGAGATCTGACATTAGCTTCCCAAAAAGGGCAAAATCAATTTCTTCACTCACAACTATTGGAACTTTCACTTCAGGTCTGTTCAGTGAGTCAAAAGTTAACTTCAACGATATAAATCGACCTAAACTTCCTGCATCTCCCAGCCCGCCATGGGAACTTCAAAGAGCATCATTTGATATTAGCCATACGTCGAATAAAGTGTGTGTGTGTGTGTGTGTGTGTGTGTGTGTGTGTGTGTGTGTGTGTGTGTGTGTGTGTGTGTGTGTGTGTGTGTGTTTGATTTTAAAGAGGAGAAGTATATTTCTAGCTTACCAGATGTTTATATTTACCCTCTTATCAAATTTAGATGTTCTAATCGTAAGTTGCCAATTGAAGTAGATCGTCGATTAGCTATTCCAAAAGAAGAAAGGTTATGTAATAAATGTGACATGTCTGCAATAGGTGATGAGTTTAATTTTATCATGGAATATTCATCTTACGTTACTTCCGCAACACGTATTTGCAAAAAAGACTTTTCTCCCCAAAATCTGTCTATAGTTTTTGTCGAATGATGTCTTCTACTTATCGAAAACAAATGCTTCTGTTGTCCAAGTATATTAGATTATCTCAAGTGTTGTAAATTGTTGGTCTATATCAGCATTGACTAGCAATTTATGTTTTATTTTGGCTTGTTTGTTTTCCTTTTCCTGTTATTGCTTTAAACGCACCCTTCCTCCATACCCCAAAAGGGGCAAAAGGAATAAATAGTTTTGTGTGTGTGTGTGTGTGTGTGTGTGTGTGTGTGTGTGTGTGTGTGTGTGTGTGTGTGTGTGTGTGTGTGTGTGTGTGTGTGTGTGTGTGTGTGTGTGTGAGATCGTAATCGTGTCAAATCGATCGTTTGTTCAGAACAATCTCTCTGTCTCTATCCCCGTCGTCACCATTTCCTTTTGTTTGATTTGTGGGAGGAGGGAGGGGGTGGTTGGCAGCGGTTAAAATCCATGTGGGTCCATGCTGTAATCTGTTTTGTTTTGTTTTTCTCTTGACTTTTCTCTTTCATGTTATCTATTCATTTATTCATTAATTCCTTTCTTTCTTTCTTTCTTTCTTTATCTATCTATTTATTTGTTTTAGGTGCATATCCTTAATTGGCAGTTGTAACAATAATAGTAATAGTGAACAAGAAGAAGAAGAAGAAGAAGAAGAACAACAACAACAAGAACAACATCAACAACAGCGGCAACGACAACGACAACAATTGTAACAGATAAATAGATAGATGGATAGATATGAGTGTGTGTGTGTGTGTGTGTGTGTGTGTGTGTGTGTGTGTGTGTGTGTGTGTGTGTATGTGTGTGTGTATGTGTGTGTGTGTGTGTGTGTGTGTGTGTGTGTGTGTGTGTGTGTGTGTGTGTGTGTGTGCGTGTGCGTACGTGCGTGCGTGTGTACGCATGCGCGGTG
>CM065714.1:29780554-29783054 GCA_033310375.1 Conus canariensis | reverse complement strand
ACATGAACTTGACCTTGACCCTGTGTTAACAGCAGAATGTCAGTATCTGGTGTGACCACCTCGAGCATTGATCACAGCTGTGCACCTGCGGTACATCGAGCGCACCAGAGTGTTGGTCTGCCTCTGGGGGACTTGCCACCACACCTGGCCCACAGCGACAGCAAACTGAGCTGCTGTCTGGGGTCTGGGGTTGAGCTGGTTCAACTGCCTCTGAAGGGCATCCCAGAAATGCTCTATTGGGTTAAGGTCGGGAGAACGGGCTGGGTGAGGCAGCAGATTGATGTTGTTCTGCCTCAGGAACGGGCAGTGTGCGGCCTTGCGTTGTCCTGCTGAAACAGGTTCTGTGGATGCCGCTGGAAATGCGGCAGGATGTGGGGCCTCAGAACTTGGTCGATGTAATGAACAGCAGTGACCCCGTTACCACGTCCTGGACCCACATTCTGGAAGATGACTGGCCCAATACGGCGATTCATGCCGATAGCCCCCCAGATCATGATGCTTTCACCACCCCATGGGTCCCTTTCGGTGATGTTGGCATCCGTGAAGCGTTCCCCTGCTCTTCTCCAGATCCGGATGCGGCCATCGCCTGGGTCGACGCAGAACCGGCTTTCATCACTGAAGAGGACTCGGCCCCAGTCCCGATGGCGCCAATGCACGTGGATCTGTGCCCACTGCAGACGGTTCTGGCGATGCTGGAGTGTCAGGATAGGTCGCCGGGCTGGACGCCTGCATTGGAGACCAACTGTGTTCAGTCGGCGACGCACGGTCCTGCTGCTGATTGGCCTGCCATGGTTGCCGACGGTGTTCCTGGCTGTGTTGGCAGCGGTTTGGTAAGGCTCCCGTCGATGCTGACGCAGAAGATGGCGGTCTTGGGCTGCTGTGGTGACCCTCGGTCTGCCGCTCCTCGGTCTGTCATCAGTGGTGTTTCTTGCTTGAAAGCGGTCCAGAAGGCGATAGACGGTGGAAATGTGGACTCCGAATGCAATAGCGACCTGCCTCATTGGAACCCCAGCCTGCAGTTGCCCCATTGCTATGCAACGATCTTGACGAGAAAGTCTCGGCATTATGTTGGCGCCGCTGGAAGGGATAATTTGAACTTTTTGGGGTTTGGAAATTTATAGCCCCACAATCGGGACCACATTGAGTTGCAATTCACATTGATGCACGTGGCGTAGGTAGTCCGCATGGCAAATGCACTCCTCGTGCCAAAAACGCTGACCCGGCAACATTCACCCACTGTTACGAGGTTACAACCGGCCAAGACACCACGTACTGCTAATGTTGTACGTGCCAACGACATTTGCTTGCGTCCTGTTCACAATGTGAACAATCGTGCACTGTCTCTATTTTTCGCGTTTTTTATGCCTCTGAGTATACTTAATTGTTCAGCATTATATATATATATATATATATATTATATATATATATATATATATATATATATATATATATATAAGTGGAAAAAAGAAGAAGAAAAAGAACAAAACTGGACCCCAAACCACTTGGTCGTCTCCTTTCCTATTTTATGCATGTCCAATATTTCTGGTCCCGAAAGGGACCATCTTTCGGGACAGGAGAGCTTAAGTAGTCTCAGCACATAATTTCATTTTCAAATAAACCCCAGGACACAAGTGCTTGTGTCCTGGGCTTTATTTGAAAATGAAAATGTGTAAGTTAAGCTCTCCTGTCCCAGAATAAGGTCCCCTTCGGGACCGAAGTATTGGACATAAATAAATAAAAAAAAGGAAAGGAGAGAACTAAGTGGTTTTGGGGTCCAGTTTTTTCTTCTTATTTTTTCTCCGCCACTTAAATCGTCTCACAGCAAGAAAACGGACCCGCCAGCAGTGAGAAAGTGGCGCTGTCTGGAGTTTTAAGAGAGAGAGAGAGAGAGAGAGAGAGAGAGAGAGAGAGAGAGAGAGAGAGAGAGAGAGAGATACAGCAATAAACAAGTAGGGTAAGTCTTGCTCCCATAAGAAAACCTAACATAGAGTAACTTTATTCAAGACTGGCACAGCCTTTTAAACTTGAATAAAGTCGGACGAATACAAAGATGAACAATCTAATAGTGGGGGGAAAAACAAGCCCAGGACAACAACTTCTCCGTCATCACAGTAATGACATGGCAAAGATTTGAATTTAAGGCGGGAGGGGGGGGGGGGGGTTGAACATGAAGGAAATGGGAACATACAATTAAGAAACTATGTTATAAATATGAAAACTCTTCACTAGCTGCATGAGGAACCATCGTAATCCCTCTTGAAGGCAGATCTATTAAGACTTACATTCAAGTTTAAAAGGCTGTGCCAGTCTTGAATAAAAGTTACTCTATGTTAGGTTTTCTTATGGGAGCAAGACTTACCCTACTTGTTTATTGCTTATTGTTTACTGTTCCCTGCCTCATTTTATTTTCAATATATATATATATATATATATATATATATATATATATGTATGTATGTATAAAAACAAGAAAGGAAAACAGGACACAAGAAGGAATTCG
>CM065714.1:29760554-29775554 GCA_033310375.1 Conus canariensis | reverse complement strand
AAAACAACACAAAAAACCCCAAGAACAACAGCAGTAACAACAATAATAATAATAATAATAACAATAATAATAATAAGAATGATGATGACGATAATGTCATTGATGATAATTGTAAAGATAATAGCAATGGTAAAAACAAGTGAAAAATTTCAATTTTCTAAAATTTGCCATTAGTTATTTACTTACTGATCACCTTTATTTCATTTGACGTACCTGTTCATACTTGACTTATTTATTATCACTTATTCATTTACATAGATGTTGATCAGTTTTCCCACTACAATACATTCCTTTCATATTGTTTTTCTTTGATTTCTTTTCTATTTTCTTGTATAATTTTCTTTTCTTTCCTCTTAATTTTTTTTTATATACGAATTAATATTATGAGTATTCTAGGTTCCAGACTAACTTGTACGATGCAAGAATGACAAACGAGTCCAACTTTAGAATTGAAAACCATAACTACATACAGATGCCAATGTTGCCCCTGCTCAGAGGATTTAAAAAAAGTGCACACTTTCCTTTTCTTTTGCTTTAAGATTGTAATTTTTTTGTTCTTGTTTTTTCCCCCCAGTTATTGCGCAAGGACTGAAACTAATATCAAGCAATTGCAAAAACAGCGGCAACAGCAGCAACATCAGCAAGCAAGCAAACAAATTACATTTTAACAATAACAATTTTCTTTTTATGCCTTTTTCTCTCTCTGCCTTATTCATATATTTACTTTTTCAAAAATCTTTTCTCCTTACCAGAATCATTACCAGACGTGGACGAGCTGGACATTTTCGGGGAGGAGGAGAGCGACTGCTGGCGAACAATGTAAGAATAATGACTAACATACGTTAGTACTCTCCTGCACGAACTATAAGCACATTAAAGTACACTAACCACCGAAACTGAAAAAAAGGAAACTATCCCTACCATCCCTACCCAACAAAGAAACAAACAAACAAACAACAACAACAACAACAACAACAACAACAACAACAACAACAACAACAACAACAACAACAAAACCCAGAGACTACGACGAATAAAAATCGGGGCAAAGTCATGTCAAGTAAAGTAAACAAAACAGATACTGAAGTAGTGATCTCCGCTGATCGTTTGAATAATTATCCCAGCAAATGTTATCAATACAAACACAAAACTGATATTCAGTGGTTGAGTCATACACGTCTTTAGTGGGACCGTTCATGCCCACTTACTCGAAACATTTTGGGTAATATTGTTTACTATGATTTCATGACCTGTGTGTGTGTGTGTGTGTGTGTGTGTGTGTGTGTGTGTGTGTGTGTGTGTGTGTGTGTGTTTGTCGACTGTGCGCACGTGTGCGCGCATGCGTATATGGTGCACGCGCACACGTACGCGCACATGTTTGCACGCACGTACGCGCGCTCACACACAGACAGACAGACACACACACACACACACACACACACACACACACACACACACACACACACACTCATGCGCGCTAGTGGGAATAATAATCCATGTTCTTGTCTTCATGTTTTTGGCGATTTTTTCAGACAGTGTGATCTCAGGTCAGCACATCATTTGTCTTTTTACATTATCATATGTTGCAAAAGGCACAAACGGTACCGTGTGAAATATCAAGAATTTTCCGGTATTCGTCTATGGTTGAAAAAAAATTATAGACAATAGGAGAACATATAATGTGAATATTTGTAAGATATCACTGCATGCACTTTCAGGTGTATAAAGAAATGACGCTGACTTTTCTTTCGATGCAATGCGGTGATTTTTTTTTCCCCAGTCCTGTCTTCTGTGACACCTCAGTGGCATTACACCCACGCCGCTCATTCCGACCCCCGTCCATGGCAACAGCCCGGCCCGGCCCGCACCAGCCCCGGCACCAGCGATTTATGGGGAGCAGTCAATGTCAAGTCGTCAAGAGGCAACCAATCGGAGGAGACACTGCACCGAGTCACTTCGGTGCTGTTCAGTGGTGCGTGTTCTGATCCAACATATGCAGCACACCACCTACTGGGCCCCTGTACTGACGACAATAATTGCTTTATCGCGGAGCCAGCATGAATGGGTTCTCCCACTGGAGAGCGCCACCACGTCCGTCCCCCTTCCCTTCTCCCCCCCCCCCCCCCCCCCGCCCAATGAATTTGCCGAAACCTGTGATCCCGACAGACCCAAATCAAGGCCACAGACGTGGAGAGGACATCAAAACTGATATCATCATGAGAGCATGAAAGACCACAGAATTTGAGATTTTATCTTAAATGCTGATTGATGAAGATGAGGATGATGAAGATACTACGGATTTCCATTCCAGTCTGAGCTGTACCCTACGCTTATTTTCATAATATATCCCGGTGTTAACCAGCCCCGAGAGATACAGACACCTGAAGTGTTGGTCAGGAAATCTGAGCAACACTCAGAGACACACCCATTCAGTGGATGAAACTCGACTGCGTGGTCCCAGTCTTCCCACCAAAGCTCGTAGCAAACTGAACTCTGGGTTGGAACCGATCGGGGCAGAAAAATCCCACAAATGAATGGCGCAATGTGGTGAGTAAATTATTCTTCTGCACCATTAGGGATGTTAAACAGTTGACATGTGAAAGTGGTTTTCTCGGGGTGCATGAGATAATGGTCTGACTGTCCATGTGGGACCAGGCATCAAGCGTGCCAGGGACGGAGGAAGTGGGTGGTGTGTGGCACGGTACTGGCGATGCTGGCTGTACTCACTGCCATCATCCTCATCCCGAACAGCCTGGTGTACGTGGAGTACTATCAGGTCTGTTGTTTGAGGTGTTCGTGGAGCACTGTCACGTCTATTGTTTGTTGTCTTCCTTCTGTCAGATCTGTTGTTGTTGTCTGCGTGGAAAACTATCTATCGTTTTTGTTGTCTGCCATCTGTCAGAACTGTTGTTCTTGTCTTCATGGAGCTCGGACACGTCTATCGTTTGCTGTCTGCCATCTGTCAGAACTGTTGTTCTTGTCTTCATGGAGCATGGACGCGTCTATCGTTTGTTGCCTGCCTTGTCAGGTCTGTTGTTGTTTTCCTTCTGTCAGAACTGTTGTTGTTGTCTATGTGGAAAACTGTCACAGTTAGTATTACAAAGTGTGCTGTTGGTTGTTGTCTACAAATGGAATATTATGTATTGAACGGTTGTTTGCTGTTTACGTAGAGTACTGTCAGGTGTACTGTTGTTTAACGTCTACGTCGAGTACTATTAAATATACTGTTGTCTATTGTCTACTTGGTAAACAAACAAATTATGTATTGATTATTTACTTGGGCATGCTATCAGATGAACAGCATGTTGTCTGAATGGACCTATGTCAGTTAAACTGCCTGTTGTTTTCATTCTTGTCCAGTAAATCGTTAATTGTCTAAATTCATTGAGAGAGAGAGAGAGAGAGAGAGAGAGAGAGAGAGAGAGAGAGAGAGAGAGAGAGAGAGAGAGAGAGAGATGAAAACGAGGCGATCTTTTCCCACTGAGACAAGTTTAATAAGAATTCACCGTTTAACACTTTCTGCCATCATAAGAGACAGACAGGGACCAGTTCCGTTACTTCGTTAGCCCGTTGCCGGAAACGTTTGACAGAAACTGCCGTTTCACGGGCAAGGAAAGATAACTCTCGTCGTTAGTCAACCTCGTTCGTGGTTTTAAGGCTTTCGGATAAACTTTTCGCATCGTAAAACACAATTACACTATGCGTAGCGCTGTTGCCAGCAATAGCAATGCTGGCTACAGTTTATTTTAGTGGAATGAGGAAAAATATTAAATTCATGGCGTTCTTCATTAGCAAAGGGACTTAACAAATGCACACGTCAGCCATCTCGATACCCAGGAACAGTTTCAATGCTTCTGAACTCCATAAACTTATTTTTTCGATCGATTTTCCTCAGTTCGGTGAAAACGGCATCTTGACCGCTTTTTGCGACGGAGGAATTCCCCTTTTTCTCACTCAAAGAGTCCTGCAAACGTCCATTGCGCATGCGCGCTGTTCTGGAAGTGTTAAACGGTACAAAGGCGTCATCGGGAAAATTTGTTTCTGTGAAAACGATCATGAACTTGTTTTGATTTCTATTTTATCTTCAAAGTACCCGTCGACCTCTCTCTCTCTCTCTCTCTCTCTCTCTCTCTCTCCTCTCTCTCTCTCTCTCTGTATATATATATATATATATATATATATATATATATATATATATGTATATATATATATATGCTCTGTGTGTATATATATATATATATATATATATATATATATATATGAGAGAGAGAGAGAGGAGAGAGAGAGAGAGAGAGGAGGAGAAGGGAGAATTTGATAGTGCCTTATTTACACTTCAAGACCTCTGTTTCAGTCCCGTCCTTCCTCGTCATTAGTCTTTCTCATTTCCTTTGTTTCTTTATTTCTTCTTCTTTTCATTCTGTCTTTCTTCGTGTTCTGGGCGTTAATGATACAATTCATCCAGTTTAAGAACAAAGGCACGAGAAACGGCTCTTCATTCAGTCACCCCTCCATCCATCGTGTGTCTCAGTTGGCAGTAAGCCTACGGGACGGATGGACGCATGGAGATTGAATTTAGGGTGCTTATTCTCTTTCCTCCCTTTTTTGTATGCTTTTTTAATCTTCCCATCGTTCTTTCTTTTGCTCCTTTTTCTTTTCTTTTCTTTCTGTGTTTTTCACTTTGGATTCTCTCCCAACGTTTCACCCGTTTGTATCTTGCGCGCACGCATTGTATAGAGAAGCAGGGTATTGCGTTCGGTCTTTTTTGCCTATTCGTATTTCTGTCTCTCCGTAGGATATTTGCAAAGCAGTTGAAAGGATCTCCTTGAAATTTTGTAACGAGGTTTTCAAAAGTCAGTATTTGGAATATCAATTAAATCTGAAATCTTTCGAAGCAACCCTGACAAAATGCTTCAAGGAAACCCGTTCCTTATAATAGTGTGTCTCCACTTTGTGCAGGGAATAGAGACAGGGCGCAGAGTTTGTTTTCCGTCCATTTAGATCTGGTCTAAAGCAATCGTGAAAACCGTTTTCGTTTTGTTTCGTTCTGATTTTAAACCGAACACACCCTTCAATCGTCTTCCGCGTGTGTGTTAAAGATGGCGTTAGCCCGCAGTCGCCTGACAGGTCGGGTGGATCGGGGGCGGACCCTGTACTCCGGGTGCTACCTTTTCACTCCGGACACGGACCTCGTGCTCTTCAAGGCCACGGCGCACCACGTGCACCGCCGGATGGAGGTGCTGACGTCAGATGGTCTGGCAGTGGACCTGCAGCTGTCTCTGCAGTACTTCATCAAGTAAGTCTGGGAGATGCTGGGCCCAGCCTGGACTGGGGCGACGTCTTCTGGACAGACACCACTGAGAAAAGGAGGAGGAAGGTGGGGGAGGGGGAGGAGGAGGGGGTAGGGAGAGGACGAGGGGGTCGGGATGGAACAGGAGAGAGGAAAGATGGGAGGGGCAGTGAGGAGAGTAGAACGGGAGAAAGGAAGGAAGAGAGAACGGAAGAAGGGAGAAGAGAGATGGGAGGGAGGGTTCTGTCTTAACAGAGGGGTGGGGGGGGGGGGGGGAGAGCAAAGAAAAAGGAAGGGAGATGAGGAACGTGAGCACGGAGGATAAAGGACGGGGTGGGGAGAGAAAGTAGGAAGAGAGAAAGGAAGGAAGAAATGGGAAAGGGAGTGAAAGAGACAGAGTTTGGAAGGAAGGAAAGAAGAGAAAAACAAGGAAAGAAAAAGGGGGAGGGAAAAAGGGGAAAAGTTGGGACCGTAGGAACTATAATGTTTATGATGGTATGTTGTATTTCTTCATAAGAAAGACAGCATTATGACACTTCATGACAACGGATGTTGCGCCTATCTTTGTCTTCAAACCATGATGACATGTCATCAGAAAAATAATGACAAAATCTGATGAATGACGAGATTTCTACCGCAGCAAATAATGCGAGCGAATGACTTGGAACAGGCATGGGCAATCCACAGGCGTGGATTGCTATATGTTTCCAAAGCACGCACACACACACACACACACACACACACACACACACACACACACACACACACGCACACACACACACACACACACACACACACACACACACACACACTGTGTGTGTGTGTGTGTGTGTGTGTGTGTGTGTGTGTGTGTGTGTGTGAGAGAGAGAGAGAGAGGGTACTTAGATTTCTTATGAAAACTAAAGCATGCTAGTTTCAGAGCGGCGTAACTACAGGTGGGACAGAAAGGAAGACAGCAAAAGTAAACTGACCGCCAAACGAACATACAAAACAGACACAACCTTTTGGACTCTTTCAAGCAGGACAAACAAGCAAAACACTAAAACGAGAAAACAGTGAAAAAAATGACTCCTTCAAGCATTGTCAGTTTTAAGTGTGGTGGGTGTAATGTGTGCTCTTAAAAAAGAGTTGTATTAAAACAAAAGAGAAAAAACACCAACAACAAAAAGAAATGAACGGATAAATAACACGTGGAATAAAAACAAGGGAGGAGGAGGGGGGGGGGGGGTAAATAGATAAGTAACTAAACAAATTTTTACTTGAACATGCTATAAAAATGGGGTGCAAAATGATAACAATAATAAATAAGTGAAAATAGAAGGAAAAAAACAGTTGAAAATAAATTATTAAGTGAAAGTAAAATAAGGATGTGAAAGCAAGTGGATTAGTGTGGTGGTGGGACGTTGCATGTACGTCGATACTGTGGGAATGGCTAGAGAAGCTGTTTCTGGATGTTGATGCCAAGTGGTCAAAGGTTCCCCAGTTTAGCTTTTCCGTTTTTGAACAGCAATATTCAATTCTTCTGATTATTACCGTCAAAAATAAAAAAAATCATTGTTATTATCATCATTATAACTGTGTTTTTAGTTCATTCATTTTAGCAAATATTCTGTCCCCCACCTTTTCCATTTCTCATTTTTCCATGGTTCTTCTCTTCCCTACCTCTGGTCAACCCAAGAACGCACAGCCCTCACCACATTTCCCACAGATATGGAAAAAAGTTGAGTCATTCTTTTCATTTTTTTTTGGTTTCATTTTTTTTGCCTGAAAGAGACCAGTAGACCGAAACAAGTTGCGTCTTTCTTTTTAATGGTTAAGGTAATTTGTTCGATTGGTTTGGCGATCTCGTAACTCAGCTTTTGCTCCCTTAAGATGAAAAGGCTATTCTTTAAGCTGTCATTTACTGGTCTCGCATTTTTAGCTAGAAAATCTTTTGAATAAACAAAACCTTGCCATGTTTATTGAGTGTTTATTGCTTTTTCTAGTCAACAGTGTTTTCAAATTATTTCATTTCCAGCAACCGTGTTCAGGGGAAACGAAAAATGCATTCTTATTAATTCGATGGCAGATTGAAGAGCAAGACAGAAATGAAATATTTTGGTTCAAATGAAATTATTCTTTGTTCATATTTTTGTTCTCTCAATCTTTGGACATAATTTCACATGCTTTCGTCATAGGATTAAAATCTGCTTCCTGGGACAGAAGTTCATAGGATGTAGTTCTGCGTTGCTCCGCATATAGAATTCCTCTAAAGAAGAAATACATGATACATATGTACATATATAGGCGAGTAAAACAATTTTTTTTATTCAACGCCTATCTTGCGCCGAAGCGGATTAAGATAAGTGATTGCTCGTTCATTTTCGTTGTTCTGAGTGTTTTGTATCTTGTCTGAAGAAGACCTAAGAGGTCGGAACGCGTCGTGTTTTGTCTTGCGATTTGTTTGTGTACGTTTTTTGGCGGTACGCTATCACTAACATTCACATTTTTTTAAACGAAAAATTAGTATTGCTAGGTGATGTAAATCCTTGGTCAAAAGTAAAGAAGGGAGCACTGTTTATGTATCTGAACACAAACAGTCTGTACCCCTTGTCAGAGCCATAGGCGCAAGATCTGTACTGGATGTCTATTGGCTGAGAAGACGACAAGCACCTGCCTTTGTTCTGCCCTTTTTCGCTGGTCCTTTCGTTCCAACAGCGTGTCACCTGTTTGTCTGCCAGAGGGGATGAGCTTGGGGAGCTGCACAAGACGTACGGCGAACACTACGAGGACGTGATGCTAGCCGTGATAGAGAACGAGGTGAAGAACTCGTTGGTGACCTTGACCCTTAACCAGTACCGTCTGGAGAGAGCCACTGTGGAGCGCTACCTATACCAGCACCTGGCTAGCAGGCTGGAAGGACAAGGTAATGTTGTGTTGTTGTTGTTGTTGTTGTTGTTTGATATGTCTGCCCTGCTCTTTTGGCTTTACCGACACTTACCCGTCTTGGGTCGCCTCCTCTCTATGAAGTCGTACTTACCTCCAATCGGTGGATTTAAACACCTTTTCCTGGAGTGTGTGACATGTCCCTTTCTTCAAGGCTCAGATCCTTAACGAAACTGTAGCACCTCAGCATTTGAAATGTTATGTCCTATAAGAATCCAGTTTACGAGCTTGTTATGTTCGTACTTCAGCAGCTGGAAATCGTGTTCCTCAAGGAACTGCTCATGAAGATATCACTTTTTGTTTTGCTTCAATACTTGCAATATTGTGTTCTTTGAGGATATATTTATGTGTTGCGATCAGGCACGTGAAATGTATTCTTCAGGTATGTGTCTGTGGATAGACTGTACGTCAGCGCTTGAAATTGCATCAGTCTTGATATGTTGTCAATCATTTCCCTTGCCTTTCCGATCCTCACCACGTAATGTTCACCGCCAATGTCTTTCTTATCATTGTTTCTCTGCAAACACCCAACTTTTAAGTCTAGTTTCATCTCAGACATCGGAAAAGTTTATGCTATGGGAGCATGACAAGCTATAACCCAAAGCTAACGATGCAGAAATAAGAGTTCAAGCCATCAAACGTCGTCACAACCCCCGGCCTAGCCCATCTTCCCAGATCCGAGTGATACCATCGAATCCGACTGTTTTCCGTTACATGAAGCCAAAGTGATGCCATAAAGTCCATCCGTATTTCATTGCGTTCAATCATGGTGTCGTTGGCCAGCATAACATACTAGCATAACACACTCGAACGTGCCGAAACTGCTTTTTTTTTCTAATCTGCCCAGAATCATTTCCGTTCGTCGTTTCCCCTTGACCCAGATCCTGTCAAGAATTGTTCGGTGGTTTATCATTTCACTCTGCCATGTTCGGGCCTGGCATTTTAATTCTCCTGTCGTTCGTCTACCACAAACATTGTCACCAGATGCTCCCAGAGTTTCGGAATGAAGGCTGTTGTGTGGACTTGATCCGGCTTCTCCATTTTGTCTCGTAACGCCTCTGTTGACTGGCTGTCTACGGAATCGTGCTTGTCACATTTTCAGACAATATCTTGAAACTCTCTGCCCTTATTACCCGACTGATGTTCATCGGTTTTATGGTCTTTCTCCGCTCTCCATGCCTCTAGCCCTCAGTTTCACTATCATACGACCGAGAAAGAGAGAGAGCTGTGGGGAGGAATGAGGGAGGTGAGAGAGAGAGAGAGAGAGAGAGAGAGAGAGAGAGAGAGAGAGAGAGAGAGAGAAGAGAGAGAGAGAGAAGAGAGAGAGAGAGAGAGAGAGAGAGAGAGGAGAGAGAGAGAGAGAGAGAGAGAGAGAGAGAGAGAGAGAGAGAGGAGGGCAAGAAGGAGAGGATTAGGTGATGGTGGTAGCGACAGTCATTCTGCTCAGTTTATCGCAATCAGATCACAAAAAGGCGAAGAAAAAAGTCATTCATAGCAGCATTCCAAAGCAACAAAAATAACAACATAAAAAGGTCATACTAGCAAATGACAGCTGTAGAATGGACGGCAAATGCCCTGACGCGTTGTATATCCAGACAGCCTATTTGTCAGTTTACAACATAAAAAACTAGTATATTGTAAATTGTAAAAAAAAAGGAGGAAAGTAAAAGACTTTCTGGAACGAACCCTAGCTTTTGTGCAGCTCATCAACTTTCATCATTAGGCCAGTCCATTGCCTTTGATTCAGTATCCATTCCTTCTAATAATTTGTCACAGTCGTGGTCTTCACGACCTTCTTGACTAAGCTTCTGTCTGTAAAAGCGCTCGTTCTTTTTCGCAAATTGCTGTCCATAGCGGTCGTGACAATGGTGTGTGTGTGTGTGTGTGTGTGTGTGTGTGTGTGTGTGTGTGTGTGTGTGTGTGTGTTGTGCGCGCGCGCGCGCGAGTGCGGGCATGTATGTGTATGGAGAAGAGGGAAGTTTGATAGGGGTGTATATCCCGTAATATCCATCATCAGATCAGCGATATTTCGATCTCGTTTAAACTTTTCAAAGTTTAGTTCAGATTAGTACAACAGTTTGCGACGTAATGGCGATCTCAGTGGTGGCTTAGGGGCGGTGATAGTGATGGTATAACGACGATGTAACCTTATCGATTTCACTGAAGAAAGACCCTGAATGCGATCGGCGAATCAGACCATTACCATTCTGTGTCTCTGTCTCTCTGTCTCTGTCTTCCTCTTCTCTTCTCTTCTCTCTTCTCTCTCTCTCTCTCTCTCTCTCTCTCTCTCTCTCTCTCTCTCTCTTCTCTTCTCTCTCTCTTTCTCTCTCTCGCTCTTCTCTTCTCTTCTCTCTTTCTCTCTCTCCTCTCTCTCTTCTCTTCTCTCTCTCTCTCTCTCTCTCTCTCTCTCTCTCTCTCTCTCTCTCTCTCTCTCTCTCTCTGTGTGTCGTGGAAGCAGACGACTTTCGTTGTCCGGCAGACACAAGTGACGATGCGTCTCTTGAAGTTCTTTTCTTCCCCCCCCCCCCCCTTCCTGTTGTTCCTTTTCAAAATCATTTTTCTTGCCATTATCTCTTTTTCTTTTCTTGATTCTTTTGTTTTCTTTTTCCTTTTTTCTTCTTTGCTTGCTTTTTTTTCTCGTCTTGTTTCTCCTTTTCACGTGTATCACATAGTTGTTTCAGTATACTTTCATCAGGTGAAAATCTACTGCTGCATGGTTTACTTTGCATAGCAGATATCCTCTCTCTCTCTCTCTCTCTCTCTCTCTCTCTCTCTCTCTCTCTCTCTCTTTCGCTCTCTCTCTTCTTCTATTTGTTATTGTACATATTGCCACAATCATGTTTAACTCCCCACCCCCTGTCTGTCTGTCTGTCTGTCTGTCTGTCTGTCTGTCTGTCTGTCTCTCTCTCTCTCTCTCTCGTATTCCCGTGTATTTAGTTCAACAGTTTTAGCCCCCACCCACCCTCCTCCCAACTCTCTATATCCCTTTGTCTGTCAGTCTGTCTTTCGTTAAGTCTGTCTGCCTGTAATTCTGTCTCTTTCACTCTGGATATGTGTCTCTGTCAGGCGTGTTTATGTTGCTTTTCAGATCAGCATGTTTACGTCAGTGCTGTAGTGTCCTGATCTTCATGATTTTTCGCTTGCTGTCGTGTATTAGTCATGCGACCCTGAAAACATTGTTTTGGTATCTTGAAACATGTCGTAAGTTACATGATTGATAGTTTAATTACCGGTATACATTTGTGAAGAACTATGCATAGAAATCCGTTCACTCGTTAAACCGTGTTCGGAAAAAATGGTGTTTCCTTTGCACGTGTACTTCAATGGAACTCATGTGAATTTTCCAACCACAAACTTTGTGGCCTGTGACATGTTTTACACTTTGTTTGTGTGAAAAATTATCATGGGTGTGTAACTAATTCACCTTAGATGCATGTCCGAGTTGCTCCAACTGTAAACAGGCCAACACGTTAATACCTTTTTTCATTTTATCTTGCGCATAGAACACTATGAACACCACTCCTGTTATTAAAGAAATTAAACTGAACCCCACCATAAACACTCTGTAGAAAAGAGAGAACTATAAAATAGGCATTCTGGCTCACCCACCTCCGCCAGCTCCAACCGGCTGAAGCCGGTTTCGCTGTTGCTCCGCCGGCTTACCCAGAGTGCCTATTTTATAGTTCTCTAATAGTAAACACTTTACAAACATACATAATGTGTAGGATTATCTGTTTTTAACACTAATTTAGAAAACTTTTGAGACTTAAGTTTTTGCTTAATCCTTCGTTTTTCTTGATCGTTTTCAATAACATCATTTTCACGCATACATTCATCAAACATCAAACATACATAATGTGTAGGATTATCTGTTTTATAGTTCTCTGTCACTGGACCGTTAAGAAGTAAACAAACAAAACAATGGGGACTTGGTTAACCATGCCTTTATTCTTAGGAGGGCTATTTGTCAACCAAGTTGGGATTTCATTCTATTGTGAGGAATGACTGGCTATTGAAAGCTATCTGAATAGGGAGTGTCTGAAAGGGGTGGGATGTGTGTTCACACAAGCGTAGAATCGTGGCACGTTGTTGAAGATTATTCTAAGCAGCCACCAAGTGCACTTATTAAAAGCTTGATTCAACAAACAAGACAATTGTATAAAGTACACCCGGCGGCCGCCTGAATAGGCAGCCTGTTGAATAGGACGTGACAAAGCGACGGTCCACCTAGACCGCGGCCGTTAAAGCGTGGCTTTCTGCTATAGGCTGTGACGTGTGCCTGTTTAATATTCATTTCACGCGCTCTAGCTAGAGCGCGGCCGTTCCCTGCTGTGGCTCTTGAGAAGATCGTGTTTCAAGCTGCATTGGTAGTTGAATGGGAGTGGACCAATACTGCCTTATCTCCTCACTATATGAAAACATTGCTTTTAGTTCTTTTCTCATGGAGTAGACTTCAATGAAATAGCAATTCTTGATGAACGGTTTGTGATTCAAGAAGTTCTATCTCTAATTCAGAAGAGATACTGTCTTGCGACATAACACAACACTTTCTAACTGAAAACACGACTGCACTGCACACCCGCAAATGACAAGACAGCTAGGTTTAGTTGCTAACAACACAAGTGCTGGGCGGAAATGTCGTCACTGTTACTAATCAGCTGATTCTATCTAGTCTTGTGATTGGGGGAAGGTAAGAAACATGTTTTGATATGTTTAGAAATTTAGCCGCCTAAATTTATACAATGACGTCTAACGCCTGTACTGAACGACGCCGTCTAAATTTATACAATGCCGCGTGGCGGCCTGACGCCCTTATGTGTAACTTGACACGAACTAGCAAACAGTGCGGCGCTTCGACTCGGCTATTGTGCAGTTGAGTAAGCCAGGGCCAGACATGTCTGACCTAGATACTACATAAAGGCAGAAGGGAGTTGTCTCCCCGGAAAAGAATGTAACAATTAATTGTGAAAAAAAATCGTCATTAAGTCGTTCTAGGTTCTTATTCAAGTCGGCATCACGTTCTTATTCAAGTTCTTATTTAAGTTCTTAACAAGTTTTTATTCAAGTTCTTAACAAGTCAACATCAAGTTTTTAACAAGTCATCATCAAGTTCTTAACAAGTTCTTATTCAAGTACTTATTCAAGTACTTATTCAAGTTCTTAACAAGTCGTCATCAAGTCGTCATTAAGTTTTTATCAAGTCGTCATTAAGTTCTTATTAAGTTCTTATCAAGTTCTTATTTAAGTTTTATCAAGTCGTCATCAAGTCGTTATCAAGTTCTTATTCAAGTCACTTATAATTATTTATTAAGTTCTTAACATATTATTGCATATCAAATGGATCAAAATGAGATTTTGTTGTTGGCAGTTCTGGCATGCTTTTTTGTTCGGCTTCTGTATTTAGTGGCTGAGATTTTTTGGACTGCTTTGGTTTTTGCTGGCGTTGTTTATATATTTTATAACCGTAATAACCACCCCAGCAGCAATGACGCCAAAAATGGCAACTGTTTTAAATTCAATATTCCATGACGACTTTGGTGTTGTAGGTCTTGAATCAACTTGTTCTTGTGTATTTACAGCTGGCATTGAAACAACTGTTGGCGTTGGCGATGTTATGTTTTCATTATGAGTTATATTCTGTGCTTGGAACATTAATTTTTTTTGTTTGTTCCACTCTGCTAATTTTTTTCCTGCTGCAACACGCCCAGGATGAGGAGGCTTTTTACTGGTCACTTTCTCCACCTGATTCAATGTTTTCTGATTCTGCTGATTTTCTGGCTCGGTCATTTTGAAGGGAAACAAAATCTATATGATTAAAAGTAATTAATCCCATGATTAATGGCGATAACAATGTTCCAAATCTGTAATATAGATCACATCCTAGAGACTCTAATGACTTTGTTAAAACTGGATCCTGCGTTAAATCATACATAAAATCTTGTTCAGAATCAATGGGAGCAAATCTACTAACTAGTTTAGTGTACAAACTAAGAACCGTTTGCCCAACACTTTTTACCATTCTTGACCCCAGTTGCGCTTCATACCTGTTGTGATACTTTACAATGTCTTGTGGCGACATTTGTTGAATCTGTTCTATGCTGAATTCATTTCCAAGGTACTGTTTTGTTTTTCCACACGCCGCCAAAGAATACAGCCTTTCCTTTTTGGGCATAATATCTTGGTCATCAACTTGATCATTTGTAAGTTCAGGAAGTAAATCATCGCAGTTCATGTTTTATTAATAAATAAATATTATTTTATTTTTAAAAATGAGCGCCGAAAAAACTATTACTAACCTTGTATACCATTCTGCTGTTATTGGAGGCCTAAGTGTAGGATACACAATGCTTGGTAAAAGCCTGTTAAAAATAAAACCAGCAGATCTTGGCAAACTAGACTTTGAAGACTCAGCAAAGCTAATTGCTGTTATTACAGCTTCATTTGCTACAAAAGATTTTCTAGTTAAGCAAGGAATAATTCCAGACAGTATCAATATGTAAAATTAAAAAAAAAAAACATTTATAAAAATGGCTTCACTCGTAATGATGATTGGTGGCGCTGTGGTTAATGCGCTTGCTTTTAGCGGAAGTAATTACGCATTTAGTAAACTACAAAATAACAATGAGAGAAAAAGACATAACAGAGCTATGGAGCAACTAGCTGCTGCACAAGACACCTATGAAAAGCAAAGAATGGAGCAGTTAGATTTTATTAACGACAGACTTAAACAACAGGGACATGCAGCTTACACATTTAAAGATGTTGACCAGGCAATAAAAGAATATTTT
>CM065714.1:29735669-29760454 GCA_033310375.1 Conus canariensis | reverse complement strand
TTTTTTTTCCCTTTCTCATTTTCTGGTTTTCTTTTCCCCTCCCTTTGGGTCAACCCCAAAAAGCAAAAACCCTCACCAATTTCCAAAATATGGAAAAAAGTTGAGTCATTCTTTTCATTTTTTTTTGGTTTCATTTTTTTTTTGCCTGAAAGAGACCAGTAGACCGAAACAAGTTGCGTCTTTCTTTTTAATGGTTAAGGTAATTTGTTCGATTGGTTTGGCGATCTCGTAACTCGCTTTTGCTCCCTTAAGATGAAAAGGCTATTTTTTTAAAGCTGTCATTTACTGGTCTCGCTTTTTTTAGCTAGAAAATCTTTTGAATAAACAAAACCTTGCCATGTTTATTGAGTGTTTATTGCTTTTTCTAGTCAACAGTGTTTTCAAATTATTTCATTTCCAGCAACCGTTTCAGGGGAAAACGAAAAATGCATTCTTATTAATTCGATGGCAGATTGAAGAGCAAGACAGAAATGAAATATTTTGGTTCAAATGAAATTATTCTTTGTTCATATTTTTGTTCTCTCAATCTTTGGACATAATTTCACATGCTTTCGTCATAGGATTAAAATCTGCTTCCTGGGACAGAAGTTCATAGGATGTAGTTCTGCGTTGCTCCGCATATAGAATTCCTCTAAAGAAGAAATACATGATACATATGTACATATATAGGCGAGTAAAAACAATTTTTTTTTATTCAACGCCTATCTTGCGCCGAAGCGGATTAAGATAAGTGATTGCTCGTTCATTTTCGTTGTTCTGAGTGTTTTGTATCTTGTCTGAAGAAGACCTAAGAGGTCGGAACGCGTCGTGTTTTGTCTTGCGATTTGTTTGTGTACGTTTTTTTGGCGGTACGCTATCACTAACATTCACATTTTTTTAAACGAAAAATTAGTATTGCTAGGTGATGTAAATCCTTGGTCAAAAGTAAAGAAGGGAGCACTGTTTATGTATCTGAACACAAACAGTCTGTACCCCTTGTCAGAGCCATAGGCGCAAGATCTGTACTGGATGTCTATTGGCTGAGAAGACGACAAGCACCTGCCTTTGTTCTGCCCTTTTTCGCTGGTCCTTTCGTTCCAACAGCGTGTCACCTGTTTGTCTGCCAGAGGGGATGAGCTTGGGGAGCTGCACAAGACGTACGGCGAACACTACGAGGACGTGATGCTAGCCGTGATAGAGAACGAGGTGAAGAAATCGTTGGTGACCTTGACCCTTAACCAGTACCGTCTGGAGAGAGCCACTGTGGAGCGCTACCTATACCAGCACCTGGCTAGCAGGCTGGAAGGACAAGGTAATGTTGTGTTGTTGTTGTTGTTGTTGTTGTTTGATATGTCTGCCTGCTCTTTTGGCTTTACCGACACTTACCCGTCTTGGGTCGCCTCCTCTCTATGAAGTCGTACTTACCTCCAATCGGTGGATTTAAACACCTTTTCCTGGAGTGTGTGACATGTCCCTTTTCTTCAAGGCTCAGATCCTTAACGAAACTGTAGCACCTCAGCATTTGAAATGTTATGTCCTATAAGAATCCAGTTTACGAGCTTGTTATGTTCGTACTTCAGCAGCTGGAAATCGTGTTCCTCAAGGAAACTGCTCATGAAGATATCACTTTTTGTTTTGCTTCAATACTTGCATTATTTGTGTTCTTTGAGGATATATTTATGTGTTGCGATCAGGCACGTGAAATGTATTCTTCAGGTATGTGTCTGTGGATAGACTGTTACGTCAGCGCTTGAAATTGCATCAGTCTTGATATGTTGTCAATCATTTCCCTTGCCTTTCCGATCCTCACCACGTAATGTTCACCGCCAATGTCTTTCTTATCATTGTTTCTCTGCAAACACCCAACTTTTTAAGTCTAGTTTCATCTCAGACATCGGAAAAGTTTATGCTATGGGAGCATGACAAAGCTATAACCCAAAGCTAACGATGCAGAAATAAGAGTTCAAGCCATCAAACGTCGTCACAACCCCCGGCCTAGCCATCTTCCCAGATCGAGTGATACCATCGAATCCGACTGTTTCCGTTACATGAAGCCAAAGTGATGCCATAAAGTCCATCCGTATTTCATTGCGTTTCAATCATGGTGTCGTTGGCCAGCATAACATACTAGCATAACACACTCGAACGTGCCGAAACTGCTTTTTTTTTTTCTAATCTGCCCAGAATCATTTCCGTTCGTCGTTTCCCTTGACCCAGATCCTGTCAAGAATTGTTCGGTGGTTTATCATTTCACTCTGCCATGTTCGGGCCTGGCATTTTAATTCTCCTGTCGTTCGTTCTACCACAAACATTGTCACCAGATGCTCCCAGAGTTTCGGAATGAAGGCTGTTGTGTGGACTTGATCCGGCTTCTCCATTTTGTCTCGTAAACGCCTTGTTGACTGGCTGTCTACGGAATCGTGCTTGTCACATTTTCAGACAATATCTTGAAACTCTCTGCCCTTATTACCCGACTGATGTTCATCGGTTTTATGGTCTTTCTCCGCTCTCCATGCCTCTAGCCCTCAGTTTCACTATCATACGACCGAGAAAGAGAGAGAGCTGTGGGAGGAATGAGGGGGAAGGTGGAGAGAGAGAGAGAGAGAAGAGAGAGAGAGAGAGAGAGAGAGAGGAGAGACGAGAGAGAGAGAAGAGAGAGAGAGGAGTAGAGAGAGAAGAGAGGAGAGAGAGAGAGAGGAGAGAGAGAATGGGAGAGAGGAGAGAGAGAGAGAGAGGGATGAGGGCAGAGGAGAGTTAGGTGATGGTGGTAGCGACAGTCATTCTGCTCAGTTTATCGCAATCAGATCACAAAAAGGCGAAGAAAAAAGTCATTCATAGCAGCATTCCAAAGCAACAAAATAACATACATAAAAAGGTCATACTAGCAAATGACAGTGTAGAATGGACGGCAAATGCCCTGACGCGTTGTATATCCAGACAGTCTATTTGTCAGTTTACAACATAAAAAACTAGTATATTGTAAATTGTAAAAAAAAAAGGAGGAGAAAGTAAAAGACTTTCTGGAACGAACCCTAGCTTTTGTGCAGCTCATCAACTTTCATCATTAGGCCAGTCCATTGCCTTTGATTCAGTATCCATTCCTTCTAATAATTTGTCACAGTCGTGGTCTTCACGACCTTCTTGACTAAGCTTCTGTCTGTAAAAGCGCTCGTTCTTTTTCGCAAATTGCTGTCCATAGCGGTCGTGACAATGGTGTGTGTGTGTGTGTGTGTGTGTGTGTGTGTGTGTGTGTGTGTGTGTGTGTGTGTGTGTGTGCGCGCGCGCGCGCGAGTGCGGGCATGTATGTGTATGGAGAAGAGGGAAGTTTGATAGGGGTGTATATCCCGTAATATCCATCATCAGATCAGCGATATTTCGATCTCGTTTAAACTTTTCAAAGTTTAGTTCAGATTAGTACAACAGTTTGCGACGTAATGGCGATCTCAGTGGTGGCTTAGGGGCGGTGATAGTGATGGTATAACGACGATGTAACCTTATCGATTTCACTGAAGAAAGACCCTGAATGCGATCGGCGAATCAGACCATTACCATTCTGTGTCTCTGTCTCTCTGTCTCTGTCTCTCCTCTTCTCTTCTCTTCTCTCTTCTCTCTCTCTCTCTCTCTCTCTCTCTCTCTCTCTCTCTCTCTCTCTCTTCTCTCTTCTCTTCTCTCTCTTCTCCTCTCGCTCTTCTCTTCTCTTCTCTCTTTCTCTCTCTCTCTCTCTCTTCTCTTCTCTCTCTCTTCTCTTCTCTCTCTCTCTCTCTCTCTCTCTCTCTCTCTCTCTCTCTCTCTCTGTGTCGTGGAAGCAGACGACTTTCGTTGTCCGGCAGACACAAGTGACGATGCGTCTCTTGAAGTTCTTTTCTTCCCCCCCCCCCCCCTTCCTGTTGTTCCTTTTCAAAATCATTTTTCTTGCCATTATCTCTTTTCTTTTCTTGATTCTTTTGTTTTCTTTTTCCTTTTTTCTTCTTTGCTTGCTTTTTTTTCTCGTCTTGTTTCTCCTTTTCACGTGTATCACATAGTTGTTTCAGTATACTTTCATCAGGTGAAAATCTACTGCTGCATGGTTTACTTTGCATAGCAGATATCCTCTCTCTCTCTCTCTCTCTCTCTCTCTCTCTCTCTCTCTCTCTCTCTCTTTCGCTCTCTCTCTCTTCTTCTATTTGTTATTGTACATATTGCCACAATCATGTTTAACTCCCCACCCCCTGTCTGTCTGTCTGTCTGTCTGTCTGTCTGTCTGTCTGTCTGTCTCTCTCTCTCTCTCTCGTATTCCCGTGTATTTAGTTCAACAGTTTTAGCCCCCACCCACCTCCTCCCAACTCTCTATATCCCTTTGTCTGTCAGTCTGTCTTTCGTTAAGTCTGTCTGCCTGTAATTCTGTCTCTTTCACTCTGGATATGTGTCTCTGTCAGGCGTGTTTATGTTGCTTTTCAGATCAGCATGTTTACGTCAGTGCTGTAGTGTCCTGATCTTCATGATTTTTCGCTTGCTGTCGTGTATTAGTCATGCGACCCTGAAAACATTGTTTTGGTATCTTGAAACATGTCGTAAGTTACATGATTGATAGTTTAATTACCGGTATACATTTGTGAAGAACTATGCATAGAAATCCGTTCACTCGTTAAACCGTGTTCGGAAAAAATGGTGTTTCCTTTGCACGTGTACTTCAATGGAACTCATGTGAATTTTCCAACCACAAACTTTGTGGCCTGTGACATGTTTTACACTTTGTTTGTGTGAAAAATTATCATGGGTGTGTAACTAATTCACCTTAGATGCATGTCCGAGTTGCTCCAACTGTAAACAGGCCAACACGTTAATACCTTTTTTCATTTTATCTTGCGCATAGAACACTATGAACACCACTCCTGTTATTAAAGAAATTAAACTGAACCCCACCATAAACACTCTGTAGAAAAGAGAGAACTATAAAATAGGCATTCTGGCTCACCCACCTCCGCCAGCTCCAACCGGCTGAAGCCGGTTTCGCTGTTGCTCCGCCGGCTTACCCAGAGTGCCTATTTTATAGTTCTCTAATAGTAAACACTTTACAAACATACATAATGTGTAGGATTATCTGTTTTTAACACTAATTTAGAAAACTTTTGAGACTTAAGTTTTTGCTTAATCCTTCGTTTTTCTTGATCGTTTTCAATAACATCATTTTCACGCATACATTCATCAAACATCAAACATACATAATGTGTAGGATTATCTGTTTTATAGTTCTCTGTCACTGGACCGTTAAGAAGTAAACAAACAAAACAATGGGGACTTGGTTAACCATGCCTTTATTCTTAGGAGGGCTATTTGTCAACCAAGTTGGGATTTCATTCTATTGTGAGGAATGACTGGCTATTGAAAGCTATCTGAATAGGGAGTGTCTGAAAGGGGTGGGATGTGTGTTCACACAAGCGTAGAATCGTGGCACGTTGTTGAAGATTATTCTAAGCAGCCACCAAGTGCACTTATTAAAAGCTTGATTCAACAAACAAGACAATTGTATAAAGTACACCCGGCGGCCGCCTGAATAGGCAGCCTGTTGAATAGGACGTGACAAAGCGACGGTCCACCTAGACCGCGGCCGTTAAAGCGTGGCTTTCTGCTATAGGCTGTGACGTGTGCCTGTTTAATATTCATTTCACGCGCTCTAGCTAGAGCGCGGCCGTTCCCTGCTGTGGCTCTTGAGAAGATCGTGTTTCAAGCTGCATTGGTAGTTGAATGGGAGTGGACCAATACTGCCTTATCTCCTCACTATATGAAAACATTGCTTTTAGTTCTTTTCTCATGGAGTAGACTTCAATGAAATAGCAATTCTTGATGAACGGTTTGTGATTCAAGAAGTTCTATCTCTAATTCAGAAGAGATACTGTCTTGCGACATAACACAACACTTTCTAACTGAAAACACGACTGCACTGCACACCGCAAATGACAAGACAGCTAGGTTTAGTTGCTAACAACACAAGTGCTGGGCGGAAATGTCGTCACTGTTACTAATCAGCTGATTCTATCTAGTCTTGTGATTGGGGGAAGGTAAGAAACATGTTTTGATATGTTTAGAAATTTAGCCGCCTAAATTTATACAATGACGTCTAACGCCTGTACTGAACGACGCCGTCTAAATTTATACAATGCCGCGTGGCGGCCTGACGCCCTTATGTGTAACTTGACACGAACTAGCAAACAGTGCGGCGCTTCGACTCGGCTATTGTGCAGTTGAGTAAGCCAGGGCCAGACATGTCTGACCTAGATACTACATAAAGGCAGAAGGGAGTTGTCTCCCCGGAAAAGAATGTAACAATTAATTGTGAAAAAAAATCGTCATTAAGTCGTTCTAGGTTCTTATTCAAGTCGGCATCACGTTCTTATTCAAGTTCTTATTTAAGTTCTTAACAAGTTTTTATTCAAGTTCTTAACAAGTCAACATCAAGTTTTTAACAAGTCATCATCAAGTTCTTAACAAGTTCTTATTCAAGTACTTATTCAAGTACTTATTCAAGTTCTTAACAAGTCGTCATCAAGTCGTCATTAAGTTTTTATCAAGTCGTCATTAAGTTCTTATTAAGTTCTTATCAAGTTCTTATTTAAGTTTTATCAAGTCGTCATCAAGTCGTTATCAAGTTCTTATTCAAGTCACTTATAATTATTTATTAAGTTCTTAACATATTATTGCATATCAAATGGATCAAAATGAGATTTTGTTGTTGGCAGTTCTGGCATGCTTTTTTGTTCGGCTTCTGTATTTAGTGGCTGAGATTTTTTGGACTGCTTTGGTTTTTGCTGGCGTTGTTTATATATTTTATAACCGTAATAACCACCCCCAGCAGCAATGACGCCAAAAATGGCAACTGTTTTAAATTCAATATTCCATGACGACTTTGGTGTTGTAGGTCTTGAATCAACTTGTTCTTGTGTATTTACAGCTGGCATTGAAACAACTGTTGGCGTTGGCGATGTTATGTTTTCATTATGAGTTATATTCTGTGCTTGGAACATTAATTTTTTTTGTTTGTTCCACTCTGCTAATTTTTTTCCTGCTGCAACACGCCCAGGATGAGGAGGCTTTTTACTGGTCACTTTCTCCACCTGATTCAATGTTTTCTGATTCTGCTGATTTTCTGGCTCGGTCATTTTGAAGGGAAACAAAATCTATATGATTAAAAGTAATTAATCCCATGATTAATGGCGATAACAATGTTCCAAATCTGTAATATAGATCACATCCTAGAGACTCTAATGACTTTGTTAAAACTGGATCCTGCGTTAAATCATACATAAAATCTTGTTCAGAATCAATGGGAGCAAATCTACTAACTAGTTTAGTGTACAAACTAAGAACCGTTTGCCCAACACTTTTTACCATTCTTGACCCCAGTTGCGCTTCATACCTGTTGTGATACTTTACAATGTCTTGTGGCGACATTTGTTGAATCTGTTCTATGCTGAATTCATTTCCAAGGTACTGTTTTGTTTTTCCACACGCCGCCAAAGAATACAGCCTTTCCTTTTTGGGCATAATATCTTGGTCATCAACTTGATCATTTGTAAGTTCAGGAAGTAAATCATCGCAGTTCATGTTTTATTAATAAATAAATATTATTTTATTTTTAAAAATGAGCGCCGAAAAAACTATTACTAACCTTGTATACCATTCTGCTGTTATTGGAGGCCTAAGTGTAGGATACACAATGCTTGGTAAAAGCCTGTTAAAAATAAAACCAGCAGATCTTGGCAAACTAGACTTTGAAGACTCAGCAAAGCTAATTGCTGTTATTACAGCTTCATTTGCTACAAAAGATTTTCTAGTTAAGCAAGGAATAATTCCAGACAGTATCAATATGTAAAATTAAAAAAAAAAAACATTTATAAAAATGGCTTCACTCGTAATGATGATTGGTGGCGCTGTGGTTAATGCGCTTGCTTTTAGCGGAAGTAATTACGCATTTAGTAAACTACAAAATAACAATGAGAGAAAAAGACATAACAGAGCTATGGAGCAACTAGCTGCTGCACAAGACACCTATGAAAAGCAAAGAATGGAGCAGTTAGATTTTATTAACGACAGACTTAAACAACAGGGACATGCAGCTTACACATTTAAAGATGTTGACCAGGCAATAAAAGAATATTTTCTAGTAACAGGCAAACAAGTTGAAACATTGTCCCCACAAAATTTAGTGACTTTTATCAACCATCAGAAAAACAAAAGATGCAAGAAATATTGTTTATTGTCTTTGGCATGACCGCTGTGTATTTTGTTGCACAAAGTATTGGCTGAATAAAAATGTACAAAATCTATTATTCTCCAAAAGGATATTGGAAGGGAATAACAGCAATTAAAAAGCTTAGCCAAGCAGCGGGAGTCAGTGAACAAACAGCAAAAGAATGGTTATCTAAACAAGCGATTTGGCAAATTTATTTACCAGCGCCTAAACGAATACAAAGACCACACTTTGTCAACACAATACCGAACGACACCCATCAAATGGATCTTCTATATTTACCCCATGATACGATTAGACGAAAAAGATTTAAGTACGCACTTACAGTCATTGACATAGCTTCAAGATACAAAGATGCTGAACCATTAACACAAAAGAGTGCTTCTGCTGTTGCTGTCGCTTTACAACTGATATATCAACGAGGACCCTTAACTTATCCTCGCATGATTCAAGTCGATGATGGAAAAGAATTTAAAGGTCAAGTGAATCAATTATTGTTAAAACATAGAGTTACCATTAAAAGAGGCATTCCGGGTGTTCACAGATCACAGGGTTTGGTTGAAAACTTTAACAAACAGTTATCTGAAAGGCTTTTTTCCTACCAGTATCACAGAGAGCTGATTGACAATTCTCGCAACACAGAATGGGTTAGAAGACTGCCCTCAGTTCTACGTGCAATGAATAATGAAGAATTTAAAGGTCTAAAACCAGTACAAGCAATCAAAAAACAAAAAATAAATGTTGTTGAAGGAGAGTCTTCATCAAGCAAACTATTACCATTTGGTTTGAAAGTGAGATACCTTTATTTACCGGGAGAAGCAGAAGGGGACACTCGCATTAGGGCAACAGATCCAGTTTGGAGTGTTGATCCATATGAAATAAAAAGAATTGTGAAAATGAATCCGCCCGTGTATTATTTACGAGAAACTGACACAACAAAACGGCCGGCCCCTCAAAGATCTTTTGTGAAAGAAGAACTGCAAATAATCCCGCCAGACACAGTTCCGCTTAATTAATTTACGTAAATATATTTGAGTTTAAAATGGAAGCTCAAAAGGAAGAAATCTTACATGAAACTAAAATGATGATAAAAAAAGAGACCTTAAAATTAATACAAGAATCATATGATACGTGTTCAGCTATTAAGGAAACAATTAAGTGGATTCATCGGTACACGGCAACGCATCCTGATCGCCTACGATCCCAAATTTTGATTATCAGAATAACGGATAAAGAATATCTTAAAAAAATAAAAAAAATTCGTGCACATCAAGCAAACATGAGAAAAATTTTGTCTGAATTGGATATTGATATGATTGAGCTTCTAGATAAATTTGAGGAAAAATATAAACCCGCGGATGAAGAAGGTATGTAATTATGCTGTTTTCCAATGCCCGATTGCATATGAAAACTCTGGATTAACAAACACACGTTTTGTGTTTGTTCTATCTAATGACTTCTTTGTTACAACAGTTGTGTTGATCTCATGTAGATTAGATCGTAGTTTTACGTTGTCATGATGAAAAGTCTTATTGTCAAACAATGCTTTTTTATAGTTGTCATGGGATATGCTTGATTGCACAACACTACGAGATATTCCCTTTGCTTTTTTAACAACTTTTTTTTGGCTTGAAAGACTGTGCATTTTCGACCTCAAACCAACAAACTCCTTGATCACACCTCCAGATAATTCATCCTTCATCTTACCTAAAACCTTCTTGTTAACAGTTGAATGCAAAGGCGAATCTTTAGGATAATCAGATGTGTCGTACCATCCCGCATGCCCTTTAGCTACTTCTAATTCCATGTCTTTATAGATATCTTCAGTAGGGATATCTATAACAAAGGAATCTGTATCTGTGTACAGAACTCTGGACTCAGGATACAAGGGTTTAAAGTAGTCGTAAAGAAATTCTAACATCAAAAGCTTCGACAGCTCTAAAACAGTAAACCCAATAAAAACGGGCTTATCCAATTTGACTTTTTTTTTTTCATCATTATGCCAAAAAGCTGATCATGAAATCTTCTGAAGTCCTGATAATTAGGTTTAGAAGTTAGCTTAATTGCATCGTTCTCTCTGGTGACCAATCTAACATCTTTACGCTTGTGCGGATTCTCCATAGTCTTTCCAAAACAGCTGTTGTTCATCAACTTGAAAAAGTCTTTTTCTGAAGCATCTGTGGATTTAGTTCTGAGATCAGTGTTCTTCATTATGTATGGTTTCATGAACTGTTCTTGATCAAATGCAATTATACGATGAACAGCTGTCAACTTTAAACCATGTCTTAAATAAAATTGTAGAAGCCTGTAATGGCAGACATAATTTTTTTTGCCTCGAAGATTAGGCACAAGTTTAGGTGGTTCTGTTTTTGCCATCTTTAGACTTTCTGCTGCTAATGGATAGTCATTATGGTAATCATGGAGTTCCTGAGGATATTCTAAGTCAACTTCTAGAATGTATCCACACTGTTGATCTGGCGTCAAACTGCCCAACCACTTTAATGCTTTTTGAATATTATCCGTATCTGTGTACATTTTAAAGTTGCGTAATGGAAGTGATTGCGCCATTGCCCATCCATACAGATTGTTTGCATCTAAATACATGAGATAGTTAGACCTTTTACTTGGATCATAGTCGTCCAAGTATTTGTTGTTTGCTTTACAGTAATGGTGCGACGCCATACTGATTCCTCCACGCAATCCGTTTTCAATCATCTGAAGCATTGGCAGGTCAGACAATAAATCAATTTGTACTCCAGTAAATTTTAAGAAAGCGTCCCAGCTCATCCCGGGCGCAGAAATGTAATGCGCGGGATCCAGGCTGTAATGTTTCATGCAGGTCTTCCTATAATTTTCAAAGATATCCGCCAACAAACAGGTATCCGCCATTAAATAAGAATCATGATAGTCTCCCATCGTTTTACACTCTAACTTCTGCCACGCATCTTGAGCATGCTGGTAATCAGAATCACTGATGTCCTTTCCTCTGAGACTAGAAAAGAACGCGCCTTTAGGCGGAAGTGTATCTTCGTCAAACCTTTGCCAACTGTTCATGTACTCATAAGGGTAAACGCCCTTTCTAACAAGAGTTGGGTCAAAATATTCTTCTGTTATTGGGCAGGACTTTAAGGACATAGCCAGTGACTCTAATGAACCCATCATGTGTTGCATAGAGTCGTAGAAAGACATGTTATTTAAAGTGAAACACATGTACTTTTCTGATGACTGTGCAATGCATGACACCCTGAAGTCGCTGGTTACTGCTTGCATTATAAGGTGAGAGTCGTAACCTCGCAAGTTGTGAAAGAATATAGGCAGCTTCCATGTCTTTGGTTCAAACTTTAGTTGAAGATTGCATTTACTGTGTGCTGCTCCTCTAAACTTTCCACTAATGTGATCATGGTCTCTTACTGTTGGATTCTCTGCGGTGGCAACCAAGGCCGCCCCACAAATCCAACAGTGAGTGGCTGAGTCATACTGTTGTTGGTCTTCAGGCGTCATTATGATTTCAGATAAGTTTAGATTATTAGAACAGGCATTACGCACTTGCTGCATGCGTTTTAAGAAGTATTTTGCAGCATTTGGTCCTCTGTATAATTCTGGCTTTGAATGGGCGCCATCCGACCTAACAATGATGAAGGCAAATGAGCAAATCTGATGATTACTCATTAAGACTGTTTTAGGAAGTTTCTGTGGGGTTGGTCCTTCATAAGGAACAATGAGTGATTCGAAGTCTGCGTAAACAACATATGGACTAGTTTGCAACCGTTTCCAGTTCTTAAAACTAACTTTACTGCCTTCTCCGGGCGTAATTAGTTCTGTATCACAGTCAACTGGGCTAATACAATGTTTTACATGTTCGCTCGCAGCTTGAACGGACGGAATTCTTGTTAAACATTTTCTACAGAATTCTTGTTTGCTATGTTGTTTTGTAGTATGCACTAGTAATCTACTCATTGTGCGTATTAGAGTGTAGTGCAACCCATTAAGGCTTTGCATTAGAAGTAAGTCTACATGAGTTTTGGTTGGTTCGCCTATTGTTGGACTGTTCTTTGACACTCTAATTGGCAGAAGGTTGGTTTCTTCAGACCATGTATAGACATTAACAGTTATTGGTGGATTTTGTTTTTCAAACTGATCAATTTTGTCTACAGCCATAGGAAATTCAAGGCCGTTAAAGTTAAGATCATTGGCCCACTGTAAATAGTTAGATACTCTCTCTGCATTTTTGGCAACGTGATGCAGCCTAGCAAGAACGCACCACATAAAACATTTGTCGTCTGAATTCTTTATGTTCAAAACTGCTCTCTTTGCAACTAATGTTGGAGGCAGTGGAATGTAAGACTTGCCTACAATCGGCTCATACTTAGCCTGTCTTAATCTGATGTCTAGGACTTCGCCCTCTGACCAACCAGAGCCTCTCATTTTAGCTGCTTCAGAGGCTTCATTAAACTGTGTAAGAAGTTGATCTGCCCAACCAGGTGTTAAGTCATTATGAGAAAGAATAGTCTGCTGTTTAGTTGAGACCCAGACTTCTAGATTTTCTTCGTTTATTGTTATATAGTCGATTAAAACAACTACCCTTACTTTAACTGGAGGGTTTATTGTTAGTTTACTTGGAACTTGAGAAATAGCATGTACAACGCTTGCTTGCACGTTTGTTGGATCAATAACTTCTAAAACGACCTCATTTAAAGCTTTTGACAAACGCTCTTCCTCGAGCATTGCTTCAAACAATTCATCTGAACCTTCATATATCTTATCCATGTTGAGTTTCTTTTCTAACTCAAAATATTTATTTAAATTAAAAAAAAAAAAAAGTTAATCAGAATCAATATCAACGGTCTTTTTGTGCTTGGACTCATAAACTAAAGTATAAACGCCCTTTGGTGTTGTTAATGTGAGCTGTTTAGAACAGAGTTTAATGTCTCGTTTACTTTTTTTAAGCATTCCTTTTTTATCTGGTCGGTGTCTGGTTGTTGAGAAAAAGTTGCCCTTGCCTTTCTTTGAAGATCAAACTTTTGTCTTTTGTAGTCCTCAAAATCAGCCTGTAGGCGACTAAATTCTTCATCCGTGATGTTTGAGTCAGCAAGTGCTTTATTTATTGTCAGTTTGAAGGAACTAAGTTTAGCTGTTATTAGTTGAACCATAGCTGTGTGCTTTTGGAGTTTAGCTTTTATTTTTTTGCTGACAGCACTTACAGCCAATGAACACAGGCCAAGAGTTAAAGACAAACCACCTAGAGGTATAGCTACCGGTGCACCTACGCCTGTTGCTAAGAGACCTACACTTGTTCCTGCTGTTAAAGCACTAACCGCCGATGCTCCAGTATTAACATATGTAACAGCATTAAAGACAGCAGAATACCTTCGTTTGGTTTTACTGTATTTTGAAAGGTCCTGCTCTAGTTTTTGTTGCATTTGTGTAATGTTGGTTAATCTGAAAGTTTTTATGTCTACAGCAGCAGAATTGCCTACTATCTCTTCTTTGGGCACTTTTGGATAAGTCGTAACAGACATGCTTTTTAAAAATAAAAATAATTTAGTATTGGATATCTTTTAATCTGTTATCTTGAATATTCAGCTGCGCATCATATATTAAAAACAAATGTACATTAAGTGGTTTATCACTCTCTTTTTCTTTATCAATTTGAATGTTTATTACGTCTTTAACTGTTCTCCCACTCCCATGCAACTGATTATCCTCTGTTGACCTTAGGTCAATCCATAAACCGTATTTCGTTGTTAAATATTCATCAAGTCTAACACTGTGAAGGTGTAGATCTTTAGACACAAGGTCTACTGTTGGACTTCTAGACCTCCCGCCTCCAAACAATTTTCTTATTTCATCAAAATGATGATAAGGTTTAAGCCCGCTACCGTAGACTTGGTTAGGACTACCCTCAATTGAACATTGTACTTTCGTTATTTTAGGATTGATAAACTTTTCACTTTGTCTTTTGAATGGTTCTTCATCTTCACACAGCAATAAAATACCTTTAAGGGATCGTGCTGCGGCGCTAAAACTAAAATTCCATATAGTGTCTGCTCTGCTTTTAGGATATTTTGAATGATGAATCACTCTTTCGTAATATATTGCTAATTTTGACTGATATTGTTGCTCAATCAGCCTTGCTAAGTTAGGGTTGCTAACAATGTCAAACTCTAACGAGATGTCGAAAATGCTGTACTTGGAATCAGTGTCTGTAGATTTAATGACACGTTTGTATTCATTAAAAGTTAGTTCATATGACAATCTGTCTTTTAATGCTCCTTGAAAGTATGGCGCATGCGCTTTTAACAACTCAAAATCTAAGGGTATAGAAAAGCGATTTCCATAAGCAAAACTTACAGCTTCATACTTGTTGCCGGCTTTAGCATCTTCGGCGTCTATTCTGTGTTTTAGTGCTTCGTTATTTTCGATTCCTTGAAACGCAAGATCGGCCCTTTCATTATCGGTTAGCCATAGATCACAATAGATTAGAAATATGTCTGCATTGTGTAAAGAAAATATTTCTTGCCCCTCAAGTTTTATAGAAATTTTCTTAACGATTGCCCGTCCCAGATTCTGGACTACTGTCCTGTTTTCGTCTGTTGCTGATTCGAGTTCTATTTTGAAAGTAAGCCGTGCAGATCCCGGCACAATCACTTCATCTGCTCCTAGGTCTGGAAATTTAACAGTAAGAATTTGATCTGAATCAATAGTAGATGGATTATTTGGAACAATAATATTCTGTTTATTTCCCTTCACGCCAAAGGGCTCTTTCAGTCTTCTATGCGGGTCAAGAATTGAGCCATATGCTTGTGACATTTTTTTATAAAACAAAATAAAAAGTTAATTGTTTAAAAACATGGCAGAAGAAGATTATGATGTTTTTGATCCTGGAGACGACATGAGTGAAATGACGCCTTTGACACATCCATTACAATCATTGCGGCGTGAATTAACAGAAAGTAAGGTCAAATCATTTTATCAAAGTTTAGGCCAAGAACCTCCTGATTTTATAGACCCTAATGATTTTGAAACAAAAGATGGCCATTTGATTTTTAAAAACGAGCAAGGACAACCTGTACAGCTTACATCTAAACCAGACCCATCAAAGTTTTTAGCAAAGACTACAATTAGACAAAGGCTCAGTGTGAGCGATCAAAATCGCCTTGGCATTGCTAAACCGCGAAGATTAGACAGTGAGGCAGTTGCTAAACTTCAAAACACACTACAAGAACTCCCAACAGAAAACCAAATACAAAACATGGAACTTAAAGATTTAAGCTCAACAACAGACGAAATAATACAAGCAGAAACCAGTTTTTCAGAAGAAACAGCATTAAAAACTATGCACGATCCGCCGCTACCTATGAGAGAAATAACGGCCCTTGATCATGCTTTGAGAAGCATCAGAGGCGAATTAACAAACAATTTAGCAAAACTGGGTGAACTAGATGAGCATATAAAAAGAGAAAAAGAAAAACTAGTTGAGGCTGATGACCACAACTTAGGACCTGGTGTTAAAGAAAGAATAACACAAAGACTAAAAGATCTTGAACAAGAGAGATCAGCAAGACTAGAAGTGTTGTCTAATAACCGAGAACAATTACGAACTCAAGTGAGCAGAATAAGAGAAACTATCCAAAGAATTTTATATGAAGACACAACGTTAGCAGAACGAATAAAAACACTGTTTAGAGAGCAAGGTGTCACATTAGCAAGTGTTATAACAGCCTTAGGATTTGCAATAAGTACACTGGTGTTGGCTATTACAGGCGGCGGTGGTGGGGGGGGTAGTGCCTCCGCCACCATCTCCTCCACCTGATAAATCATGGGTAAAAAAACAACTTGATCATCTTGCAAGTTTATTAAAAAAATTAGCCAGTAAGGCAATAGATTCTTTGCCTGGTATAATAGGAGGGATCGTTAGCTGGCTTTTGTCTGCCGCAAGTAAAGTAGTTGGCTTTATGGCTGAGCACTTATGGGCATTAGTTGTCTTAATAGTTGGGTTACTTTATAGTAAGATAAAGACCAAGTAATCCTAGGGCAGTTAATCCAATAACAAGTGCCGTCTTTTCATATTCATGGTCATCACGAACAAAGTCCGCGTCTTCAATGGTCTTTGGGCTTTGGGCCTTGGGGATTGGATGGGGTTTTGAGGGGACTTCTTTTTTTATTGCTATTGCTGGCTTAGAATTTATGTCGTTTTTCCCGACCTTCTCTTCTTTACCAGCCACAAGGATTTCATTGTTGTAGTTTATTATTGTTCCTACCTGGAGCCTGAGGTCAGAAGGCAGCATGTATAAACCAGTGCCGACAGCAAAGTCTACTTTCGATCTTGCGTATTGCAAAACATTTTGGTACCTTTTAATACTTGAAGGCAAATCAATTGCAGAATTAATAGAATCCTCTAAATTTGCTAAATACTGTTTTTGGGCGTCAAAGCCAGTAGAAGGATCAATTATGTTTGATCTCGTTTGTGCTTGCGAACCTAGCAAACACCAAACATAAGTACGAATAGAGTCGTTTATTCGTTCTATTCCCGCTCTAGTTAGACCCTTAGAAGTATCCAAAATAAATGTTGTCCATGCTGTTTTATGCTCTTGCTCTATGGACCCGAGGTGAACAGTTGTGCCTGAAGAGAAAGATGTGTAAGGAGGATTCCAATCATAGTTATACTTTCTGTGCACGCCCCAAAAATAAAGGGTGCCTAAACCATGATTAAGATCCAACTTTTGTCTAAAGTCTGTCTTTGGGTCAATATCAAATTCGTTACAGATCCTTTCAAAAGCCTTGTAATCTATTCTGTTGCTGAATGGATTAAACGTTTTGTCATTTGGTAATGGCGCTTGCAGTTCAGACAAAATACGTCTGAAGGTGTAATAAAAATGAAATCTATACACTGACCTCACCAAAGGAACAGGATGATTTAAATGATCAGCATACGACACTCCACACCCAGTTGATGCACAAAACACAACAAAGTTTAACTGGTTCTGATAAAACTGCATCGGATGACTAAACCACACTTTCGGGATGTGGTCTTTTTTAATAGGAGGGTTAAGATATCTGTTTAATGGAGTACTAACCTTTACTTGAAAGGCGTCAGACTGAGTCACAGAAATGTCAAGGGTGTCAGTTGTTATATTTTTAGGACTGTAGTGCGGCCCAACAGAATATTTTGCATTAGTATATTTGAATGCACTCATTTTTAAATTTGTTTTAAAAATGTTTGTAACAATAACAACTCAAGACAGTCCTTCGTTTTTAGAATATGCTATTGATAATGAATGCGGAACCCAAAGGGTCGCACTCCATGAAATTTTTTACAAAGTCGTATGGTTTAATATAACTAAATCCAAGAAAAATAATAAGATTACAAAATTTGATAATAGAGGAAACTTAGTTAGCCAGTTAACCATACCTGATGGTTATTACGGGTTTTGCTCGCTAAAAGAAGCAATGAGTAACTTCGACATTACTCTCAAACTTAACAATGCAAATTTGAAAATAATGTTGACATTCAAACCTGAAGAAGAAGAAGTAAGTTACCTTTTTGATGGAGAGCTAGCTAAAATGTTAGGCTTTGCAACTGACAATTATGCCATTCATGAATTTAGAGTTGCACCAGACGAAACTACTTATGAGGGAGAATATCCGCTCGATCTTGCATTACATTCATTACTCTATGTTCATTTGGACGAGCTGAGCACTGATGAAAACTTATATGATGGAAAGCCCTCAACTGTTTTAAGAGCTCTTCCATCAGGGAAAGCTGCATATTGCGATTATGAAATTATACAATTCCCTAATTTACAGTTTAAAAGATTAGCTTGTGGGAGGGTCAGATCATTTAATATAAAGATCACAGATAAAACAGGGAAAGTCGTAAAATGTGATAACCTGCACATTGTTTTGGAAATAAAATAATAAGGTGTACTAAAAAATAATGTCACGTGGGCCAGAAGAATCAGGAGTTACATTAGCGCCTGAGAGGTGTGTAACTTTAGAATTAAAAGACCTTGCAGACGTTGAGGACTTTGAACAGAACGGTGAGATAGGCACTTTGTATGGTTTTGAGTACACTAAAGATGGTTATTATAAACGCAAAGAGGTTGACGACAACAAAAGGTTTCCTAAACTAGAACAACTACGCAATGTAGAAGCAAATAATGCGGGTCAGTATGAATATAAAATAGTTCGAAAAACTGACAACAAATGGCACTTAGAACCATATTTAGAATGGGACATAAAATTTGAATTCTTAAGCCCATTTACATTTTTTGACCGTCAAAAAAGTTTTAGAAAAGCATTGAACTCTGGCCCTTTACATGTAAGTCTTATGCCAGAGGACAACAGTCGGAAAGAGATCGAAATAAAGCCGTTTGGGGACAAACAGTACATCCTCCACAGAAGAGAATCGGTTTTAAAGAAAGCTTCTACAAAATTACAGTTCATTCCACGCACAAAATTAGGAGACACGTTCACAATGATATTTAAAATTTCTGTCTTAAAAGATGAGGCGAGAAATGGAGCTCTGGGCGTCAGTGACAATCTTATGAAAGGAATTCTTATTAGCTGGCAAAACTTAGACGTTGACAAACTTAAAGTTACTGTCGTTGTTCTTTACAATGGCGAGGATATTAAGGTCATAACAACAAGCAACAAAATTGATATTAGTTTAAATAGAAACGATCTTACAGAACTAAACTGGATTAATCTTACACATTTGGGCCTTATAGGGTTTTATTATACTGAACAAGTTTTGACAGAGAGTATGATAAAAACAATAACTGGATTAGATTAAATTCTGTTTTAAAACTATGGAGCAGACAACTTTGGTGTCAATGCCGATGTTAAACTTTATGACAAAAACCCCTCATTGTTCATTGATTTGTGGACAGACTGGTTGTGGAAAAACAATATTTGTCCTCGACCTATTACAAACAGTTTATAGTTATAATTTTGATCATATTGTAATTTTCTGTCCGACACTTAAATGGAACAAAGCATATCACGATAGAAGGTTTATATGGACGGATGATGAAATCTATTTAGTTGACCCTAGCAATAAACTGAGTGAGTGTTTAGAACATTTTTTTAAACTGTTTGAGGGAACGCAGACATTATTTATTATAGATGATTGTTCAGCAGAAAAGGATATAGTCAAAAAAAGAAACGCTTTGTCAAAACTGGCTTTCAGTGGAAGACATGCTGGGATAAGTGTGTGGATTTTATGTCAAAAATATAACTCAGTTTTAAAAGACTTTAGAGAACAGTTAAAGACTGTAGTTTTATTCCACATGAAAGACAGAGACGCATTTGATGAATGTATGCGTGAAAATGATGTTATTGAAAACGATCAAGAAAAACGAAGGATTAAGCAAAAACTTAAGTCTCAAAAGTTTTCTAAATTAGTGTTAAAAACAGATAATCCTACACATTATGTATGTTTGTAAAGTGTTTACTATTAGAGAACTATAAAATAGGCATTCTGGGTAAGCCGGCGGAGCAACAGCGAAACCGGCTTCAGCCGGTTGGAGCTGGCGGAGGTGGGTGAGCCAGAATGCCTATTTTATAGTTCTCTAAAAGGTTTTCTTGCACTGAGAACGATCTCATTGCTTGGAAAAATAGTTTATACCATTGATGTGCGGTAATTACAGACAAATATGTAATCGTCATGAAAAAAATTGATTACAGAGACACTTTTCTTCATCTCCCCTCATGGATTAACGAACTCGTACCGCCATACTTAGCGAAGTCGATTTTTGCGAATTTTTGATGTATTACTGTGTAATTTACTTAGCTCGGTAAAGAGCAGGAACATTACTGTGGCAGGGTATCGGTTGTTTTAAATGGGACAAAGAAGAGTATGAATTACTGAAATACATCGTGTATGGCTCGTGTATAAATGGTAATCGGCGTACAGAAAGTAGGCTCGTTATTACCTCCCTTGATTTTTCTGACGGATGGTGGTCAGCCTACAGCACTGTCAGCTTCAGGGAATGTGCTCAGTGGTGACAGAGGTGCTTTCTACGGTTGCTCCTCTGCTTCTCCCCAGTCCCATCTGAAACGAGGACAGCCTGATTGTGAGGAGACCGAACCGGAAGACTTAACTCCTCTCTGTTGTGTCTCCTTGCTCTGGCACCAGTGAAATCACTCTGTCAAAGTCCACTCCCACTGAACAAAAACAACTTACAGATGCTCAGTACTCACCCCAAAACAACGCGCTAATAAATCGACTCCAGACCGTTTCAGACTGATCAAACTGGTGTGGTGGACATAAACGCTGACCTGTAAAGCGTATCGACACGACAGTGAAGGACCAACTAGGTAACATTGAAGTCATCCTGTAGGCATGCTTATTACTTTTCTAATCATGATAGTAACATGTCGTAATGATTAGAGGATCCTAAAGTGTTCACCAAGAATGGACTGAAATGTCATATTGATCAGAAGTTGGAGTCTTTACACTGTGCTGTTGGAGCTTGCAAACTGTAATGTTCATGTTTGAAGTAACACTGAAGCCCTTAATCAAAGTAAATAGTTCACTAAAATCTTCTTTGGGCACGATTCAGTCTGAAATCAAATAAATGAAGAAAAACACTCACCAACCTCAAATCTATACATGAGATAAAACATTATTCTATTTCTATTTAACTTTAACGACAAAAAAAAAGTATTCAGTATGGCACTGTCACTTGTTGAAAATGTTGAGGAAGTTCTCTTCATTCCAAGTCATAATTTCTTTGGTTTATCACAAGATGATGCTTTTTTTTCCTACTGCACTCGTATTTACACAGTTCCAATGCATAATATTCGCAATGTGTGTGTGTGTGTGTGTGTGTGTGTGTGTGTGCGTGTGTGTGTGTGTGTGTGTGTGTGTGTGTGTGTGTGTGTGTGTGTGCGTGCGTGTGCGTGCGTGTACGGGGGTGTACTCACTGTTTTCTTTCTTTGTTATTACTTTTTTAATAATTGACTTACTCGGACTCGGGACACTTACGATGGATTGATGCAGAAGGACGTTGATCATTTGACCAGGCGTAGTTTGTCTTGAGATGTATTGTGTGTGTGCGTGCATATCCTGGTAGTTTTCAGTTTTTTCAAAACCCGTGCCTTATTCAAATTTGTACGTATTTAAACGAAGTATGTGCATTGGTTAATCGATTAGTTGCTTACTTTGGATAAGTGCTTGTTGCAACTTTGTTACCTACATTTCTTTGCTTGTACACGTTGTGGAGGTGTGTTTTTCTACATTTGCTTTTCAGTGATTTTTATTTTCCCCTCTCATTTTCTTGTATCTCAGAAGTCAATTTTTGTTCACATTCTATGTACAATGAAAGTAAACTGTTTCTGTTTTATCTTGAATCGAAATGGTGAAAAAATCCCAGTATCAACAGCAATCATGAATGGTTAACCAAATTAGGATTTAAGGTGTGCTACTGTGATGTATGCAGACTCTTGAACAAATTGATGAACGTTCTATTTCGTTTCCATTGTTTTAATTAATCAAAACGTCGGTAATCAGATTCAGTCTTAGATAGTCAGTAGTATATTCCAGGGTAGATTCTTATGAATGAAGATGCCACAACAAAATTAAGAATAGGTCTTGTGAGATATGTACATCATTCTATTAGTATAAAAACATCCATAGTTTTGACAAATAAAATATTAAATGCATCTGGACAGAGATTTGTTTAAAAGGGACTAAACCACAGTTAGGAGGCTTTCTATACCAAACCCCGATGAGCATGTTGAGTGGTTTGATCGTTTTGAGTCCATGATAGAGGATGTCTCGGTTTATTCAATAGATATTATTTTGCTTGGTGATTTTAACATAGATTTGCTTTAAATTCCTCTATCAATGGAAACGAATTTTTGAGTCTTGTAATTCAACGCAGTTAACACAGTTAATACCCTAGGAAGAAAACAAGAAACGTTCCTGCCTGAATCACTCATCGGTCATATCTACGTAGACAACCCAATCAACATTACAGAAATTTATGTGTCTGTGTATGGTCTTTGTGATCACTTCCCAGTATGTTTAATTTCTTTTTGAAAAGTATCAAATTCCAAAGTCTATTATAAGTGTTTACATTTTCGAAGCTATGAATCTGTAATTCTAATAATTTTCTGCATGATTTATGCACTGCGAATTTTTCCGTTTTCCATTGTACTGCCCTGATAAAACACTCGAAGATTTTGTAGCACATTTCACTCTGTCCATGACAAACATATCCATTTTGTGATCAAACGAAACGAAAAGAAGCGAAGGTAAACCATATTTGTCAAATCTGGTCACAATAACCTGGAAAATGCATGAAAAGAAAACCAGTGAGTACCCCCTCTACACCCCCCCCCCCCTACACACAAAGAGAGAGAGAGAGAGAGAGAGAGAGAGAGAGAGAGAGAGAGAGAGAGAGAGAGAGAGAGAGAAAGTAAGTGTGTGTGTGTGTGTTTAAGAAATCACGGAACAAATTGACTGCTGTGAAAAAAGTTTGCTCGCATGAAACATTTTCGTGACTTTATTTATCTATTGAAAAGAAGAAATAACGGAACAAATTGACTGCTATGAAAAAAAAGTTTGCTTGTATGAAACATTTTCGTGACTTTATTTTATCTAGAAAAAAGGGACACAGAATCGCTCTGGAAAACCATTAAGTCATTGTCTGGTAAATCATTAACACTTCTAACTCTTTCATCAACAGACTGATCTGCAGAAAATTTCAAATAACACGGATAAGGCTAGGTCATGTTGTTTTAAGTTGGCTAAACGACTGATAGGAAGGTTCTATCTATGCGTCTGGCTAGGTATGACTGGTGACGCACCGCCGTAGCACGGCTTCAAGAATGTTGTTTTTCATCAGGGTGATGTACGTTTGCTATGGTGCACGTCTAAGCGTGTGATAAATCTTTTGAATGCTCTGACCCGCCTGTTTTCGCATCTCCTTCAACGCTTATTACCAAGCTGAAATCTCCTAGAAATATTACTGATGTGTCGTGTTTGGTGTTCCCCCTCACGAGATTTTTTTTCTCTCTTTTCTTTCTTTCTTTTCTTTTTGTTTTTGTTTTCAAATGGTTTCACAGTTAGACCACTCCCTGCCAGACCATCCGTTAGTAGTTTTTACCATGGCATTTCCTAGTTTAGAGGCCCCCTTTTACGTTGATCTCATTGATTCACACTGTTACGAGGGAAGCCATTCTGTCCGTGAAATACACACGCACGCACGCACGCACGTACGCACGCACGCACGCACGCACGCACGCACGCACACACACACACACACACACACACACACACACACACACACACACATACATACACACACACACACACACACTTGTAATGATTTTCAAATTGTTATGCGCGCATAATTGTTTCCTGTCAATACTTAACATTTATTTCATGCTTTTTAGTTATTTTACTGACAAGTATAGAGTTGTTATTGTACTTGCCTTAAGTTTTCCTTTTCTGAGAACCTAATTTTAATAAAAGAGCCAGTTAGAGCGTATTCCGCTTTTTCCTTTCTAAAGATTATTTCGTTCCTCTCTCCGTCCCTCCCTCCGCCTCTCTCTCTTCCTCTTCTCACGTTTCTTTCTTCTCTAGCGTGTTAAAAAGTGTAAAACACGCACGCACACGCACACAATGCGCGCACGCGCACACATGAACACACACACACACACACACAACACACACACACACACACACACACACACACACACACACTCACGCACACATACAAATGAGAGAGAGAGAGAGAGAGGGTGGGGGAGAGAGGTGATGTGGGCGGGTGTGGGGGTAGTGGTTAAGCAAGACAGAAACAGACACATAATGACAGAGGCGAAGACAGAGTCATCTGAATTCTTGTTAACAATGCAAATGATTCCAAAAAAGAAAAAAACAAACAAACATTTATTTTGACAGCGTATAACAGGCCTTTTCGCCCAAGCCATCATGCCATCAAGCATACGAAGCCTCAAAGTGATAAGAACGTCAGAAACTGCATAGACCCGTGCTGCTCATGTCAGTTGCTTGATGAATTAGGTCCTAAACCCTTGTGGCATGGAGAAGGCACGGGAGTCTGTGTGCCTGTTTTAGGAGGAACATGGGGTTTGTGAACACCTGAGCTCGTCACTTCAGGCCATAACTCTGTGATGCGGTTCAGACAAACTGGCTCCACTTTGACACTTTATGGACAGGCAGCGCATGCATGGGTGCACACATACACACACACACACACACACACACACACACACACACACACACACACACACACACACACACACACACACGCACGCACGCACGCACGCACGCACACACACACACACACATGCACGCGCGCGCGCACACACACATACACTCACGTGCACACACACACACACACACACACACACACACACACACACAGAGAGAGAGAGAGAGAGAGAGAGAGAGAGAGAGAGAGAGAGAGAGAGAGAGAGTTAGTTAGTTAGCTGCACAGTGATAATGTGACATTCTGGTGGTGGTGTTGGGACAAATGGACATCGTTTATCAAACGCGCTTTTGGCGAGCAGAAATGCATGAAACAAGATCAACTCTTTTTTTTTTTTT
>CM065714.1:29715669-29730669 GCA_033310375.1 Conus canariensis | reverse complement strand
GTTTTAGTTTACCATATATACCGTTACTAACGGCTCTAACGGCCTGTAACGATTTTCTTCTTTATAGAATATCTCAAAAAGTACTTGGCCGATCTTTCTGAAAATTTGTAGGTATGTTCATTATGGGTCACGGATGATGCCCGATGTTTCAGTTTACCGTTACAGCCATTACTAACGGCTGTAACGGCCTGTAACGGTTTTTCTTTATAGAATATCTCAAAAGGTACTTGGCCGATCTTTCTGAAAATTTGTAGGTATGTTTATTATGGGTCACGAATAATGCCTGATGTTTTAGTTTACCGTTATAGCCGTTAGTAACGGCTGTAACAGCGTGTAACGGTTTTCTTCTTTATAGAATATCTCAGAAAGCACTCGGCCGATCTTTCTGAAAATTTGTAGGTATGTTCATTATGGGTCACGGATAATGCCCGATGTTTTAGTTTACCGTTACAGCCATTACTAACGGCTGTAACGGCCTGTAACGGTTTTTCTTTATAGAATATCTCAAAAGGTACTTGGCCGATCTTTCTGAAAATTTGTAGGTATGTTTATTATGGGTCACGAATAATGCCTGATGTTTTAGTTTACCGTTATAGCCGTTAGTAACGGCTGTAACAGCGTGTAACGGTTTTCTTCTTTATAGAATATCTCAGAAAGCACTCGGCCGATCTTTCTGAAAATTTGTAGGTATGTTCATTATGGGTCACGGATAATGCCCGATGTTTTAGTTTACCGTTACATCCGTTACTAACGGCTGTAACGGCCCGTAACGGTTTTTCTTCTCCATGGAATATCTCAGAAAGTACTTGGCCGATCTTTGTGAAAATTAGCAGGTATGTTCATTATGGGTCTCGGATGATGCCCGATGTTTTAGTTTACCCCGTTATAGCCGTTACTAACGGCTGTAACGGCCTGTAACGGTTTTTCTTCTTTATGGAATATCTCAGAAAGCACTTGGCCGATTTTTCCTGAAAATTTGTAGGTATGTTCATTATGGGTCACAAATAATGCCCGATGTTTTAGTTTACCATATATACCGTTACTAACGGCTGTAACGCTTTTTCTTCTTCATGGAATATCTCAGAAAGTACTTGGCTGATCTTTGTTAACATTAGCAGGTATGTTCATTGTGGGTCACGAATAATGCTCGATGTTTTAGTTTACCGTTATAGCCGTTACTAACGGGTGTGACGGCCTGTAACGGTTGTTTTTCTTCATGGAATATCTCAGAAAGTACCTGGCCGATCTTTGTGAAAATTAGCAGGTATGTTGATTATGGGTCACGAATGATGCCCGATATTTTAGTTTACCGTTATAGCCATTACTAACGGCTGTAACGGCCTGTAACATTTTTTCTTTATGGAATATCTCAGAAAGTACTTGGCTGATCTTTGTGAACATTAGCAAGTATGTTCACTATGGGTCACGGATGATGCCCGATGTTTTAGTTTACCGTTACAGCCGTTACTAACGGCTGTAACGGCCTGTAACGCTTTTTTTTCTTTATAGAATATCTCAGAATGTACTTGGCCGATCTTTGTGAAAATTAGCATGTATGTTCATTATGGGTTACGGATGATGCCCGATGTTATAGTTTACCGTTATAGCCGTTACTAACGTCTGTAACGGCCTGTAACGGTTTTTCTTCTTTATAGAATATCTCAGAAAGTACGTGGCCGATATTTCTGAAAATTTGTAGGTATGTTCATTATGGGTCACGGATGATGCCCGATGTTTAAGTGTACCGTTACAGCCATTACTAACGGCCCATAATGGTTTTCTTCTTTATGGAAAATCTTAGAAAGTTCTTGGCCGATCTTTCTGAAAATTTGTAAATATGTTCATTATAGGTCACAGACGATGGCCGATGTTTACCAGAATAGCCATTACTAACGGTTACACCAGTCCAAGACGGTTTTTCTTCTTTATGGAATATCTCACGCGTATTCAGGATAAACTGGGAGTACGTTTATATGCTTTGCATCTTGTTTTTTTTAAACTGACTTTTGCTGACGGTTCAATTTCTCCAGATCGGGGCAAAGAGAAAAAGGCTTCACACTGAGTAAATGTTTACTTGATGTTAAAGTTTTATAGACACGTGCCTATTGTTCTATTCTTAAAAGTGTGTGTATAATAAGTTTCTTCCTTAATAATTATGTAAGGCCTACAAATCCGATAGCCCTTTAATTCTGATATGCTGTCGGACGCTGAGAGTTATGGTACCAGTATGATTCTTTCGTCATAAGGTTGTTTAAATGTATAGACAATGAAAATCTTCAGTATCAGTGTCAGTCTCTCTCCCTGTATTAAACAACGTCATGTTGGTATAACCACCACGTCATAAAGATGTGTAAAGTTATTGACAATACAAATCTCGGAATGTCAATGTCTCTGTCTCTCTGTGGAAATTTTCTAATACGGGCTGTTGAAAAACCATCGAATCGCACAGCTCACTCGTTGACATTGCCTCTAGACCATATCCAACAAATTTGCTCTAATGCTGCAGGAACAATATCTAACCCATAGAACCATCTTCCTTCACACAATGTAGAGAGCTTCCTTTTTTTTTTTTTTTTTTTTTGCGCCACACCAAGCTCATCTTGCCAGATATTGGGAGAAAATGCCACACGAAAATCGTGAAAGGCGGGTCATTATAGTACCGGAAGTCAGAGGTGGCCATGCTGTGTCGCGTCATTTCCTGGACTGGCAGGCGATAAATCGGTCCCATTAAGGTCGTTAACAGATGCTTCCTTTTTCCTGTCAAGAGGAATCGGCCAGCAAATTAGCATCTTTGTGCGCTGCCTGCGCATATGCACACGTAAGTGCGTTCGTAGAGGTGACCAAAAAATCCAAGCGGGTGGGGTGGATGCGAAGGAAATTTGGGGGCGGGAGTGGGGGGATGGGGTAGGAGTGTGTTGGTGATGGTGGTAGTGGTGGTGGTGGAGAGAAGATGTCCGATGTAAAGCCAGATTTTAGTTGTCGGAACAACCGGAAGGGTCCAAATTAAAGATACGCTTTATTTTCACGCCGTACAGCATTATTTCTTTATTCTTTTCCTTCTTTATTTTTCTTGTGTTGTAAGATACGCTTTATTTTCACGCCGTACAGCACTATTTCTTTATTCTTTTCCTTCTTTATTTTCTTGTGTTGTAAGATACGCTTTATTTTCACCCCGTACAGCACTATTTCTTTATTCTTTTCCTTCTTTATTTTCTTGTGTTGTAAGATTCGCTTTATTTTCACGCCGCACAGCGTTATTTGTTTATCCTTTTCCTTCTTTATTGTTCTTTTTTGTTGTTGTCGTCGTTGTTATTGTTGCTGTTGTTGCAGGCTTTTCTTCTCAATATCTATAGTTGTGACCAAGGAATTTCTGTCTTTGCCTCCGTCTTTCTGTCACTTTGTCCGTCTTTCTGTCTATGTCTCTCTGTTATAGTCTGTCCCTGTCTGTCTGTATCTGTCTGTCTCTGTATCTCTGTCTCTGTCTGTCTGTCTGTCCGTTTCTCTCGCTGTCAATGTAGGCGCATGTTCGGTGTGTGTGTGTGTGTGTGTGTGTGTGTGTGTGTGTGTGTGTGTGTGTGTGTGTGCGCTCTCTCTCTCTCTCTCTCTCTCTCTCTCTCTCTCTGTCTCTCTCTGTCTCTCAGTGTAGGTGCGCGTTCGGGGTGTGTGTGTGTATGTGTGTGTGTGTGTGTGTGTGTGTGTGTGTGTGTGTGTGTGTGTGTGTGTGTGAGATAGAGAGAGAGAGAGAGAGAGAGAGAGAGAGAAGGAGAGAGAGAGAGAGAGTGCGTGCGTGCGTGCGTGCGTGCGTGTGTGTGTGTGTGTGTGTGTGTGTGTGTGTGTGTGGTGTGTGTGTGTGTGATTTTCTCAATATCTTCGAACACGTTTTGTGAAATATTAGCGAGAAGAAACAAACAAATAAGCAAACAAAACATGATGAAAGAAAGAGATGAAGTTGATCAAATAAAATAGAAGCGGGCCATTATACTGTCGAACCTCAAGGGGTCACCATGTTGTGTCGTTAAAAAAGCCCATAAATCAGTCTGATTAACATCCTTAACCGGTAGCCTATGTTTTTATAGAGCCTGCGACAGTAGCAAATTGCCGTCTTCGGCAGAGAGAAGACTGAAAGGGTGGAAAAATTTCGAATGAATTGACGGAATACACTGGAAGTGTGTGTAATTACTCCTCTCTCTCTCTCTCTCTCTCTCTCTCTCTCTCTCTCTCTCTCTCTCTCTCTCTCTCTCTCTCTCTCTCACACACACACACACACACACACACATTGTACCCCCTTGACAAAAAGGCTATTGGCCAATGTCAATAAAAGATGTCAGATGCCACTCTCTCTCTCTCTCTCTCTCTCTCTCTCTCTCTCTCTCTCTCTCTCTCTCTCTGTCTGTCTGTTTGTCTGTCTCACTGACGCTCCCTGTGTGTGTGTGTGTGTGTGTGTGTGTGTGTGTGTGTGTGTTGTGTGTGTGTGTGTATGTGTTTGTGTGTGCGTGCGTGCATGCGTGCGTGCGTGCGTGTGTGTGTGTGCGCGATACGGATTCTATTAACTTCTCAAAAGAATCTTTAACTTAAAAAGACACAAATTATTTCTCTCTTAAGTGATACTCAGGCGCTCTTAATATGTTTAATTGATTAGATGTTCTAAAAAAAAACATACAAAAGAACGAACGAAAAGCAAGAAACAAACTAGTAAAATCCAGTGACAGATTTTATCTTATTTAAAACAGAACTGTTTTTGAGATGGCCTACAAACCGGATCGTCTTGACTGCGAGCATAAAAAAAAAAAACTGTCGAAGTACTTTGAGTTGGACACAGTATACATACATTTGTGAGACTCAAATGTTTTTGGCATTTTCCCTCATTTTTCTTTACGAATACCCTTTAGACTGAAAGAATAATTTTTTAAGGGTCGGCATTTCATAGCTTGTGAATTGACATTTGTGTTAAGCACTTTCATGCTTTTTATTTCCTGATGACTTTCCTGACAAATTTACGTAGGCCACCTTTTAACAAATGATGCAAGATTGGACTCATTATCTTTTTTATTTGAAAAACAAAACAAAACAAAACAAACAAATAAACAAAAAACCGCAAGTCATGAAACACATGGTAGAACAAGACGTAGGGCCTAGTATAAGGTGGGCGAATAACAAACATGTCGGTTTGGTGAAATTTGTTTTGATTGTGACTCGTATTGCGTTTACAAAATAACGTATAATTTGCACTGTTGTATGCGTTGCATGTGAATGTTTTGCGCCTGTTCATATTACATCATTTCTAATCAGATTACGTCATGTATTTTTAAAAATCAACCAGTCTTGACACACATCATCCTCAATTATTCCAAAGCACAGACTTTCATATCATCGAGCAAATGTCCAGAACACCCTGGTTGAAGATAATCAAAGCAAAAGAAAACGCAGACGAGCTCAACATTATGTCTCTTGTAGATCACCAGTGGACATCGTTCGAGCCCCTAAAAAACTCAGAGCAAATTCAGACACACATTTAACCCAGCGAACGCCAGTGTTTGACAGATTTTTGCTCGACATTAATCTCTACGACCCCACAGAAAAAAAGTGTACCCAAAGGTACCCAAAGCAACAACAAGATCACAGGAAAAACAAACCAGTTGTTCCGCCATCGGTACCCCGACCTATCGGATTCCCTAATCATGGACAACAATGCTGTCTTCAATTTACTAGCTTCCACCGTTTAAGCATACTTCTGTTCCACCAACAAATCGGTATTCTTCCTCAAAAATACCTTCATAGAAAAGATGTTCTGCAACTTCTCGTCTGACAACACTGAAGAGTACAATCTTCCATTCACGTTCAATGATTTAAATACAGGTCAACCTACAGTGTCTCGTCCCCTGACGTCAGTTACATTCATCAACGGCTTTTGAAGCACCTTCCTGAAAACAGCTTAGAAACTCTGTGGAAAGTGTACAAGCACACATGTACAATCATGTTTCTCCCAGCCTCGTGATCAAAAGCCTTCATCATCCCTATACCTAAACCTTAGTAAGGTCTGTCCAATCATTGCAGTCATTGGTTAGTACTTTGAACTACCTGTCTTTGGAAACTGATGGGAAAATGGCGAAATGTAGACTCATATGCAATCTGAAAACCGATGGCCGTCTGACTTAAAGAGCGGCGCTGTTTCCACAAGCACCACTCCGTAGTCGACCGACCATTTCATCAGCTTTGTAAAAGCAACATCCGTAATACCTTTCTCACACACGCACACACACACACGCACATGCACACCCATCCCCCCCTCCCCCCCCCCCACACACACACACAGAGAGAGAGAGAGAGAGAGAGAGAGAGGAGAGAGAGAGAGAGAGAGAGAGAGAGAGAGAGAATTTAAGAAATAACGGAACAAGTTGACTGCTATGAAAAAAAGTTCGCTTGCATGAAAAATTTTCGTGACTTTATTCTATCTAGAAAAAAGGGAGACGAAATCGCCATGTAAACCATTAATTCATTGTCTGGTAAATCATTAACACTTCTTGCTCTCTCTCTCACGCATGCACGCACGCACGCGCGCGCGCGCACGCACACACACACACACACACACACACACACACACACACACACACACACACACACACACACACACACACAAGGCGCTAGCGCATAGTCACCATTTAGTCACCTTGAAAAAGATCTTACGATACCATCTGGAAATCTGAGACCGTCTAGGACGTTCCTCTGTTTATGGGGAAAAGTTGCGGTGACTGCATTGCCAGGTTTGAAAAGATCGGAAAGACGTTCAACAAATGAAATAAGAGAAGATGGTAAGTTGACGGAAAGAGGTTTCTGAATTAATCTCTGAGCTTCTGTCCGTCAGTACATTATATATTCTTCCCTGTGGCTTATCAGCTAATGAAAAAAATAATCGGTAGAGCGAAGATTTGAACTCCGTGTTGGCACTGCTTTTTTTCCTATCCACGAACAGGAGTTGTTTTCTATTATTTTTTTAAAACTAAGGAGTGTTCTGTCTCTTGGTCTCTGCAGCATGACAGTCAACACAAGTCAGCACAGTAGGGTTCCGATTCTTGTTTGTGGATGATTTGGGCTATTAGTCAGTGGAAGTACCTGTACAGGCTTTCAGTGCCTAGTCCAGCTTTGCGTAGGTAAGATCCAACGATGGGCAGCGGAAAGTGGCTTCACTTTCTCAAAAAACTGAACACAGCATACCCATTCAAAAACCAAAAGTTAATTTTCCGCTGCCATGTTCAGCATCTGAAGGTCTTCTGCCAGATCGTGCCGAACATTTTACGAATTGCTGATCACTCGGAGCGGGGTGCTGATTAGAAAAGACAGCCCTACATCGGCTTGGCTATAAAACACATACCGATATACTCATTTATTATTTTATTTTTATTATTAAAGTATGCTTATTTAGATGCAGCATAATGTTAGCTTCTCGGAGTCATTAAAATGAGATAAAACTTAGGCCTATCTTTTTGAGTGCCTTATTCTCTTCAGCTCCCCTCTCCACGACATTCCCATCTCTTCTTTCTTTACCCCCTCCCCCCACTCCTCTCTCTCTTTCTCTAATTGACTGAATCACTTACTTACACACCGTCTCTCTTTTTCTCTTTTAATCTATCCCCCATGTCTGCTCTCTCTCTCTCTCTCTCTCTCTCTCTCTCTCTCTCTCTCTCTCCTCTCTCTCTCCTTTTTTTTTTTTTACAGTTTTTCCTTTTTTTTTTTCCTTTGTAATTGTGGAACGTGTACGGCGGGGTCGATAAGGCTGCTGGAAATGGGCCGTTACGCCATCAGACGTTGCACATCGCCCTGTTTTGTTGCTTCCTTTCCGGAGAAACACCCAATACATCAGTCTGGTAGCACCCTCCACAGACACGTCTTTTTTACGTCATGGAAACGCAGCAGCCAACTGCCTCATCGGGCAAAAAGAGAGCGGAATTTTTCACCTGCAACAAAATACTTTGTACCTGCATTTGAGACAGTTTAGTGAGCGCATGCTGGAATCATTTGACCGCTCTAACGAGCTGATATCTAGGTTTTGACGAGCACGCGTGGATGAAAACCATTTTGTGAAAGCAGGGGGAGAGAGAGAGAGAGAGAGAGAGAGAGAGAGAGAGAGAGAGAGAGAGAGAGAGAGAGAGAAAAGAGATGTGCTTTAATTTGTTAGAAGAACCGGTAATATAACACGTAGGGGAGTGTCTTGCATCTCATCCTGTGTGGAGAAAAAGTTGGATTCGCCAAGTTTGTAGTTTATAACGTTTTCTCTGTTTGTTGTGATAGAAGTCTGGGTCACAGAAAAACAACGTCGAGTTTCCGTCTGGTGGATTTCAAATGTATTCAATATTGGACAAATGTGCAAACCGTTACCGAAAAATATTTTTATTTTTTAGTTTGTGAAAATCACTGTTTTATGCGAAGAACACACCTTCTTTGATCTTGTAGATTTTAGATTCACACAGTTTAAAATTACATTTGTAGATGGTCAGAGGTAAACATTTCAGGAACGTTATCATAAATGCTTCATCAAGAGATGATTTGTATTTGATGTTCTGTTCTATTTCATATAGAGTCATTAAGTCAGTGGAGTTTTTTTTTCTACACTGTGCATACGAAGCTTAAGAAGAGAACGTTTTCGTAACTGTTCATAGGACGGTATCACTCTTTCTGAAGACAGTAACTAACAGACTAACTGGCCAAATAACCAAGTAACTTCTACGCAGCAAACCAACTGTGTGTACGCGCGCTGACTGCCAAACTATATCAACATGCCAACCGCACTCACCTTCCTGTCCGACGAATATACCCCATCTCTCTCTTAGTGTGTGCTTGCGTGCTTGCGAGCGCGCGTGCGTGCGTATGTGTGTGTGTGTGTGTGTGTGTGTGTGTGTGTGTGTGTGTGTGTGTGTGTGTGTGTGTGTTGTGTGTTGTGAGCGCGCATGCGTGTGTGTGCGTGTGTGTATGTTTATGTGTATGCGCAAGCGTATGCTTGCGTGCGTGCGTGTGAATGTGAGTGTGTGTGTGTGTGCGCGCGCGCGCGCGCGCGCGTGTGTGTGTGTGTGTGTGTGTGTTTACACGCATGCTCGTGTGTATAAAGAGTACGAAGGGAAAGGGAGAAGGTGGAGAGGTGGAGATGCTGCGATGTCTCCCAGAGACAGGTGTTTGTGTAAGAGAGGGATTATTATATCCGTCCCACGTGCTGCACGTCGTGTCCACAGGTGGAGGCGGAAAAGGAGGCGCTTCTCCAGGAGTCCACGGTGGAGAACAAGATCACAGAGCTGAAGACCAAGGACATCAAGAACCGGGGTGACTCTCTCTCTCTCTCTCTGTTTTTTTTTTAAAGTCTAATCTTTCATCCCTTTAGGGGTATGGAGAATAACAAAGAAACATACAACATAGCCACAGCTTGAACGTTCCTTCGTCTATGTTAAGTGCACACAAATATACGCACGCCTCAAAGTAATCGTTCCGTAATTAACAACACAAAAAGAGGAAAGTATAATACTTACTCATTTACTTTTTCAGACATTTTGCAAGTGTAAGAGGTACTTTTTTCACTCCTGACATCATTTTAAGAAATCATGCAAGTTTAAGAGACACTTTTTCACTCCAGACATCATTTTACAGAAATCATGCAAGTTTAAGAGATACTTTTTCACTCCAGACATCATTTTACAGAAATCATGCAAGTTTAAGAGGTACCTTTTTCACTCCTGACATCATTTTACAGAAATCATGCAAGTTTAAGAGGTACCCTTTTCACTCCTGACATGTGGTCATCCAGCGTCTAGAGTAAAAGGTGGGTTCATCATCTTCTTGGTTGATGAGATGAAGATGTGTGTCAATCTCCCAATCCTCAACTTCTTCGCCTCTCTTGTCCGTCTCCTCATAGCCCCATCTCTCTGAGTGACTGTTAAAATCACCCACCACCACGCAGTTGTTGTCTGGGATGTTCATGTATGTGAGGGAAAGATCACGATCTTGAGGGCAATAGACATTGTAGATCCTGATGTTGCGTTCCTTAAGGACTATATCAATCCCTTGGATCTCTGCCTGTTGATTGGTGTTGATCTTGAGTTCTTGTGCGGCGATGGAATTCCGCACCAAGATAAGCACCCCTCCTTTGTTTCTTTCCTCACGGTCCAACCTGATGGTCTCGTAACCCCTCACTTGAAAGCGATGGTTTACGGTCAAATGTGTCTCTTGGACACATGCGATATCAATATTTTCTTGATGCATCCTTTCTGCCAAGCCAAGTTTCTTTTTATGCACCCCTTCTGCATTCCACTGGAGAATGTTGAGCATTCTGGGTGGTACTGTTTGCTTGGCATTAGCAGGAGGATGAGGTCTCCTTCTTCGTCGCATTGACATGCAGAATTTCTTTGTCTGACCACCGACCGCTTGGGGTGGGCCCCTTTGAGGCATAGGGCCCGGCTCCCGACCTCCCCGGCGGGTCTCCGAAGGTCGAGCGCCACATCGAAATTCTGTGGACTGCATCATCATGGAAGCGTATATGCGTGGTATCGTGGTTTAAGCTGCGCCAGTGGCCCGATACCTCCGTCTTCAGCTGGAGTTTTCTTTCGGGGTGCCTCACCCTTAGCTCATGGCCCGTGCGTCCTGCCCTGTGAGCACAGGGGGGATTGTTTCTCCGGGGATCCCACCCCGGGGCTAGAGGTTATACCGCGCCTCTTGACCGCATGATGAGCCCGTCATAGGACACATGGGGTATTTCAGTGAGGACAACAGTGCCACCTGTTGACCCACCTCATCCTGGTAGGAACATCGCCAGTTGGTCCGGGACTGCTTATTCTGCCAGGCAAGCCTGACTTATATCGCAGCTAACCCCCATATCTGAGGGCCATTCCCCTATCCGCCACCCGGGGACCCGCCGAGTTGGGGATGGTCGCCCCACTACTGAATTGGAAGCAGCCTGGTCCCGGAAGGAGAAGGCGTTCGACAAAGTCTGGAAGGACGGACTTAGGCTCAAACTACGGCGATGTGGTGTGTCTGGGGGGATGTACACCTGGATCAGCCAGTACCTACACAATCGCCAAGCCCGAGTCAAGATTCAGGGCCAGAAAAGCAAGAAGAAGGTGCTGAGACAGGGAGTACCACAAGGAGGAGTCCTTTCGCCAACGCTGTTCCTCATCTTCATAGATGACATCGTCAGAGAACTGCCAAAAGGGGTCAGAGGAGCGATCTACGCAGATGACCTGGTGCTTTGGTGCTCTGAAGAGTACACCACCACAGCACAGGTACGCCTCCAGACTGCGCTCAACAAGATCAGCGACTGGACCAAGGAATGGCTTGTCTCTGTCAACTCAAGCAAAACAACCTACACAGTCTTCAGCCTATCCAGCAAGAAGCAAGAGGCGAAGCTGACACTGAACAACCAAAGGCTTGCAGAGGAACCCACACCTACTTACCTGGGAGTGACCTTTGACCGCAGGCTCACTTGGAAACAGCAGATCACCAGATGCTGTAGCAAGGCCAAGTTGAGACTGGCGATCATGAGGAAACTTGCGGGGACGAACTGGGGGGCTGACGAACGTATCCTGAAGAGACTCTATACAGGGAGAGTCCGACCTGTAGTTGAGTACGGGACGTCAGCATGGGCATCAGCTGCAAAGTCTAACCTCAACCACCTCAATAAGATACAGAACCAAGCTCAGCGTGTCATAATTGGCGCCATGAGATCCACCCCAATCCTGAAGATGGAAGAGACCACTGGGCTACAGTCATTGGAGGACAGAAGGGACACAAAGATCCTCATCCAAGCAGCAAAATTCAAACGCCTTGAAAACCATCCAATGAACAACAGAATGAGCAGACCCACCAAGAGCCGGTTGAAAAGAGGCAGCTTCATCTGCCAGTCAAGACGCCTTGAAAGACAAAGCCCAGTCTTGATGGAACACGAAGCAAAGCCTATCCCGGCAAATGTCACCCACCCATCTTGGAAGAGGCAGGTGTTCCCAACAGTCGTCACCAGCATTCCCGGAGTGGAGAAGAGAAGAATACAGTCAGACACCCGAAGGAAGGCCCTGGCCATGGAGTACATCTGCAACCAATATCCCCAGGAAGACTGGACCCATGTCTTCACAGATGGCTCCGCCACAGAGGCAACAAGGGATGGTGGAGCTGGAATCTTCCTCCGATACAAAGACGGAGATGAAGAAATTGCAATTCCAACAGGAAAATACTCCACCAACTTCCGAGCTGAGCGAGAAGCCCTCTGTGAGGCAGCCACAACAGTCTTGCAGAACTCCAAAAGAACAACAGGGCAGGTGGTGGTCTTCTCTGACGCTCTCTCCGTGCTCCAAGCCCTCAAGAACTCCCGCTGCAAAGAACAGAACCATATCACTTCAGCCCTTGTTGCCCTGAGTGCCAGAGTGGAGAAAGTGGTAATACAATGGGTACCAGCACACTGTGGCATCAGAGGTAACGAAAAAGCGGACATTCTGGCAAAAGATGGTGCACAGAAGGAGCAGGCCAACAACCTGGTGTCATACGATGAAATTAAGACAATCATCAAGGCACAACAAGGAATAAAATGGCGCCTCCTGCATCCCAAATACAACCCAGAAGACACATACCATTTGCTGGGACGACGGGAACAGGTCAAGATCTTCCGCCTGAGGACTGGACACAATCGCCTGCTCCACCACATGCACACAAAATTTGGCATTGGACAGAGTGGAGAGTGCCCTTGTAGTGAGGGACCAATGACAACTGACCACATCCTTCAAGTCTGTACGACGTATGCAGCATCCAGGAGAAAGTACTGGCCAACACCGACAGCAGTGGAAGCCAAGCTGTATGGCACCCTGGAGGAGCTGCGACGGACGGCAGCCTTCATCGAGGACACCGGGCTGCTCATCTAACGGGATGGCGAACGAGGAAGAAGAAGACTCCTGACATCATTTTACAGAAATTTTTGCAAGTTTAAGAAGTACTTTTTTCACACCAGACATCATTTTACGAAAGTGATCAGCATGCTTCCTATTGCAATGCTAGATAGTAAGTACTCTTTTCGTATAATATTTCGGCGCTCACCATAAAATGATATTCATCCCCAACAATGCGCATGTAATTTTTTTTTCCACATCTGTCCATGTATTTCAATTCTGTGTTTAATTCTCGTCTCAGTGGCGGAGTTTCCGATTATTACCCTCTCTCTCTCTCTCTCTCTCTCTCTCTCTCTGTCTCTGTCAGTGTATCTCTCATTCCCCCCCTCTCTCTCTCTGTCTCTCTCTCTCTGTTTCTCTCTCTCTTCTCTCTCTCTTTCTCTCTCTCGCTCGCTCGCTCGCCCCTTCGCTGTTTTTCTGTTTCCGTTCTCACTGTCTTTCTCTGTCTCTGTCTCTGTCTCTGTCTCTCTCTCTCTCTCTCTGTACATGTTTGTGTTTGGCTGTGTTCGTGTGTGTGTGTGTGTGTGTGTGTGTGTGTTGTGTGTGTTGTGTGTGTGTGTGTGTGTGTGTGTGTGTGTGTGTGTGCGCGCGCGCGCATGCGCACGCGCGCGTGTATATAAATTGAGCTAAATGAGAGAGAGAGAGAAAGAGAGAGAGAGAGAGAGAGAGAGAGAGAGAGAGAGAGAGAGAGAGAACGTGCGCGCGTGCGTTTGTACGTAGAATCACAACAGGCTCTATTGAACACAACAGATGCGACTCGGCAGTAAACAGATTTTCCTCCAGTGAGCAGCTTTGTGGCAATCTACTATTCATAACTCCATTTAGATTGCAGGCAGTTGGATTGCGATGGGATTAGCTTGCATGTATGTGGAGGCGGCCTATGCGTTAGATGGGAGACAGAATGCGCTGTTCGGGAGTGACGTTATGGACAGGGCTTGTGAGATGGAGCAGCAAAGAGAAAACGTTAACATTGTACTGCATTGTATTTACGTTAATTATCAGTCGTCACTACATGTCTGTCTGAAACCTAGGCTGCTGTCCCCATGGGACAAAGCCATGCTTTTGGACTGCGCCACGCATATTTTGTTTTGTGTCTCCCCGCGTATGTTTTTGTTTATCAATCAAAACGGATTTTCCTAAAGAATTTTGACAGGAGCAACTCCCTTGTTGCTGTGAGACATTTTACATGTACTGAGAGCGTGCTGCACACGGGACTTCAGTACATCGTTTCGTCGGAGATTAGCACACAGACCACAGTTTAGGGTCTGGTGAAATGAGCAACCCGCCCCTGGCGAGGTTCAAACCACGGACCTGGGACAAAGTCACTTCCAAGACAAGCGTGTTATCCAGACATGCTGATGTGTCAGATACAAACCTCTATGCTAAGTCAAGATGCCGTGGCGTGTTGCAGCCCACGAAGTGTTGGAGGCCGCACGGTGGAAAGGCAAACGACTGATGCTGGAGGCGGAGGCCGGTGCTGAGCTGAGACGTCTGAGAGCCTACAGCCAGGCTCTGAGGAACTTGCTGGGCGGCCTCAACATCACCGCCATGGACCACCGCCTGGCCGTCCTTCTCCTCATGGCTTACAGGGAGGTGGAGGAGCCGCTCTTCTTTGAGCCGTTGGAGCGGATCAGTCTTCTTGGAGGAGTGGGTCACACGTGATGGATCCGGATACTCGGATCGAAATGGATGGGAGAGGTGGCGAGGTAAGTACATCAGGAGACATCGTTTTCAGCAGCAGCAACAGCTATGGCATCCACAAGACGACGATCGCAGCAGGAACAACAGCAACAACGTCAACAGAAAAAAAAACCGTCAACAAATTGAGCAGGACAGGTTTTCGGGTGGATTAAGATTGCAGCAATCAAAGACACAACTTAAGCAAACCATTTGCTCTCACATCTACCACGGCAGTTTGGAAGTAAACTCGGGGGTCACAACCATTCCGGTACAAACCAGACACCTATGAGTTAAGTGGGAAGAAGGACGCCATTCTCTAGCATTTGTGTCACAGAACTTGTGGAGAGATGGTTGCTTAGTTGGTACACTTGTTCATAATTCATGAAGATTGATTACCCTAGTCTGTAAGTAA
>CM065714.1:29698169-29710669 GCA_033310375.1 Conus canariensis | reverse complement strand
ATGCAGTATGTTATGTCCGTTAACACCGTTGCATACAGGACGAGACTGGTGGCAACTGAGATGCGGACGATTCTGATTTGCATCCAGTTTTTCAACCTTCATTTCATGAATGTTGAAAAGAAAATTTGTTTCTACCAAATTCATCAAATTAATATTTGCGACCACTTTGAATAGTACTTTGGTTTAGAGCCATCTGGTATCAAATAATCATAAACAGACAATTGTATATCTGTAGTCACAATTACAAATGCTTTCAATGCACAAGGAATACAGTTGATGAAATAGTTTGTTTTTCCTTGTAACAAATGATTTTAAATTACTGGTTGAATAGGTGCATGCACCCGCCATTTTCTGCTCTCCTTATCTCTGTTTTCCCCCCTTTTACTGCATTTTTCCAGTGTCTTGAAAATGAGGGTGAACAAAATGCAGCATTCTTTTAAAAGCGTAATTGTTTCATATACGTGCACCATAAATGATATTAAAATAAGATTTGATAATATTCGGATTTCAAAACAAATGCGAATATACATATGTACACACCACATAGGAACAAACAAACATGCACGGACAGGCACACACACACACACACACACACACACACACACACACACACACACACACACACACACACACACACACACACACAAAAGACGCAATGACCCCCCACCCCGCCTACTCCTCCCCCCGCCCACCCTCATCCTCTCTCCTCCCCTCGTCCCCATATCCTACCTTTGCACACTTCTCCTCGCCCCCCCCTCTTCCCACCCTCACCTCCAAAAAAAAAAAAATCCTGTTTCCTAACCCTTAACTTTCTTGGTCAATACCATCCTCATACATCATCAAAACCCGAAGAAGTCAAAAAAAGAGAAAAAGAGAATGAAAGAAAAGGACGGAGAGAGAGAGAGAGAGAGAGAGAGAGAGAGAGAGAGAGAGAGAGAGAGAGAGAGAGAGAGAGAGAGGATAAAAAGAACGAAATATTAATAAGAAGAAAACAATCCAGCCACTCTCCACGCAAGGAGCGAATGGGAAGGTGTAACAACAATGTATCACCTTTCTGCCCGCGCGCCAACAAGCCAGCAAATCAGACGAACTAGCAGACTCTCTTTCTCTCCTTCTCAGCCACCCAGGGCCGAGGTGGCGGGGCAAAATGGGAGACAACTCTTGGGGAAAAGTCATCCGTCTTGTTGTCGGTCCCTGATGGCGGCAACGCCTGGCGCGCTGGCGACGAGATGGATGGGCCTCGGGCTGACACCAGCCCGCCCAATTGTGCCAATACTGCCCGGGCCCGACCCGGGGGCTCCTCCATGCTGGGGATTAGGACGGCAGTCATCAGCAGCTTGCCGGGATCAGCCTCCCCGCGCGGGAGCAACGGCAATAACGGTCTTCCTGCGCTGCCATCACCTTCTCGGCTTCTCTTGCACCTTGATGGCGGCTAACTACGCTGTAGACGGCACCCGTTATGGTGTGTGTGTGTGTGTGTGTGTGTGTGTGTGTGTGTGTGTGTGTGAGAGAGAGAGAGAGAGAGAGAGAGAGGAGAGAGAGTGTGTGAGTGTGTGCGCGCGATCGCGCGTGTTTGTAGTGTAGTTTGTGTGTGTGTGTGTGTGTGTGTGTGTGTGTGTGTGTGTGTGTGTGTGTGTTCAGAGAGAGAGAGATGAATGTGTTCGCGTGCGTATGCGTGCGTGCGTGCGTGTGTGTGTGTATGTGTGTGTGTGTGTGTGTGTGTGTGTGTGTGTGTGAGAGAGAGAGAGAGAGAGAGAGAGTGTGTGTGTGTGTGTGTGTGCGCGCGCGATTGCGCGTGTTTGTAGTGTAGTTTGTGTGTGTGTGTGTGTGTGTGTGTGTGTGTGTGTGGTGTGTGTGTGTGTTCAGAGAGAGAGAGAGATGAATGTGTTCGCGTGCGTGTGCGTGCATGCGTGCGTGCGTGCGTGTGTGTGTGTGTGTGTGTGTATGTGTGTGTGTGTGTGTGTGTGTGTGTGTGTGTGTGTGTGTGTGTGTGTGCGAGCGTGCGTGCGTACGTGTGTGTATGGTTGTGTGTGTGTGTGTGTGTGTGTGTGTGTGTGTGTGTGTGTGTGTGTGTGTGTGTGTGCTTGGAGACCGAGAGAATGAGAGAGAGAGAGAGAAGAAAAGAAAGATTCTTTTTCGTGTTGGTGGACTGTTACCCACACGGATACGCATTTACCTGCATGATTACTGTTTTGTTACGTTTCTAAATATCACCAGTTATGCAGCCTTCCTCCGTTGTCCAGAGCTGTGAAGGCTGCGCATATTGATTTGCCTGTAGTCCACGGAATATTGAATGGCCTTTGGGGATTTTGAAATATGTGCGTTCTCATCAGTTTGTCTACACGAGAGAAGGCGATTCAGACAGTTAATGTAGCGTGTCTGAACGCACATTGACTTGGCACAGAAGACAGACAGAGAGAGAGAGAGAGAGAGAGAGAGAGAGAGAGAGAGAGAGAGAGAGAGAGAGAGAGAACAGACAGACAGACAGACAGACAGACAAATAGACAGACGGACAGACAGACAGACAGACACACACACACACACACACACACACACACACACACACAAACAAAGACATACAGACAGACAGGCTGACAGAGAGACTTTCACGAACGAACTTTATTTCGAGAGGGTGGTGGAAATAGTGTATATTAATGTTTTTTTTTTATAAATAAAAAAAGACAGGTGGGTGAAAACAGCATGCTAGATATAAACAAAGGACACATTAATCAATGCGTAAATAAGAAAGGGGTTAAAAAAAAAAAGGAAATATATATATATAAAAAAAAAAAAGGGGGGGGGGGGGGCGAGGGGAGAGGAGGCAGAAAGCAGAGAGAGAAACTGAAGACAAAAACCTTTATATTTGAGGATGTATCAGCCCCTTACCCACACACCTTCCTCTACTTCTCCCCCTTTCATATTCACTCCCGCTATTGACCCAAACAGAAGAAAATAACAGTCAATAATTAGCAAAATAAAACATAACAGGGGAGATAATTAGAAAAGCAAAAAAGACAAGGGGACAGGGAAAAGACGTCAATCACCACATTCCCTCACCTTACACCACACACACACACACACACACACACACACACACACCACACACACACACACACACACACACACACACACACACACACACACACAGAGAGAGAGAAGAGAGAGAGAGAGAGAGAGAGAGAGAGAGAGAGAGTTTCATGTGTAGGCCGTTGCCCCACAAGCAGGGATGCATATAAACACAAATTACCATATCTTATAAATTCACGCAGTTACATCATCGACAACACAATTTACATGCACTTTATCTTCACCAGACGTCACTCTTGACTTCACTGTCTAATCGTTGTGGGTCCCCCAGTAATCATACACTTTGCATGGGCATTACTGTGAGTTTTTACTGTGATTATCCCTATTCAGAAAATGCGTGTTTTAGGTCTACTCCCTATTCAGTTAATACGGGTTCTAGATCCACTCCCTATTCAGAAATTGCGGGTTCTAGGTCTACTCCCTATTCATATAAAACGGGTTCTAGGTCTACTCCCTATTCATATAAAACGGGTTCTAGGTCTACTCCCGATTCATATAAAACGGGTTCTAGATCCACTCCTTAATCAAATAATGCGGGTTCTGGACCACCCCCCCCCCCCCCCCCCATTCAGATAATGCGGGCTCTGGGTCCACACCCCTCATTCAGATAGTGCGGGTTCTGGATCCAGTCCCCCCCCCCCCCCCCATTAAGATATTGCGGGTTCTAGATCTCTCTCCCCCCCCCCCCCCCCCCAATTCAGATAATGCGGGTTCTGGGTCCATTCCCTGTTCAGATAATGCGGGTTCTGGATCCATCCCCCATTCAGATAATACGGGTTCTAGGTCTACTCCCTATTCATATAAAACGGGTTCTAGATCCACTCCTTATTCAAATAATTCGGGTTCTGGATCCACGCCCCCCTACCCCCCCCCCCTTCAGATAATGCGGGTTCTGGATCCATGTCCCCCCCCCCTCCCATTCAGATATTGCGGGTTCTAGATCCCCCCTCCCCCCCCCCCCCCCATTCAGATAATGCGGGTTCTGGGTCCATTCCCTGTTCAGATAATGCAGGTTCTGGATCAATCCCCCATTCAGATAATGCGGGTTCTGGGTACACTCCCTGTTCAGATAATGCGGGTTCTGGGTCCACTCCCTGTTCAGATAATGTGGGTTCTGGGTCCACTCCCTGTTCAGATAATGTGGGTTCAAGGTCCACTCCCTATTCAGATAATGCGGGTTCTGGGTCCACTCCCTGTTCAGATAATGTGGGTTATGGGTCCACTCCATGTTCAGATAATGCGGGTTCTGGGTCCACTCCCTGTTCAGATAATGCGGGTTCTGGGTCCACCCCATGTTCAGATAATGTGGGTTCTGGGTCAACTCCCTGTTCAGATAATGTGGGTTCAAGGTCCACTCCCTATTCAGATAATGGGGGTTCTGGGTCCACTCCATGTTCAGATAATGCAGGTTCCGGGTCCACTCCTTATTCAGATAATGTGGGTTCTGGGTCCACTCCCTGTTCAGATAATGTGGGTTCTGGGTCCACTCCATGTTTAGATAATGTGGGTTCAAGGTCCACTCCCTATTCAGATAATGAGGGTTCTGGTTCCACTCCCTGTTCAGATAATGTGGGTTCTGGGTCCACCCCTCATTCAGATAATGTGGGTTCTGGGTCCACTCCCTGTTCAGATAATGAGGGTTCTGGGTCCACCCCTCATTCAGATAATGTGGGTTCTGGGTCCACTCCATGTTCAGATAATGCGGGTTCTGGGTCCACCCCTCATTCAGATAATGTGGGTTCTGGGTCCACTCCCTGTTCAGATAATGCGGGTTCTGGGTCCACTCCATGTTCAGATAATGCGGGTTCTGGGTCCACCCCTAATTCAGATAATGTGGGTTCTGGGTCCACTGCCTGTTCAGATAATGCAGGTTCTGGGTCCACTCCCTGTTCAGATAATGCGGGTTCTGGGTCCACTCCATGTTCAGATAATGTGGGTTCTGGGTCCACTCCCTGTTCAGATAATGTGGGTTCTGGGTCCACTCCCTGTTCAGATAATGCAGGTTCTGTGTCCTCTCCCTGTTCAGATAATGTGGGTTCTGGGTCCACTCCCTGTTCAGATAATGCGGGTTCTGGATCCATCCCCCATGCAGATCATGTGGGATCTGGGTCCACTTCCTGTTCAGATAATGTGGGTTCTTGGTCCACTCCCTGTTCAGATAATGAGGGTTCTGGGTCCACTCCCTGTTCAGATAATGCAGGTTCCGGGTCCACTCCCTGTTCAGATAATGCGGGTTCTGGGTCCACTCCCTGTTCAGATAATGCGGGTTCTGGGTCCACTCCCTGTTCAGATAATGCGGGTTCTGGGTCCACTCCCTGTTCAGATAATGCGGGTTCTGGGTCCACTCCCTGTTCAGATAATGTGGGTTCTGGGTCCACTCCCTGTTCAGATAATGCGGGTTCTGGATCGATCCCCCATTCAGATAATGTGGGTTCTGGGTCCACTCCATGTTCAGATAATACGGGTTCTGGGTCCACTCCCTGTTCAGATAATGTGGGTTCTGGGTCCAGTCCCTGTTCAGATAATGTGGGTTCTGGTTCCACTCCCTGTTCAGATAATGTGGGTTCTGGTTCCACTCCCTGTTCAGATAATGCGGGTTGTGGGTCCACTCCCTGTTCGGATAATGCGGGGTGGTTTGGGTCCACTCCCTGTTCAGATAATGCGGGTTCTGGGTCCACTCCCTGTTCAGATAATGCGGGTTCTGGGTCCACTCCCTGTTCAGATAATGTGGGTTCTGGGTCCACTCCCTGTTCAGATAATGCGGGTTCTGGGTCCACTCCCTGTTCAGATAATGCGGGTTCTGGGTCCACTCCCTATTCAGATAATTCGGTTTCTGGGTCCACTCCGTGTTCAGATGTTGCGGGTCATGGAAGACCCACTCTCGTCAAACACTCCCTGAGTTTAATCTTTAACACACGATGATGTCAACCTGGACCCGTAGTCAATGCGCGGCAGTGTCCGATTAGCACTCTTAAGCTTATGTGTCCATCAGGACCGATGCTTCATCTGAGGTGTATAGTTCAAATGACGTCACTGATTTATATTTCATTTTATTTTGTTGTTCCCTTTAGATGCGCAGACGTCAAACTTACCTGATGTAGACTCGAAGGTGGGGGTGGTGGAATGGATGTGTGTGTGTGTGTGTGTGTGTGTGTGTGTGTGTGTGTGTGTGTGTGTGTGTGTGTGTGTGTGTGTGTGTGTGTGCATGTGCGCGCGCGTGCGCGTACGCATGCACGCGCCTGCATCCGTGCATGCTGTTGTACATCGATATTTAATGTCTTAGGATTTTATGAGCAACTTCCACGGCACACTTAGAAAGGGAGGACTGTTATCCGCCTTAACCACCGTGAGATTATCAAACATGGAGAATATTCTGTTAGTAACAGGCACCACTGTCTCCACAGTCGTGTTGCGTAAAATTTCAACTAGGGAATTTCTGATGTACTGGTCAGAAATCACGATTAGGACCTGACCAAAGAGCAGAGGACCACAGAATTGAATACTCCGTTGTAAACCACAAGCACGTCTGTAGCGGTAAAAACCACAATAAACCGAGAATATGGAAAAACAGCTAGACTGGGACATGATAGCTAGCTGATGGTAACCTGATGTCACGTCCAGTTTGCTAAAAGCCGTAGCCCCACTCATGATGGCAACCAGTTCTCCGGTTGGTGCTGATGGAAGTGGCGTGTTCTGACAATGAATGGCACAGCAGACCTATATACTGCTCAAAATTTTTATAGAGACCCAAATCAGTTCAGATTGACATTATTTTTTATATCTAAGCATGAATAAACTGCTGTAAAACGTGTTAGTTTATCCGTACAAAGCATTGAAGACGAGTATTGTTTTTGTGTCTAAAAAGCAAAGTAAAATGCGCTGCTGAGAATGTAACCGTGTAAACTTTTCAGATTTCATAACTTTTGTTTCTATGCACCCCTTTATGAGTGGCCATGGCCTATATAGGAAAAGATTCTCCATCTCTCTGTCTCTGTCTCTGTCTGTCTGTCTGTCTGTCTGTGTGTGTCTCTCTCTCTGTCTCTCTCTCTGTGTCTCTCTGTCTCGGTCTCTGTCTGTCTGTCTGTCTGTCTGTCTCTCTCTCTCTCTCTCTCTGTCTCTCTCTCTCTCTCTCTCTCTCTCTCTCTCTCTCTCTCTCTCTCTCTCTCTCATTTCTCGAGTCAAAATACACGCAGACATGCTACACTAGCTATCTGAATGCTGTCACTTATGAACACACATTAAAGAGAATGCACACATAATAAAAAATCTCCGTAGGTCCTGTAAGTATTCTGTGGACTACGATCAAATCGATTTTCGCAGCTCTCACTCCTGATAAGTGGGTTTCTAACGTTCTCTCCTCCTCCCCCCTCCCCCCTCCCCTCCACCTCCCTCCACTCCTCTTCCCGACCTAACACATCTCATATTTGGGCTATTGTCTTTGGTATTCATCTAAACAGGTCGCAAGTGAAACCAAATGACTTTGTTTTGTCTGAAGTTGTTAAAACTGGCTGTGTTGTAATGTCGTAGTATTGCGACATAACCTGAGAGGTGGAGAGGTTCAGGGTGGCCATGGGAGAAGTGTGCGTGCGTACGCGCGCTTGTGTGTGTGTGTGTGTGTGTGTGTGTGTGTGTGTGTGTGTGTGTGTGTGTGTGTGTGTGTGTGTGTGTGCGTGTGTGTACACGCGCACGCGCGCACACGAGCACATGTGTGCGTTTGTAAGGATGGGTGGTGCATATGTGGGGGGGGGGGGGGGGGGGGAAAGGCGATAGAGGCTGTAGAGGGATTGGATAGAGATGAGTGAGGGGTGTGATTTAAAACAGACAGCCCTGGGCCAAACCACTGTCAAACTCATCATACGGCCTGCACTAAACTCGCAGTTCCCCGGCGTATTTTTGTTAGGCCTACAGTTGTCAGTAGTCCGTGTTTGGAAATCTGAAAGGGAGGCAATGTGTGTCAGAGCTCAGTTTTAGCGAGAGTGGTACCGCTATTTGCATTGGACAAATGGCGCGGGTTGGCATGCCCGAAACAATTTAGCCCAATCAGACAGCTTAATGGTTCAGTCAGAAAGAGATAAAATCATAACATGAGAGTAAATCGGCGCGCCTGTAATGAAGACAGTCGATACCCTGATCGTTTCAAATAACAGATTTGACAACCTAGATTGATTTGCTTGACCCAGAAGCTGAGAAAGGGTAACTCTATTTGCAAAATGAAAAGACGGGTGTTTTCATCTTCTGATTTCTTTAACCGAAACAGTCCTGTTTCCCGCTGCACTATGTGATACGAACACTGCAAAAGAGAATCTAATGCCATAAGTATTGGGGGGAAACAAGGAACGGACACATGGACGTGGCGCAATTGCACGGGTTAACCGATGTGGTGTACCCCGGTGACCGGTAACACGTGCGCAGCAGCGCAGTGTGACGAGGCCTCCCGGGTCTCTCTTGGTGACTGCCGACATCAAGTATGGAGTCCCACCGATTTGGAGGGGTAACTAAAAGTGTGGGTCAGGCCGACGAGGCATGATCGTGGTTAGGGTTGAGGATTAGGTTCAGATTTAGGGTTAGGGTGGCGTTAGGGTGATGGGATAGAGTCAGGATAAGGGTTAGGGTTAGGGTTAGGGATAGAGTCAGGATAAGGGTTAGGGTTAAGGTGAGGGTTAGGATTATGGTAAGGGTGAGGGTGAGCTTACGGCTGGGGGTTAGGGTAAGTGTTAAAATAAGGGTAGGGTTTCGTGTTAATGATAGGGTTTAGAGTCTTACATTAGAGTGAGCGTTAAGAATAGGCTTTTAAAGGTTAGGGTTAACGTTTTGGATTGAGGGTTAGAGTCAGGGCTTGTGTTAGGTTAGGGTTAGGATAAGGGTTAGGATCACGGTCAGGATTAGGGTTAGGATTAGGATTAATGACACGTTAGGTTAGGTTACGTTTAGGGTTACGGTTGGGTTAAAATTGGAGCTAGAGTGATGGGAAATGTGAGGTTAAGGATTAGAGTGAGGCTCAGTGTTACGGTTAGCGTTAGGAGCTAGTGTTAAGTGTTTGCGCTTAGGGTTTGGGTCAAGGTTAGGGTGGGTGTTTAGGGATGACGGGCAATGGTTAGTGTTTAGCGTGAAAAGGGCACTAAGTCTCGCCGTCGACGAGCCACCGATGTTCAGAAAGCCACGCAATCCGAAACTGCAGGCACTCTGACGAATCTTACTGTTTCTTTCGAACAATCTGATTCCTTCATTTTTTCCCCCTTTCAGTCAGGATGGAGAGCCCGAACCATAAGTCGCCATTTTGACCAAACATGAAACGTTATTAGCAGATTCAATCTCGTTGGGCATTGGCTCCGATAAAAGGCCCAACGGTCCAATCAAATAATTCAGTATAAAAGTTCTTTGCCTCCGCGAAACAGGCTGCAGACCCATTGTGGGTCGTCTGTTTGCTAGGTACAGTGACTGGCGAAGTCTGGGGACAAAAGAAACCCCCAAGTGACTTAGCTCCAAACTTCTAATGTCTCCTCACACACACACACACACACACACACACACACACACACACACACACACACACACACACACACACACACACACACAACACACAATTTGTTCAAGGAAAGTTTGATGATGATAAAGGGTGAACATACGTATAAATGACGCCGCCCAAAATTTGTCAGAGTGTATCTGCAAGATGTAAGTCGGCTAGCTTTGTGGCGCGTACATGTTTGAGAGAGAGAGAGAGAGAGAGAGAGAGAGAGAGAGGAGAGAGAGAGAGAGAGAGAGAGAGAGAGAGAGAGAGCACAGCTGACAACATGTCGAGAAATAATACACGTCATTTAAATCGGCAGGTGTTCTTTTCAAGACATTTTCAATGACATGTGTCAGTTAAAGAGTTGAACAAAGACGACTTTGGTTCAAAGGAGGAAAAAGCTCCTCGGATACAACTGAATGAAACGGTAGGAAGATAATTCTCTCTCTCTCTCTCTCTCTCTCTCTCTCTCTCTCTCTCTCTCTCTCTCTCTCTCTCTCTCTCTCTCTCTCAGTTGATATTTGGGTGTGTGTGCGTGTTACTCTCTCTCTCTCTCTCTACGCGTGTGTGTATGTGTGTGTGTAAGTGTGTGTGCGCGCATGTGTGTGTATGTGTGAGCGTGTGGGGGGAGGGGGGAGGGGAGAGGAAGGAGAGGGGGCATGCGCATGCGCGAGCGCGAGCGCGTGCGAGGGCACACGCTCTTCTAAGTTTGACCTCAAAGGTCGCGACAGTCATCCCCTCATCAATAATCCTTATTAACTTCTCACCCCTAAAACGCTCCCATCTATTTCCACTTTGCTGAACTCCTCCCCCCTCCCACCTCACCCACCCGCCACACTTTCTCTCTTCCCTCCCCTACCCCATCCTCTTCCCTCATTATTCTGCACGCCTCGCCTCAGTTGCTCAGCCTGTGACAGAGGTCAGAAACGAACTCGAACTCTGTAGCTTCGGGGCCTGGGGGGCCCTTCCCCGGCAAATGACGCCCGGACGATTTTCTAAATAGACCTTTTCCGCAAAAATACTTTTCTGGGGAGGTCCAGAGGAAGGCCTGAAGGCGACAAGCGGGGGTAGCGATGGAGGGAAGCTGGGGGTGAGGAGTGTGTGTGTGGGGTGGGTGCGTGGGGGTGGGGTCGCAGTCAAAAAGAAATTCCTCCGTCCCAGCTTCTCGAAATTGTTCCAACCGCCGGAAATAATTAAAGACTGATTTTCTTGCTTTTATGTCTGCTCCTATGCCAGCATCTGTGTTCGTGGCCATTTCACCTCAAAGTGGTTTGGGATGTCGTTTTGACAGTGGGTCTTTGTTCACGTTTTTTTCCCCCTCGGTAAATTTTCTTTTACAGTTCTTTTTAGCCATCTTAGTTCATGGAGATTTTTTTTCATGAGAGAGAGAGAGAGAGAGAGAGAAAGAGAGAGAGAGAGAAATAGAGAGAGAGAGAGAGAGAGAGAGAGAGAGAGAGAGAGAGAGACCCACAGGCAGACAAACAGACAGACAGGCATACAGGTAGACAGAGAGACAGACGGGCCAACACACAGACAGACAGGCAGACAGAGACGAACAACGATTTCAGTGAGGAAAGAAAAGCATATAATAGCTTTTTTCTATTTTGTCCTTTAGGAAAATTACTGATGTAAGTGATAATAATCAATAAATGCAAAGAAAGAAAGAAAAAAAAAAAGAAGAAGAAGAAGAAGAAGGAGAAGACGACGAAGAAGAAACGAAAACAAATCCAGTCAGTGAAGGACTTCATTACAATATATCCAGAATGTGCACAGAATCACTCACCAAAATAAATTCAATGGGCACAGAACTGGGTGGAAAGAGAAGGCAGGAGAGCTATCGGGGGGGGGGGGGGGGAGAGAGAGAGAGAGAGAGAGAGAGAGAGAGAGAGAGAGAGAGAGAGAGAGAGAGAGAGAGAGAGCAAATAAGAAAACCCGTCCATCGATGGAGAGAAATAATAATCGCACAATAGTTTAAACATTATAAGCGTGATTAATGTAAATATCACGCATCTACAGCCACAAAAAAAAAGAGAAAACCAAATAGGAATATGAAGAAAAGGTTAGAAAAAAAGAAATATGGAACTGAAAGATGGGAGAAAGAAAGAGAGAGAGAGAGATAGAGAGAGAGAGAGAGAGAGAGAGAGAGACAGAGAGAGACAGAGACAGAGAGACAGAGACAGAGAGACAGAGAAAAGGGGTGAGGGAGGGAGGTGGAGGAGGGGGTGGGGAAGACTGTGTTAAATGAAAAAGAACAGTATTTGATTCGCATCAGTAAGTTGAACAGTTCTGTCATAAACAGCTTGAAGACATTAAGGCTAGATTCAGCATTAAAAGCAGCTAACACTATTTTCCGTTAAAAATCCACCAGAAGAAAGGAGACTAAAATCGAAAGATTCATTCTGTGAAGAGGCAGCATGAGTTTATCGACATGACTATGACTATCTAGTACTGTAAGTGACAGATGGGCACAACTGATAGAATTTTGAACATGAAATTTGCCTTGGTTGCATTGTAGTTTTCGAGTTAAACTAGAAAGACAGAATGCCTAACGCTGCATTGTCAGAAACTATAAGTTGTGATGAATTATTAGGGGGTAACTTCAGAGCACGTCTCCGAAGACTCGACTGAGTCTTTATTTTATTTTCCCTTGCTGAGACCCAGATAATTATGATGTCATTTATACCTGATTCAATAAAAGAACTGCGAAAATCTTTCGAGAGAATGAATTAAGGAATGTTTGATTCAGGACATCTGCTACATCGTTCTAAAGACATATGCAAATCACTGACACATAGCGGAACTAGGGCAGATGAATATCAATGACAGCACCCAGAACTTTCAACTTATTTCATAATTTTTACCATTTACAAGAAATAGAAGGAAATTACTTCAAAAGTTTTGACTT
>CM065714.1:29675669-29693169 GCA_033310375.1 Conus canariensis | reverse complement strand
TCTCGACCATCACCATATAGAGCACAGTGAAAAAAAGGCCTTACAGTCACGATGCTGGAATGAAACAGGCCTCCCAGCCTCTTTGAAAGAGGCTCTACCAGGACCCCTCCTGTGATCACAGCTAGGCCAGCGCCGCTATGGACCCGTTAGAAGTGTCTAACCCAAACGACATAAGATACGGCATTATAGGGCTCCCATATCAGTCTCCAGATCTCTAACTGTGTTTCCAAAGCACACGGCAGGTCAACAACAGGGGTGGACCACCATGTAAGCGGCAGGTTCCGAAGGGTGCAAAGGACATCAAAACGAGTCCTTTACCTGGATTCCATATCTAAGGGTGAAACTTGGTGTGGGTCAGCTCCGTTGCAGATGACTTTTAGGTTTGTGGAAATCAACTGTTGGGCGTGGGTCAAGATGCATATGATTTTAAGGTTCGTGGAAATAAACTCTTCGACAAGCTCAAGCCCTCCTCAGCAAAAACAACATCCGGAACAGCATCACACGACCCCTATGGCTGTTTCTCCTGTTCATTATCATTCTTCCAAACCAAGAAGTCCGGATCAGACACGGTCAAGTGTCTGGGTTCGCAGAGTGACCTCAGTCGGCAGAGCACTTCAAAGTTGACCCCTCACTCTGATATCATATATTTGGTGGAATTGTATATGAGTTAACGCTTTGCTGGTGGTTTCTATATTTGTGAAAATCAGCATTCCAAATGTCATTTGTTGTGATTCGATCTCAATTGGGACCCATCCTAAGTTTGAGGGAACAAATATCTGAACGGTCTCTCTTGTCCGAAGTCAACCAGAATTACATTACACGAACAAATCTAAACACAAATTCAAACAAAGAAAGACCACTGTTTTTCCCTCTAGCATCCAGGTCACACAGCATATTACAAGCTTTGCAGGGCAATCTCCTGCCTTTCATTTGTAACAATTCCAATCAATAGCAAATACATCTTACAGCTGACATATACGGAGATAATTGGTTTCACCATAGACGAGATCAGTGAGAGTTCGCCTATACACACTCACCCACCCACCCATTTATGTATGTATGTATATATGTATGTGTTTATACCTTAGACGTTACCTTTACACATTCCATTGAGAATACACTAACCTAAAACAGTGCATACATTCAATAATGATTTTCCATACTTATTCCCAACATGATCTTCAGCCGAAGATTAACGTCAAGAGAGTAGTACTGATGATCAGAAATATCATTTGTAGAGAATTGTTGCAAAATACTAGATATTCTGCCATTCAAATCACCTTTTAACATTTCTTTTTATGAACAATCAGCTAAATAATCTCCTAACAAGCCAGTCCCATTATCAAAGTCAGAATGAGCATAAAAAAAGAAAATTCTGGTGGTACATATGCACAAGCGCATAATACATTCCTACCCATTTCAAACAACTTTTCATCAGAACGATATGCCCAGAGCTTTGCACAAGACATGTCAATGGATTTAATATTAAAAAAAACTACAAAGGGAAGTAGTTCATTTCTAATTAAGCGGTCTGTCCCTCCCGGTCGCCTGCCTCGTTTCCATAATTTGATAGCAGATTCATCGAATTTCTTTTACACGGAAAAAGATATCAGAAATAAATTCTTCCAAAAATGTTCAAAGAAGACAGACAAATTTAAATTCATAGTAAAATTGATAAACCGGAATCATAGTTTTTGTTTTCTTTTTAGAAGAGTCCGTTTACATTCCACGATAGAAAGGAAAGCAGTTTCACTGACGTTTGTACAAGCCGTGCTCTTTGCATTTTTGCACGTGAGATCGGCAGATTGCCTTACCTGGCTACCCTGGCACCTCGACCACAACTCATCTATAACACTGTCACCGTTAACAGGCAATCCGACCAGTGCGTGTGTTTTCGGGTTCCCCTTCTCTCTAACGCCAGTGTAGGGACATTTTTTGTCAAGTGGCCGGGCCATACCCCCATTTTCGTTTCGCTGGAAGAATGGTCAGCTTGTCTTTGTAAAAAGAACAGCAAGCAATAATGGAAGAGTCAGGCTTACCATTCACTCTATAGACACGCTCAAAACCAATGTCACGGGTCAGTTCTAATTCATTCAGTGACTGTATCCAGCACCTTACCTTCAGACCATTCGTTCATTTCATTTTGGTCCCTTGGTATACCACAGAAAAGTGAATTTTTCAGTTTTGATCGACATTCAAGATCATCACTTTTTCTTTCTAGTATATCCACATTTGCCAACAAATCAGAACACTGCCTTGCTACGTCAGAGTTCTCTTCCCTTGGAATCTCTACTTCCTCCCGTAAGTCCTTGACACATCTATGAATGGCAGCAAACTGATCACCGAGGCCGTTTATGTTCTTGTCAATGTCATTGAATTTGCTCTTCGTTTCACTGAAGGCATAGTTCGTGGAGGTCAACATACCCATGGCGTCGACGTTCGAAGGCTGCTGCGGAAAAGAGGGTGGCGTCTGTCCGCTGCCCACATAAGCCCCTGCCTTCCACACTGTCCCTGTGTCTAGCCCCTGCCTTCCACACTGCCCCTGTGTCCTGCCCCTGCCTTCCACACTGCCCCTGTGTCTAGCACTGCCTTCCACACTGCCCCTGTGTCTAGCACTGCCTTCCACACTGCCCTTGTGTCCAGCCCCTGCCTTCCACACTGCCCCTGTGTCTAGCAGAGCCTTCCACACTGCCCCTGTGTCCAGCCCCTGCCTTCCCACACTGCCCCTGTGTCCAACCCCTGCCTTCCACACTGCCCCTGTGTCCAACCCCTGCCTTCCACACTGTCCCTGTGTCTAGCCCCTGCCTTCCACACTGCCCCTGTGTCCTGCCCCTGCCTTCCACACTGCCCCTGTGTCCAGCACTGCCTTCCACACTGTCCCTGTGTCCTGCCCCTGCCTTCCACACTGCCCCTGTGTCCTGCCCCTGCCTTCCACACTGCCCCTGTGTCCTGCCCCTGCCTTCCACACTGCCCCTGTGTCCAGCACTGCCTTCCACACTGCCCCTGTGTCCAACCCTGCCTTCCACACTGCCCCTGTGTCCAACCCCTGCCTTCCACACTGCCCCTGTGTCTAGCCCCTGCCTTCCACACTGTCCCTGTGTCCAGCCCCTGCCTTCCACACTGCCCCTGTGTCTAGCCCCTGCCTTCCACACTGCCCCTGTGTCCTGCCCCTGCCTTCCACACCTGCCCCTGTGTTCCTAGCCCCTGCCTTCCACACTGCCCCTGTGTCCAGCCCCTGCCTTCCACACTGCCCCTGTGTCCGCCCCTGCCTTCCACACTGCCCCTGTGTCCTGCCCCTGCCTTCCACACTGCCCTGTGTCCTGCCCTGCCTTCCACACTGCCCCTGTGTCCAGCCCCTGCCTTCCACACTGCCCCTGTGTCTAGCCCCTGCCTTCCACACTGCCCCTGTGTCCTGCCCCTGCCTTCCACACTGCCCCTGTGTCCTAGCCCCTGCCTTCCACCACCTGCTCCTGTGTCCTGCCCCTGCCTTCCACACTGCCCCTGTGTCCAGTCCCTGCCTTCCACACTGCCCCTGTGTCCAGCCCCTGCCTTCCACATGCCCCTGTGTCAGCCCCTGCCTTCCACACTGCCCCTGTGTCCAGCCCCTGCCTTCCACACTGCCCCTGTGTCCGCCCCTGCCTTCCACACTGCCCCTGTGTCCAGCCACTGCCTTCCACACTGTCCCCTGTGTCCTGCCGCCCTGCCTTCCACACTGCCCCTGTGTCCAGCCCCTGCCTTCCACACTGCCCCTGTGTCCAGCCCTGCCTTCCACACTGCCCCTGTGTCCAGCACTGCCTTCCACACTGCCCCTGTGTCCAGCCCTGCCTTCCACACTGCCCCTGTGTCCAGCCCCTGCCTTCCACACTGCCCCTGTGTCCAGCCCCTGCCTTCCACACTGCCCCTGTGTCCAGCCCCTGCCTTCCACACTGCCCCTGTGTCCAGCCCCTGCCTTCCACACTGCCCCTGTGTCCAGCCCCTGCCTTCCACACTGCCCCTTGTCGCCCCTGCCTTCCACACTGCCCTGTGCCCAGCCCTGCCTTCCACACTGCCCCTGTGTCCAGCCCCTGCCTTCCACACTGCCCCTGTGTCCAGCCCTGCCTTCCACACTGCCCCTGTGTCCAGCCCCTGCCTTCCACACTGCCCCTGTGTCCAGCCCCTGCCTTCCACACTGCCCTGTGTCCAGCCCCTGCCTTCCACCACCTGCCCCTGTGTCCAGCCCCTGCCTTCCACACTGCTCACCTGTGTCCTGCCCCTGCCTTCCACACTGCCCCTGTGTCCAGCCCCTGCCTTCCACACTGCCCCTGTGTCCAGCCCTGCCTTCCACACTGCCCCTGTGTCCTGCCCCTGCCTTCCACACTGCCCCTGTGTCAGCCCCTGCCTTCCACACTGCCCCTGTGTCCAAGCCCTGCCTTCCACACTGCCCCTGTGTCCAGCCCCTGCCTTCCACACTGCCCCTGTGTCCAGCCCCTGCCTTCCACACTGCCCCTGTGTCCAGCCCCTGCCTTCCACACTGCCCCTGTGTCCAGCCCTGCCTTCCACACTGCCCCTGTGTCCAACCCCTGCCTTCCACACTGCCACTGTTTCTAGCCCCTGCCTTCCACACTGCCACTGTGTCCAGCACTGCCCAGCCCGGTCTGCTTGTCGCCATCCGCTTTGCTGGGTATGGGGTTCTGTTCCATGTCACCATTTCGCAGAAATAGTCCACCCCAGAAAATCAGCGTTAGGAGCAGGCCAAGGGCTACACCGTCCGTCCGCTCGTGCTCTCGGTGTCAGCATGGCGATTTTCGTGGTGGTCTTCTCTTTGGCTCGCTTCAAAGCAAAGCAAACGCTGATGTGAATGAAGGAGCCACAGATCGTCTTGAAGGCTAATGGTGCTAATGGCATTGTTGAAGATGGCACTGCTGACCCAAATTGAGGGCTCGACAAAGCCACAGTCTGGTTGAAACATGAAATATAGCGGAGCCTTGCAAAGCGTAGCTGCACTGACAAATGAGCAATTCATTTTCCCCTTCGCACTGAGAGAGAGAGAGAGAGAGAGAGAGAGAGAGAGAGAGAGAGAGAGAGAGAGAGAGAGAGAGAGAGAGAGAGAGAGAGAGAGAGAACGCACAAATGTTCATAACGAGTAAGAAAACAATAACAACAAAATGAAGAGTAAGATCAGCTACTCATAGCTTTTAAGCAGAATTATCAAAGCATACGTACACACACACACACACACACACACACACACACACACACACACACACACACACACACACACACACGACACACACACACACACACACACACACACACACACACACACACACACACACACACAATTTTGTCTGTCCCTGTTTTTGAACACAATTTTCAGGCTGCCGCTCTGTTAATCGGCCAGTGTAAAGGCCATACTGCAGTGCGAAGCTGTTTTTCTTTTCATTATGCTGCATAATGAAACGATATCAAAAGTGAAAAGAAAAGTTGTTCTGATTGTGATATATGATGGGAAAGACATTGGCATGATAACTTGCTCTGCTGATAATTGCTCATTGTAATGCAGTGTTACATCTTCGATGGTTATGGAGCGCAAAGTGGAATGTGAAAAGCATTGATATAATGCTGCGAGCAAGAACATCTTTCCAAAGCCCTCATGCTGTTCCCCATAAAATCCTAACCCTTTGTTTTGTAGTAACGTATATACAGATCAACATCTCTGTCTGTCTGTCTGTGTCTGTCTGTCTATCTGACCGTCTGTCTGTCTGTCTGTCTCTCTCTCTCTCACACACATACACACACAGACACAGACACAGACACACAGACACAGACACACAGACACACAGACACACACACACACACACACACACACACACACACACACACACACACACACACACACACACGCACATAACCTATTTCCCCGGTAACAGTACTCAAAACAATACGTATTGACGTCATATATGATACATAAATCAAACATCTGCTCTATACACAATCTCAGTGCCTTATATATATATACTCTATGGAGTGGGCTGTTTGTCTCAAGTACATAATGCGAAACTCTCCTGTGTTGTCTATTGAACAGAAACTACCCTGCATTGTGTTCTCCGGCATTGGTCGTAACATACAATGCAACTTTAACTCATTCTCAATGGATCGCAATACAATGTTCAGTCGCTCTCGATAGATGGCAATGCACAGTGCATGTCAAGCCATTCTTGGCGGATTGTAATACACCGTGCATGTTAAACCATTATTTGTGTGGATTGTAATACATCGTGCAAATGCCAGTCTTAGCGAATCGTAATACACCGTGCAAAAGCCTGTCTTAGCGAATCGTAATACACCGTGCAAAAGCCAGTCTTAGCGAATCGTAATACACCGTGCAAAAGCCAGCCTTAGCGAATCGTAATACACCGTGCAAAAGCTAGTCTTAGCGAATCGTAATACACCATGCAAAAGCCTGACTTAGCGAATCGCAATACACCTTGCAAAGGCCAGTCTTAGCGAATCGCAATACACCGTGCAAAAGCCAGTCTTAGCGAATCGCAATACACCTTGCAAAAACCAGATTTGCGAATTGTAATACACCATGCAAAAGCCTGTCTTAGTGAATCGTAACACACCGTGCAAAAGCCTGTCTTAGTGAATCGTAATACATCGTGCATGTAAAACAATTCTTAGTGAATCGTAATACACCGTGCATGTAAAGCCATTCTTAGTGAATCGTAATACACCGTGTATGTAAAGCCATTCTTTGTTGATCGTAATACACCGTGCATGTAAAGCCAGTCTTAGTGAATCGTAATACATCGTGCATGTAAAGCCATCCTTAGTTAATCGTAATACACCGTGCATGTAAAACCATTCTTAGTAAATCGTAATACACCGTGCATGTAAAGCCATCCTTAGTGAATCACAATACACCATGCATGTAAAATCATTCTTAGTGAATCGCAATACACTGTGCATGTAAAACCATTCTTAGTGAATCGCAATACACTGTGCATGTAAAAACATTCTGAGTGAATCGTAATACACCGTGCATGTAAAACCATTCTTAGTGAATCGCAATACACTCTGCACGTAAAACCATTCTTAGTGAATCGCAATACACCGTGCATGTAAAACACGCCGTGCATGTAAAACCATTCTTAGTGAATCGCAAAACACCATGCATGTAAAACCATTCTTAGTGAATCGTAATACACCGTGCATGTAAAGCCATTCTTAGTGAATCACAATACACCGTGCATGTAAAACCATTCTAATGAATCGCAATACACCGTACATGTAAAACCATTCTTAGTAGATCGTCATACACCGTGTATGTAAAGCCATTCTTTGTTGATCGTAATACACGTGTATGTAAAGCCATTTTTAGTGAATCGTGATACACCGTGCATATAAAGCCATTCTTTGTTGATCGTAATACACGTGTATGTAAAGCCATTCTTAGTGAATCGTGAAACGCCGTTTATGCAAAGCCTTTTTCAGTGGATGTTAATACACCGTGCATGGTAAGCCATTCATGGTGAATCTTAATACGACGTGCATGTAAAGATCTTAATGGATCGTAATACACCGTTCATACAAAGCCATTTTAGTGAATCTTAATACACCATGCATGTTAAGGTATCCTTATTGAATCGTAATACACTGCATATTAAACCATTCACCGTGGATCTCACCACCCTGCCCACGTTTCTCCATTCTCTGTGGATCGTAATACTCAAAATCCTTCGTGGATCGCAGTCTGCATTGGTAGCTCTCTGTTGGTTCTCATGGTCATCGCAGTGTCCTCGTTTACTGACATTCATCTACATTACACAGTCCTATACTAAATTTCCCCCATCTTCTTCCGCATTCGTCAGCTCTAATTTAGAGATTTTTGCAAATCCCCCGATTAAGTCAGCCCCATTACGTCTTCGGGGATAATGTCTAAACGCGGCCTCAGTGTGCAGTTTTTTTTTCTTACCTTTTTAAAATTTACATCATGTATTCCACTGGTGTACAATAGCCTACTGTTTTACGAAGGGTGGAATGATCTGGACATGAGTTTTTTTTCTTCTCTCTCTCTCTCTCTCTCTCTCTCTCTCTCTCTCTCTCTCTCTCTCTCTCTCTCTCTCTCTCTTATATATATAATGCATACGTGCACACAGAAGGCCTTGTTTTAAAGTCTCATACAGAGGCCTTGGAAGTGGCTGGGATCTGCGCAGACGTTAATCACATAGAGAAAATTTCTAACCTGCCAGCCGCCGTGGCTCAGTGGTCAGTGTCACGGTTTCCTGGCACCGAAGCCGTGGGTTCGATTCCCATCAGAGCTGTTCATGCCCGTGGGATTTTTTGGCCCATGATCGGCGCCTAAACGGTGTTGAGCTTACCAGGGGCTCAGATGGAAAAAACTGGAACCTCATAGTCTAGTTTCATCCAATTACTAAATGCGCCTCTGACAGGGTTGCTCAAACTGCCCGGCCAATACTGCAGGTGTCTGTAATTCTCGGGCCTGGTTGACGCCGGGATACACACTAAAAGCAAGTGTAGAGTACAGCCCTGCCATGCAGCCTCAAACTCCATCATCCTCATGCTCATCGATCGGCATGGAGAAAGAAAAGTTCTGTGACCCTTCACGTCCTGCTCTCATGGTGACCTCAGCTCGATTTCCTCCCCATGTCTGTGACTTTGGTGAGCTCGTACACCGGTGTCAGCAAGTTCATGGGCATTGTCGTCGGACGGACGTGGTGTGGCACCCTCCGGAGGGGAAACCTCACTCAAAAGGTGGCCTCGCGACTGACCAGTTTCTGTCGGCAGTAGGGGGCTTAGCAGATGGTGTCCTGCGTTTCCACCACTGAACGCCGCCGAAGTGACTCAGCACCAGTGCAGTTGTCTCCTCTGGTGGGTAGCTCATAACGACTTAATACTGAATCTCTCTGTGGACTGCTAGTGCCAGATCTGCGACGGACCAGAGTGCGACTGTGGACGGGGGCTGGAAGGAGGGGCGTGCAGGTACGGAAGATGAGACACACAAACAACACAACACACACACACACACACACACACACACACCACACACACACACACACACACACACACACACACACACACACACACAACGCAGGCACACGCGCGCGCGCAGAAAATGAAGCAAATTTTAAAAAGAAATGGTATTAGTTCCATCACATGGTGCAGACAAACAGCCTGTAATCTGTTTGTCTATACTATGTGGTGGAACTAATACTGTTTCTTTTTAAAACTGACTTCTTCAAGCAGGGATCAAAAGCCGTGGCTCATGACTCAAGAGAACAATGCTTTACCCGCTCACCCACACAGACCGCGAAAGATAAAATTACCATTTTCCATTCTTCTTTGGATATGCTCCGGACAGTCCTTACTTTCACGCATCTTAGTCATTGGGGCATGGGCATGAGTATTGTAAGTCTTTTAGTAATCATGGTTGAAGTGAGGCGAAAAGCTGGCAGAAATGACCCGCAAAAGACAACTGACTGACATCACCAGTCCTTTTCATGATACAGGGGATGAACCATTGAAAGCGGTATATCTGATTAAGCAGGCACAAGTGATAGGGGGCTGTTAAACAGATTACAGTATTACATTTCATCAGTCTGAGTAGGGAAGGGAAAGAAGAGGAAGGGCGGTGAGGGGGGGGGGGGGGAGGGGGCGGGGGGGGGGGGGGGGGGGGGGGGGGAGTATTGTTCGGCTGAACGTGACGAAAAATGAAGGAGGAGGGGGTATGGCAGAAGGGGGGGGGGGGGGGGTGTTTAGGGGATAGGGTCGTCAGGAATGTGAAAACAATGAAGTTGTTCATGGTGGCGGAGATGACGCATGCTATTATCATGAGCCGGTGATAAAAAAAAACTGGGCACAACGGCGGCCAATGACATAACCCCATAAACTAAGTCTGTGTAAAAACAAAACAAAAGCAGTGTGGTTCTGCAGGCAGGTTGTTAGCTTTACGGCTGATGTTTATTTGACCCACCTGCATTTCGTTCATCACGAACATACATGCAGGGCGGTCAAAAGCCACGGCTTCTCGTCTGTCGCCACCTCCACATCAGACAATGGAGACAAAGTGCACATGTACATCCTAATTATCTCCGCTGAGGAGGTTATGCGGTTTTAACCCGAGTATGCTGGTCTACCTCTCTGTCCGTCTGTCTGTCTCTATGTCAGTATTCCCTAGGAAACTGCAATACACCGCAGGTCCTCACACAGACTACAGCCTGGGACGTCATGTTGCAGTGGGATGGTATCCGCTGCAGGATGAGTGCATTAGCTATGCTGAGGGAAGTGAGAAATGAGGACATGCTATTTTTTTTTCTTTGGAGTGCCTGTGGAACAAGCATGGCGTGTGTAAAGAAGACGACAGTATTGGAAGTGTCAGGGCACTTGACTGAGTTCTCTGTATGGCTTGGTGGCCACTGTTTCTGCTTTAAAACTGGTAAAAACCGGGTGGGCTGTTACATACCTTGTGATACTTGTATATATAATTAGATATTTTTAAACTTAAAAGCAATGCTTTATTCAACAATCAAGCATCTGCATTGTAGTAGCCCTCCCCACCCACCCCACTCCCGCGCCTTCTTCTACCGTCCCTCCACTCTTTCTATTGCTTTGTCGCCCTCCTCCCCCCCCCCCCCGTCTCTCTCTCTCTCTCTCTCTTTACTCTCTCTCTCTCTGTCTCTTCTCTCTCTCTCGTTTCCGTTTTTTCACAGAATAATACTTTGTGTGTGGCTCTGGGAAGAGATGGGGGTGAAATGTGTGTGTGTGTGTGTGTTGTGTGTATGAAAGTGGAGGCTTTGTGCATGATTGTGTAAACATTTTTAGCTTCATCCAGGTGTTCTTTTGGCAAATGCGAAAGTATTAGATTTATTTGTGATTGTTTTATTCCGCTTGGATTTCATTCTTGTATTTTCAGTTGATATTTACTTTTGATGATTTCTTATAAGTAAATAATTTTGGGTGAATGAGAGCGTTTGCATGCATGTATATAAAGAATATTCGCCTTCTGCCGTTTGTAGGTTGGATGCTGCATTTAATGCGCCTGGCTTTGTAACTTTTGTCATTGAAAGAACAGATCTCCCCTCACAGCCTCCTCCCCTCTTTGGAGGAAAAAGAGGTAATTTTTCTTCTTGACTGTCAATGAAAGTGACGATAGAGCAAAAAATTTCTTCTACGACAATCCTGAGATTCGAGTCCAACCAGGTCACCTTCAGATACAAACAAGTCTTTTAAATTGAACTCGCAATATAATTTGACTTTTAAAAAAGTTCCATCGCCTTAAAGTCTTAACTGACTCATTTATTGAGGTAAATTTACCATAAACGAGTCACAAAACCTATAAATCCACCTCCTCTCCTCCTCACCATCCACCCCACCCCAAAGAAAAAGGGGAGTAATCCACCAATAAGCAGCGAACCATTTTCATAAAAGCTGCCGAGTCTCAGCTTCAACATTAGCACTATAGCAAATTGATTGACCGCATAAACAGTTATATCTGGCCCCCCCTTTTTTTTCTTCCTTTCTGGAAGGGTTGTTCGGAGACGTTAAGACGCACAAACAGCTCTGAACCCCCGACTTAGGCGTATGATCCGACTCCACTCTCCTCCGCAGCCTATTTCTACCATTACCCGGAACGGTAACTGCTGAGGGCAATGGTGTATTGCTCAAGTTTGGCCCGTCTTACGACGCTGGCATCGTGTCATCGGTTGTAAGCCGCCTTGTCATGATGGTTCCACTCGACCCTTGATGATATTCCAAAACGGCGCGGCCCTGGTTTTTACAAGCCGCCATTACCGTGCACCACGTCCATATTAACTGCTCTTAAGTGATGTCTAGCTCACGGTTAAGGTGTTACTGCCAGCGAGGTGACGATCAGCAATGTCGACCTGACGCAATAAATAAGATCCAGAGGCGTGCGAAAGGCCGGCGCACCTGCTGCCAGGGGAGGGGGGGGGGGGGGGGGGGGGTGTGATGGCTGACGTGCGCGCGGGGCTGTGGCAAGCTGGAGTGATCTAGAGCCCTGCGGCGGTGTCAGCGTCGCTTCCTCGCTCCTTGGTTTATCACAGCACTGTCAGGGGGGCTGTCGGCCCGTTTGACGTACCTGCCCCTGAGGTGCCCATGCGGAAAAGATCGGGGCTGGAAGATTTTGGACGGTGTTTTTGGCTGAAGAGAGGACGGACGGGGAGGGGAGTGAGAAGGCGTTGGTGGAGATGTGAGAGGAGAGAGAAAGGTATGACAGAAGTAGGATTCACGTATGTTGAAATTGGAGTGGGAACTGGGCAAAGATAGGCTGAGGATTAGAGATGGGAGTGGGGTGGGGTGTGTGTGAAGAATTTGATGCGGTGAGGTTTTTCACGGTGAGATGTCATGTGAAGTTATGACCTAACACCGTTTCAATGTGACCGGTGACAAGTCAAGGAAAAGGTGTCCATCCTCCTTGGGCGGAAAAAAAGGATGATTCTTCTAGTTCAACATTAGAATTCAACATGCATATATCTTTCATCCCGCTTTTTTGTAGTGACATGAGGCAAAAAAGGTAGTTTGACAGTTTTAGAGATACCATATCTGCGCGTGTGCCGGTTTTGAGTGACGTATTGGTTAGCACATACGCTCGGGCACAATGTACATTCGAAGTCGGTTGGTTTAGACAGAAATTTATTCAGATTTAACAAATTATGCACATACATAAACGGAAGAACAACAAAAAGCTTATAGTGTGCTCGGACACTCACATTTGTGTGTGTGTGTGTGTGTGTGTGTGTGTGTGTGTGTGTGTGTGTGTGTGTGTGTGTGTGTGTGTGTGTACTGTCTGTCTGTGCGCGCGCGTAAGAAGGAAGATAACCATCCGCACTCGTCCTCACAAACATTTCAGTGAAAACCTTCGATGTCGACCAAACTCAGTCTTCTTCGTGAAACGCCTGTCCCTCCATCAAACACCACAACCTGTCAGATTCCCTGATCACAGACAAACATGCAGTCTCCAGTGTACTAGCTTCCAGCGTGGAAGCACACTCCTTTCACACCGACACATCGGCGCTCTTCCTCGAAAACAAAACCCTCAAAGAAACGATGCCCTGCAACGTCTCGTCTGACAACGCTACATTGTAGTACAATCTTCCATTCACTTGAGTTCAACTTAATTTGCTCTACAGACCTGCAGTGGCTCCTCTCCTGGCCTCAGTGAGATTCGTTATAGACTTCTGAAGCACCTTCCTGAACACAGCGTAACAACTCTCTTCAAAGTGTACAACCACCTATGGATTAGAGGGCTCTTTCCGTCCTCGTGAGGGAAAGCCCTCGTCACCGCTGTCCCTAAAGCTGGAAAAGATGTGTCCAATGCTTCCAGTTTTCGCCATGTCCCATTACCAGTCCTTTTCGCAAACTGATAGAGGGGGAGGGAGGAGGACACGGGAGAAGGAAAGATAGCGATAGATTCACGACGAAACTTCAAACCGACTGTCTTCTGGCGAAGGTTCTGTTGTGGTTTCCGCGAGCATACTGGCACTGTCTACCATTTGATCCTCTTTGAAACCACCATCCGTCGGGTCTTTCTAAACAATAACACCTAACCGCCATCTTATCTGACCTAGACAAAGTTTCCGATATCATCTGGAAATCTGGAGTCCGCCCAGAGATTCATTATTTGGGCTTTTGAGGTCATCATCCTCTGTTTACGTAAAAAAGTTTCTGTTTTATCAAGGAGGCGTCACTGCGTGCGGACTAGTCCATATACGCTACACCACATCCGCAAATTTTTGAGACCACACTGAGCATGATTTAAAGCTGATGGATTAATGAACTAAGATGAGAGAATTTAGGGAGAGGGTCTAAGTTTCCAACAGTAGACTAAAACTAACTTTAAACTGTTATCTAATATTCCTGTCTGAATTTGAAGAAAAACCAAAGTATATTTCTTCTCTTGGAATCCCCATCCTTCCTTTCATGCAGAATGCAGATACAGAAGTGGTTTCACAGTTCTCCAGACTTATTGAAAACTCGTCATAACTTTGCTTCCTTCCGTACAAGACTCCACCAATTTTCTGTGATGCAGGTCTTTCTATGGCGAACTTAGACGAAAATTTTAATTTACAAAACATCCACAAATAGATCAGGTGCCCCAGTGGCTCAGTGGTTAGAGTGCGAGTCATTAAGTGGAAAATGAGCATGTCTAGAGGGTCATGGGTTCGAATCCCAGCCATGGCTCGTCCCAAGATGGGAAAAAAGGGGCCGCGGAGGGACATCCGGAGTCATGAACCGGGTGTGGCCCAACCCCCCTAGAGTGTCACGAGATAAGGGCCGAAACACTTGCTTGAAGGGGGCTTCTCTTCTGAGGACTCTCTGCTGCCACGCTCTCCACGAGTTTCTTTCTAATCAGAGTCTGAAAAAAGCGTCACTGCTTCTGTCTTTGTTCTACTCCTATCATTCCATTTCAAAACACATTCACTGCGATAATTCTGTCAATTCCGCCGAAGTGACTGCTCTGCTTTGGACATGAAAAAGTGGCATGTCAATCCAAGCATAATGATTTTCTCATTTTATCGGATTCCATCTGCGCTCTGTAGACATTTGGTGGAAGATAATATCAGCCACACGGAGCTTCCCAAATTCTTTGAACTCATATATACTCTGTGAACACTGATGGTAAAAAAAATCTTTCTCGCCTGGGTTCTTGGCCATGTTTGTATCTGAGGCTATGAAATAGCTGAGTGCCTCGCCAAGAATGCCACTCTGTCTAAATCGTTTATTTCTTAGACCTGACACTCAGTACAAACTTTCGCAGAAACACTTCAGGTGAATGGACCGAAACAACCAGACAACAAACTTTTTCCTGAAGTGCCCCTAACCAGAACAGTTCCTCTCATCTGTTCTCAGAAACATCAGAGAAGACTCGTTGTCATACAAGTCTCACAACAGGTCTGACATTCTAGTCTCAAAAGTTTTAAAAGATGACGACGCGCCATGGGTGCACATAGAAGTGTTATAAACCACTCAGCATTTTCCGCCTTCTGCTTGAATGTTAGGACTTGACGAAGTGAGACATAAGCATCACACGGCAGACTCCTGAAAACACCTTCAGCCTCCAGATGGAATGGTAAAATATTTTCAATAGATTAACATACTTCACCTTTTATGATCGTTAGTAATGGGAAATCAATGTTGTATCTGTTTTTGACAGTTGCAAGTTGATTAGTCTTTTAATTAGGATTTTTATTTTCTCTGTGCAGTCTTATTTTCCCTTTGTAAAATGAATTTAAATGCCTGATATGGCCTGTGTGGTCGACTGTACTATAGAAAACATGAAGTGAGTTTCCTAACACGACCTCTGATGAAAATTTCGCAAAAAACTTCTGCATAAACAAAATTCACACACACACACACACACACACACACACACACACACACACACACACACACACACACAGAGAAAAAAAAAGCGAAAATGGATTTGGAAATGTATTTCTATTATGAACTATCCTATTGATTACTGACATCGGTATAATCGTTGTCATTACTTTCGAAGTCGGATGGAAGTCAGATATATCAAAAACGTTTTGTACGTTTCCCCCTTATAGCCGAAGCCCTTCTTTGTGTCACTAACACTGGTAATAACAAAAACCGGTGATTATTTGTTGTTGTTGTTTTGTTTTTCCCCTTAAGTTGTGTATGAGCGGCTTGGATTGACTTTGATCCGTTTTCATCTTTGAGGTGTACGTGTATTATTGATAGTAAAAGCAGGGATTTCTCACCCCTCCTGCTTAAAACATGGACCGGCGTCATGGTCGTAGGCGTCCTCCTAGCGAAAGCTTTTATGGACAAGTTTTTCTTTCGCGGTAGCCTTGGATGCCTTGGCCTAGAGGTTCATGGTGGAGTTGGTCGGTGTTGCTGTTCGATGGTGGTGGTGTGCCATGGTCAGTCGGAAGAGACAAATACAGCGTCAACATCTGTGGACGTGTCTCTTTATACTAGGCACGTAAAAAAAAAAACCCAGCAAAAGACTATAACTTTCCTCGCGGAAATATACTTGGCAGGAAAAAAACACACCTTTTATTTGCAACACACACACACACACACACACACACACACACACACACACACACACACACACACACACGCACGCACGCACGCGCGCGCGCGCGCGCGTCAATCAACATCAAGATGGAGATGTAGTTTCTTGACAACCCTTAAAGGAAAGTGTTTCTGTCAAATAAAACAAAACAAAACAAAAACAAAAACAACTCCACGTGATCATGATCAAGGAAGGTCACTCGTACAGGTGCAAAAACAGCAAGGGTTATAACGAGGACTTTTAAATCAAAGGTTTTCCTAACGGATTAGGGTTAAGATGACCCACAGTTAGGGTTAGGGTCAGTTTAGGGTAAAAGTTACAGTTTGCTTTCTGCAGATGCGTGAAAGAGACAGTTTCATTCAGTCATTATTGACTGTCGAACCAAAAGTGTGCGTTTTCATCAAGCTTTGGTGTGTGGGATATAAAAAAAAATCGATACAAGCCCCTCTACATAAGAACATCTCGTCCAGAGGACTTGCTATCGTTCCTCAAAATCGCAGCATTAATTCTAAATGAACAACGGTTGATTTCTACTTTGCTTTAGTTCGAACACAATGATAATTAATTTGTATATTTTTGTAAATAATCATAATTGTGTAAAAAAAGCAAGATAAAGCTGTCTAATTTGCTGTATTTAAGATTCATTTATATGTTGTCTTTATAAGATATTTAACAAGATCTTTATTTGTAATTACTTCCCGCATGGTAGTAACTGCCATGCTGATGATGATGTTGGTGGTGGTGGTGGTGATGATGATGATGATGATGGTGATGGTGGTGGTGGTGGTGGTGATGATGATGATGATGATGATGATGATGGTGGTGGTGGTAATGGTTCTAGACTGTGCGAGTTAATGCAATGACTCGATGGTAAAATAGATAATGAAATGGAACAAAACACTTGCCAGAATTGGGATAGAATACTTACCATACCCGTAAAATGAAACGCCATTTTCGGACAAATCCAAACTAAAACAATAAAGATAAAAGTGACTTGTACATATTTTCTTTTCTTCTTTAAAAACAAATCGATAAGCAAATTAACTAAATAAAAGAGAGAGGTTTAAAGTGGCTTCATGTTCAGATCACTCACAGGATCTAAGCCACTAAAGCAGTGTTACAAAAGATGAGTTTACACAAAACCTACGAAAGCTCTTTTTGCAAAACTGACAAAGAAAATAATCAATTTATTTTGTAAATTACCAGTTTGTTCATATGTTTGGACTGAATTTTAGTTGATTATTATTAGGAAAAAAAATGAGAGCTGGTGCATTTCACTCTAGCGAACATCTCATTGGATCCAGTAGTGGGCATAGGCACTTGTTACATGATAGACTAGACGTTTGAACATTATTGCAATTTTAGTCATTTGATTATTCTCTTTACTGTCATGCAAACATACTCTCGATTGAACAAAAAAATATCACTGTATTT
>CM065714.1:29633169-29668169 GCA_033310375.1 Conus canariensis | reverse complement strand
CCACACAACAAGGCAAATGGTATTGTAAGGGCTAGAGAATCTTTTTTTTTTTTTTTTTTAATTATGGATCGCTATCATTCCCCCAACTCACCTCAGTCCCAATTCTCGTTTACCATAAATAGTAACGTCCTCTGATTGATCTTCGAAAGAACCATAACTCTCCCACTCCATGCCGAGTCGATGTGTGGCGGTAAAGCCGACGACCAATCGTCGTCGCTTTTATGATAATACGTAAGAAATATTGAAAGATTGACCAATCACAATCCAGATCTGTAAACAATCTTTGACAAAAGCTACCCGGTATCACTCCGCCGCTCCAAACGACCACTCTCTTGCTATGCGGGACTGAGAATGCTGCAGTTTTTGTGCGGAACAGTGAGATGAAGTTACTATTTTGGGGACATGGGAACACTAACAACGGCTGATCAGAAATGGTAAAGACTTCTTTTTTTACCTTTCGCGCTTTACGACAATGTCTCTCTGGTTTGGTCGAAGATAAAGTGGATTGTAAACGCAAGGAAGCTGAATTAGAAACCAGACTGTGCAACTTCGTCGTTTTACTTTTGATCCTTGTCGCTTTTATTTGCGGTATTACGTCGGGATCCGCGGTTCGTTCAATTTTGTAAATGTTTATGGGATTGGTCCACAGCGTCTGCCTCGCATACCTGCAGACGCCGCTGGTAAAACAATGTTTGCGCCACAGTCTGTTCAGGTCTACGATCATATTTATTATCTCCGCCAGCGGGTGGCCGGATTCGTTGGTTTGTCTGTCAGCAAGATTACACAAAGCCCACTGACGGAACCATGTGAAGGAAGCTGACAACATGGTATGTGAGTCAAGGACGAGCCCCATTCACTTTGGTTCCGATGCGTAATGCGGATTCGGATCGTAAGATGGATCCATGATCCATCAGCAAGATTTAAACAAACCAAACCCAAACTACACAAACAAACTACTGGACTGATTTTCACGAAACTTGGTGGAAAGATGGAATGTGGTTTAAAGGACGGATCCTTCACATTTTGGTATGGATCCGCAGTGCGGATCCGGATTACAACGTGCATCCGTTATCCAGTCTGTCTTAGTGGTTTACGCTCACCCGAGCGCCCGTCTAACTTTGTTTTTCCTGCAAAGGTCTCGGTGACTTTTGATGGAAGCTGACACAAATATACCAACATTGAAATTAGTCCAATTTATGAAAGGCTTCGGCCAGCGTTCAAGACTAAGAGACAGGCAGGATGAAGGTGTTAATTAGCAGACTGCCATTTACGATTTCCGTGAAAGTGCAGACCAGCTCTGGAACTTTTTGGTTCAGTTTGGAGTCTGTCAAGATCGACTGAAGCACGTGCTCGTTTTTCATATTTCCCATGGTTTAATGCCAGCAAGAGCACCTTACAGACAATTTTATTTATTTATTCTTTTATGGATACTGTTTCACTGGTTGTAGTGAAACAAGACACTCATAAGCATGAAAACATGTTCTCAAATTAAGACTACTGTTCAGAGATTTTTACCCCATTCGTTTTATTTTCTGCAGCGAATCAACGATGTCAATACGAATCAGACAGACGTCAACAGTCATGTGACCTGTTTGTTCTTCCTTTCCGGTGTCACACACACTCGTATTCTGTGTGTTTTGCCTATATCCTATGAGCTAAATATGTTGGGGAAAAATGTACACACAAATCAGATTGATATCCGAGGAGTGGCTAACCAGGCCCGGAGGACACAAATACATGCGGTAGCTATCAAAACCTGAAAAACTACCGAGAGAAGCATGCATGCAATGACTGACGCTGGGCTGAATTTGCTGCTGTTCTCGTCAGTCTTGTAGAGTTCAGCGTAGCACCATGTCTGGAAGGCTGCGAGAGTCCGAATTTCCCATGACATGGTATGAACGTGTAAAGAATGATGAAGCATATTAGTGACAGAAAGCTGGAGCTGAATTTGAAAACGAGTACTATTTGATCACATAAACTATATTTTACAGTGTGATAGTGAGTACCAAAGTTCTACACTACGTGAAATAATGACAGAAATGCATGCTCTTGGAATGAAATACTAAAATCTGATAAATTGGGTTCTTTTTCGAAGCAGATCCAAACCCTTTGCACACAAAATGTTATCAATGGAATCCCCCTTTTCAAAATTAACGTTTTGATTGTTTGGTTCCGGAATTCACTACGCTTTTTTTTTCTTTTTTTTTTGTAACTGAAACAGTTACCGTTTTCTTTAAAAAATATTCAAACACCCTACCAATCAAAATGAAATTGTCCCTGAAATGTTGTTTGTTTTTAAATGACACTTTCGCTGTTCGTCTGATTTAATCTTAAACAGTTCAAACACACACATACACACACACACACACACACACACACACACACACACACACACACTCGCGCACGCACGCACGCACGCACGCACGTCACACACACACACACCACACACACACACACACACACACGCACACACACAGACACACACACACACACACACACACACACACACACACACACACACACACGTCATGGAGAGGACAGCCTGGAGGGGGTGCTGAAAATTGCCTGGGCTTTCCTTGATCGCACTCGAGTACTGTCCCTTTCAATTCAGTGCTCACTGTTCCTAGCCCAGCCGACCGCGAGAGCAACAACATCAGGGCCGAGAACGGTAAAGAATAACGAGAACTGTATACCAATGAAAATCCACTGATAAAACACAAATCCAGGTTCGATCCAATTCCTGTTGTCCACAGCGCAACCGACCACATTCACTCCTGTGAGTCAAAAGACCAGCCTAACAGTTTTTGTTTGTTTGTTTCATCAACCACGTGTCGCTCGGATCATGGACAGTAAACGTTTCTTTCGCTTTTAAAAACAAAATCACCACAGACAGAAGGGTCAGAACATTTCATAGAGTAGGCTGAAAAAGAAGTAAAACCCTGCTTATTACTAATATAATGTAAACCCCTACACAAAAGAGGAAGAATGTATTTCATGTGCAGAAGCTCAAATGCTGAAATGGCCCTTTGTGGTCGGCTGGGCTCTATTGAAACTGAAACGAAACTGAAGGCGAAGTGGTTCAGATCATGCAGTTTCTTCACCTTTTCGATTTTAACAATAATTGAAAAAGGAATGATTAATGATCGGTTTTGTTAGAAAATGCCTGGTGGATTCAAATTTAGTGAATGTTCTATTTCTTGCTGTGCGGAAGATTAGCAAAGGAAAAGAAGCTCTCGAAACTTACACACAGCTAATCGTATTGCCCATATTTCAAACAGTTGTCATTCGTGATGGTTTTAAGAGAACTGAACTGGATTTAAAATCAAACTGAACCTTTGTTCAATGAAATTTAAATGTAATTAATAATGATAATTAATAGTAAATGTCATGAGTCGGCCGAATGTTCTCGAGCATTTAGGCAAATTAAGGGTAGTTTTGCTGTTGTTGAGAGCAAGTTCCTTGGGTTCTTCAAGTGTGCGAACTCAGGCATCACCAGAGGGGAATACCGAGAGTCGTATACTGAAGGAGGGACAGTTACTGGGAAGTGTTTCGCATGTCCGAGGGATAGTAACAAGAACATGCCGACCTGCCGGTCCTGGGTAGAGGAGAGTGTCCATCGTGACTACTGTTTATTCACTGGGTTTTCCAGTGGGCCTGAAGGGGGCGATCGTGTCAGGTGACCGTCACGGGTAGGTGACCGTCAGCCTGCAGGCAGAGTACAGTGACCAGTCAGTCGTCCTTGTTCTGAGCAATGAATGGAAGGCTTCGGCCTATTGAGTGGTTTGCACCTTGTTGTCTATAGAGGTAGTAACTACTTGAAGCATCAGTCCTGGCTGGTAGAGAAGTCCAGGCTGTTAGTACAATGGGTAGCTTGGGGAATCGAACATGAGGTTGAATAGGAGGTCAGGCATTAAGCACTTGGTACCCAAGTCTTTGTTGGCGCTAGCAGCTGTTGTGTGTATGTGTAGGTGACTAGTGATCCCATTGGCGGATTAAAAATAACTTGGGGATTTATTGGTACAAATTGTGTGATGTGTGTGAGCCAGTGATCCCATTGGTTGAACCAGTTAAACTCGGGTTCTCTCTTTCTTTGAGAACGAATATAAGGTGCTTGGAAAACCAGGAAGTGTGTGATTCACTTAAGGGAAAGTGAACTCGCCCGTCTTGCTGAGGGCTCAAGAAAATACAGCGTGAAGCAGAGGTTTGCTGTCGCCTCGTTGTCTCCTGGGTTGGGGACGTAAGACAGTGGAGGTTGCTGTCACCTCGTTGTCTCCTGGGTGGGGACGTAAGACAGTGGAGGTTTCTGTCGCCTCGTTGTCTCCTGGGTGGGGACGTAAGACAGTGGAGGTTGCTGTCGCCTCGTTGTCTCCTGGGTGGGGACGTAAGACAGTGGAGGTTGCTGTCACCTCGTTGTTTCCTGGGTGGGGACGTAAGACAGTGGAGGTTGCTGTAGCCTCGGAGCCGACGACGAGAAGAATTGTCTCCCGTGTGGGACGGTCGACAGCAAGACGTGTCAGCCTGTTGGAGCCTAGACAGGGAGCTGCCAGACAACGGTGGGGTGTTTGCAGCCAGAGACGACCTGTGAGAGCCCGACAGGAGCCGTTTCCGTGGAGAGGGCGAAGTGCAGTGGAGTCCAGGAGACTCGGTCTGAGGGTGCGACTCAAGCTACGTTGCCAGTGTCCCCCAACTGGGATTTGGCCAATCGGGAGGACACAACAGTGTGGCAGCTTCAGCTCGTAGTCGCACAGTGGGTTGAGAGAAACTGACGTTCAACCAAGGAATGCTGGTAAGTTATGGACGTTTTATTTGTTCTTAAGTTTATAAGTGTGCAAACAGAATAGTGGAATGTTGTTTTTCCTGGTTAAGTAAGAATAACTGAAGAACAGGGGATGCGATTTATGAGATTGTCTGTATGATGTTTACATTTTTGTATGATACAGATAAGTGTGTTGTGTAGTGACGGGTGGGGGCTCGGAGTCAAGTTAAATAAAAGTTGATTATTTTCTATGAAATGTTATTGGTTTCCCGTCACCTTTGTGCGGGCCGATGTGAGTGACAGAGTGCGTGTGCCTATGCGAGAACGCATTTTGGTTGTGAAAGCGTAAATACTTCTGTCTATAACCCCCTGCATCCCTGAATATAAAAAGCATATTTTAATAACGAGGGGGAGCGTCGGAGACCCGTCACAGTAAATTTAATTCAGTTTGTTAGAAAATGCTCGGTGGATTCAAATTGAGTGAATGTTCTATTTCTTGCTGTGTGGAAGATTAGTAAAGGAACAGATTTCCGCCTGCAGTCGCCTCGCTTTGCAACTAGAACTTTGTTCAATGGTTTAAGTCGTGTTTGCTTTTAGCATGTATCGTAAGCAAACAAACAAGCAAAACAAGAAAGAAATAAACAAACAAGCAGAAACACAAACAAGCAGGCAACAACGGCCACAGCAACAGTAAATTCGAAATATCAGTTCCTCAAAAATGCAGAACTTACCTTGTCGTTGCTTGATATTGGTCATGTAATAGTTTCTTCTTCTTCTTCTTTGGATGTTGTTTGTTTACTTTAGATCTTTTTGTCAGGCAAATTGTGGTATGTGTGTGTGTGTGTGTGTGTGTGTGTGTGTGTGAGAGGGGGGAGAGAGAGAGAGAGAGAGAGAGAGAGAGAGAGAGAGAGAGAGAGAGAGACTTTTACTCTGAAAAACTTCTGCTGTCAAGCAGTCCCTGGAGGTTTTTTTTCCTACCGTGGGGAAATGCTTCAAGGCTTCCAAGAACGAATACAGGCCAAAGGCCTATACAAGCAGATGAAATTTCTAGGCGGAAAAAAAAGAGTGAAGCAGAAAAGGAAATAACTTGCACACCATTTTAAAGAATGGGGAGGGGTGGGGGTGGGGGTTTGCAGTTTGTACTGAGAGACCCGCTGGCACGTCCACAGAAAGAGAACAGCAGAAAAACAACACAACACGGTGTCACGGTCACGGTGAATTTTTCTGAACCTTAACATAATTTCTCTGGCAGCTACTTTGATACCCACGATTTCTGAAAGACATCACATTTGTGTCTGCCCGATTTACCATGAAACCAATTAACTTGTTTAACTGGTTACCAAGGCTGTTTATGTGGGTCCTTTATTGTACAAAATCGACTACACATACTGTAAACATAATCCTCATTCTCCAGAAGTTACGTATCTACCATTTTTTCTCGTACTCGTAGTGTGTGTGTGTGTGTGTGTGTGTGTGTGTGTGCGCGCGCGCGCGCGCGTGTGTGTGTTTGCGTGCGTGCGTACGTGCATGCGCGCGTGCGCGCGCGTGTGTGCGTGGTTTCCAGATTGTCAGAAACCCGGGAATTTTCATCTTTTTCGAAAACCTTTTTTCCTAAAGCCATTTTCTTTTCGCATTTATCATGGCTTTTTTGTTTGTTTGTTTTCCCGTCGGACACATTTAAAAGATAAAGCACACATTCAGTATTCATAAAACAACAAACATACAAAAATTCAGATAAAAATGATTTGTTGAAATGTCGAAAAAATGATAAATGAAGGAAATAATTGCAGGAAATTTTAATTTAACTGAACGGAAGGGCTTAAAACAAAGACAATGTAGTATAATGTATACAAAATTTGCATTCTTACTATAAACTGTGATACTTTTACAATGCATTTTAACATTCGATGAGCCCTGTTTTGGGTTGTGGATTTGTGATTCTAAGTAACCAAACACATATGTAAATAAATAGATTGATAGAGGAATAGGCGCAGAGACAGAGAGAGAGAGAGAGAGAGAGGAGAGAGAGAGAGAGAGAGAGAGAGAGAGAGAGAGAGAAGAGAAAGAGGGGAGACAGACAGACAGGCAGACAGACAGAGGCAGGCCGACAGTTCTAGTACTATCAACAGAAAAACGACGCAGTTTCAATGGAATCGCCGCCAATTTTGTCAGCGAGCTGCATTCATTTTAAGGGAGACAACTCTAGCTGTATTGAGCAATTTGACCCCACTTACGCAGTTATTCTTCTTGATTCTCTCTCTCTCTCTCTCTCTCTCTCTCTCTCTCTCTCTCTCTCTCTCCTTCTTGATTCTCTCTCTCTCTCTCTTCTTGATTCTCTCTCTCTCTCTCTCTCTCTCTCTCTCTCTCTCTGCGCCGCGCGCGCGTGTGTGTATGTGCGCGCGCGCGTGCATGCGCGGGTATGTCGTCTTCCCTTTGTGTACTATGTATGGTTGTGTATGCGCGCATGACAGGGTCAGAGAGGGGAGGGGACGCAAAACACACACACACACGAAGAAGAGAGAGAGAGAGAGAGAGAGAGAGAGAGAGAGAGAGAGAGAGAGAGAGAGAGGAGGTAAGGTGAGGGCGGGCGTGTGTGTGTCGGGGGGCTGACGATGGCGCATTTTTGCCCGGTCCAGAATTGAAAAAAAAAAACACCTGACAGCTATTAATTCCCATAATCTGTAGGTTGAAGGAAAAGAGAAAAGAAACAAACAAAAGAAAACACGTTGTGCATTTATGAATCAGCTTACAGGCGGCAAACGAGACCTCCACTTTTCATCAATCAGAGGCACCATCTGCGGCGGTCACTGCCTTTGATCCGATGTGAAATACTTATTGACGAAGTCATAATGACAACACCAGCGCCTATGTCTGCTCTTTTGTGAACACACATGCACGCAACGCACGCACGTACGCGCGCGCGCGCGCGCGCGCACACACACACACACACACACGCACACAGAGAGGCAGACAGACAGACAGACAGACAGACAGACAGACAGACAGACACACACACACACACACACACACACACACACACGTACACTACGCGCACGAGAGAGCATGGTAGGCTATATATGTGACTTCTGGAGAATAAGGATTATGTTTATAGTATGTGTAGTGGATTGTGTACGATAAAGGACCCGCATAAGCAACCTAGTAATCAGTGAAACAAGTTGATTGGGCAACATACGCATTTAGATAACTGCTGCCACGAAAACCCCAACACCTCAGACAGAATTAGTTTCAAAATGAGGTAACTGCACGCGGAAATTGAAACAAATTTTAACAGGAATTTGAAGTAACTCCGCCGGTTAACACGGACGAACAAATTACAAGACAAAACACGACGCGTTTCGACCTCTTAGATCTTCTTCAGGCAAGATAAACAGCTTTGAGGACAATGAAAACGAACGAGAGTTTGCTCTGTTTGTATCCACGGAGTACACCAATCAGGACTTGATAAACTAATCTACTACTTTGTTTTGAGAGTGGTTTATCACTGAAGAGAAAGGACTAATTTTTTTTTTTAAACAAAGGTTGCTGATCCACCTACTCGCGCCTCGTTCTGAATCGATGATAATATTCTGGAACATAAACCGGTGACAATCGTTTTAGAGTTAGACCTTATTCAGAATCAACGTGGAACTCTTGCGTGAAACATTTGCTTACTTAAACCTGGAAAAGATTCGATTGAGAAAGTGATAAGTACTGAACATTGTTGCAAAACAAACAAACAAAGAAACAAATAAAACAAACAAACAAACACTCTAAAAACGCCTGCGTGCAATCTTTCGAAACTTCAGTGTTTTTTTTTTTTCCTTAGCAGTGACAGGTAGAAATCATGATGGAAAGAGGAAACAACGATGGAAGCAAAATGTTAATGTATTTTGGAATATCTTTACTGCTTTCTTTCTTTCTGCGTACGCAGGCTGATACTCCTGCGGACACTGCCTGTACAGACAGGCAGTGGAGTTTTGTGTGTATGACCGTTTTTTATCCCGCCATTAAGGCAGCCATACTCCATCTTCGGGGAAGGTACATGCTATGTGTAACGTGTCATCCATACCAATGGCCAAACTGCCTTCTCTTCCGAAAGTTGGTGATGGGATTTTACGTGTGTGCAAGATGTTGTGCGTGCGTTCACACACGGATCCTCGGTTTATAGTCTCATTCGAAGGACTGTATGGGGAATGGAGTCAGAACCAATGTTAACTCCGAGGGGAAAATCCCCCTGTACCGAAATTCGAACCCACAACCCCAGGATCACGAGTCCGGCGCTCTACCAACTGAGCTATTCCGGCCCCTCTCTTACTGCGTCTATTGTGCTCTCCGGGTCGACTTCTGATCAGGACGTTTTTTTTTTTCAGCGGTCCGTAACATTTGTCATTACGGAGTTTACGTTGCAAGGTATTCCGATGTACCAACTTCTGTATTCACAATGACTGTGTGCCTCTGGATGAATGCTGGCAAACTGCTCATGGCACACTCATGTTACTTGCAACATTAAATAGCAGTAACTTTCCAAAATGAAGTCAATTTGTGATGAGAAACTCATTTCTTGAAAAGAACAAGTCATGAAGCTTCCTTCGCTGTGAATAAAACTCACCACATCGTTCTACTCTAGGGGTCAGAAATCAATGTGATGGAAATGGTGAAATAACAGTCAGAAAACAGTGGGTAGAAAATGGTGAAATAACAATCAGAAATCGGTGAGTAGAAAATGGTGAAATAACAATCAGAAATCGGTGAGTAGAAAATGGTGAAATGACAGTCAGACACCGGTGAGTAGAAAATGGTGAAATAACAGTCAGACATCAGTGTCATGGAAATGGTGAAATAACAGTCAGAAATCGGTGAGTAGAAAATGGTGAAATAACAGTCAGAAATCGGTGAGTAGAAAATGGTGAAATAACAGTCAGAAATCGGTGAGTAGAAAATGGTGAAATAACAGTCAGAAATCGGTGAGTAGAAAATGGTGAAATAACAGTCAGAAATCGGTGAGTAGAAAAATGGTGAAATAACAGTCAGACATCAGTGTCATGGAAATGGTGAAATGACAGTCAGAAATCAATGCGATGGAAATGGTGAAATATCGGTCAGACATCAATGTAAAAAAAAAAAAAGATTAAATAACGGTCAGAAATCAGTGCGATGGAAATGGTGAAATAACAGTCAGAAATCAATGCGATGGAAATGGTGAAATAACGGTCAGACATCAATGTAAAAAAAAAAAAGATTAAATAACAGTCAGAAATCAGTGCGATGGAAATGGTGAAATAACGGTCAGAAATCAATGCAAAGGAAATGGTGAAATAACGGTCAGACATCAATGTAAAAAAAAAAAAAATTAAATAACGGTCAGAAATCAATATGAAGGAAATGATGAATAACGGTCAGAAATCAATGTGAAAGAAATAGTGAAATAACGGTCAGAAATCAATGTGAAAGAAATAGCGAAATAACGGTCAGAAATGAATGTGAAGGAAATGATGAATAAAGGTCAGAAATGAATGTGAAGGAAATGATGAATAACGGTCAGAAATGAATGTGAAGGAAATGATAAATAAAGGTCAGAAATCAGTGTGAAGGAAATGGTGAAATAACGGTCAGAAATGAATGTGAAGGAAATAGTGAAATAACGGTCAGAAATGAATGTGAAGGAAATGATGAATAACGGTCAGAAATCAATGTGAAGGAAATAGTGAAATAACGGTCAGAAATCAATGTGAAGGAAATAGCGTAATAACGTCAGAAATGAATGTGAAGGAAATGATGAATAACGGTCAGAAATCAGAGTGAAGGAAATAGTGAAATAACGGTCAGAAATCAATGTGAAGGAAATGATGAATAACGGTCAGAAGGAAATGGTGAAATAACGGTCAGAAGGAAATGATGAAATAATGGTCAGAAATAAATGTGAAGGTAATGATGAAATAATAGTCAGAAATCAATGTGAGGAAGATGATGAAATAACGGTCAGAAATCAATGTGAAGGAAATGATGAATAACGGTCAGAAGGAAATGGTGAAATAACGGTCAGAAATCAATGTGAAGGAAATAGTGAAGTAACGGTCAGAAATCAGTGTGAAGGAAATAGTGAAATAACGGTCAGAAATCAATGTGAGGGAAATAGTGAAGTAACGGTCAGAAATCAATGTGAAGGAAATAGTGAAGTAACGGTCAGAAATCAGTGTGAAGGAAATAGTGAAGTAACGGTCAGAAATCAATGTGAAGGAAATAGTGAAGTAACGGTCAGAAATCAGTGTGAAGGAAATAGTGAAGTAACGGTCAGAAATCAATGTGAAGGAAATAGTGAAGTAACGGTCAGAAATCAGTGTGAAGGAAATAGTGAAGTAACGGTCAGAAATCAATGTGAAGGAAATAGTGAAGTAACGGTCAGAAATCAATGTGAAGGAAATAGTGAAGTAACGGTCAGAAATCAATGTGAAGGAAATAGTGAAGTAACGGTCAGAAATCAGTGTGAAGGAAATAGTGAAGTAACGGTCAGAAATCAGTGTGAAGGAAATAGTGAAGTAACGGTCAGAAATCAGTGTGAAGGAAATAGTGAAGTAACGGTCAGAAATCAGTGTGAAGGAAATAGTGAAGTAACGGTCAGAAATCAGTGTGAAGGAAATAGTGAAGTAACGGTCAGAAATCAGTGTGAAGGAAATAGTGAAGTAACGGTCAGAAATCAGTGTGAAGGAAATAGTGAAGTAACGGTCAGAAATCAGTGTGAAGGAAATAGTGAAGTAACGGTCAGAAATCAGTGTGAAGGAAATAGTGAAGTAACGGTCAGAAATCAGTGTGAAGGAAATAGTGAAGTAACGGTCAGAAATCAGTGTGAAGGAAATAGTGAAGTAACGGTCAGAAATCAGTGTGAAGGAAATAGTGAAGTAACGGTCAGAAATCAGTGTGAAGGAAATAGTGAAGTAACGGTCAGAAATCAGTGTGAAGGAAATAGTGAAGTAACGGTCAGAAATCAGTGTGAAGGAAATAGTGAAGTAACGGTCAGAAATCAATGTGAAGGAAATAGTGAAGTAACGGTCAGAAATCATGTGAAGGAAATAGTGAAGTAACGGTCAGAAATCAATGTGAAGGAAATAGTGAAGTAACGGTCAGAAATCAATGTGAAGGAAATAGTGAAGTAACGGTCAGAAATCAATGTGAAGGAAATATGAATAACGGTCAGAAATCATGTGAAGGAAATAGTGAAGTAACGGTCAGAAATCAATGTGAAGGAAATAGTGAAGTAACGGTCAGAAATCAATGTGAAGGAAATAGTGAAGTAACGGTCAGAAATCAATGTGAAGGAAATAGTGAAGTAACGGTCAGAAATCAATGTGAAGGAAATAGTGAAGTAACGGTCAGAAATCAGTGTGAAGGAAATAGTGAAGTAACGGTCAGAAATCAATGTGAAGGAAATAGTGAAGTAACGGTCAGAAATCAGTGTGAAGGAAATAGTGAAGTAACGGTCAGAAATCAGTGTGAAGGAAATAGTGAAGTAACGGTCAGAAATCAGTGTGAAGGAAATAGTGAAGTAACGGTCAGAAATCAGTGGTGAAAGGAAATAGTGGAAAGTAATAACGGTCAGAAATCAGTGTGAAGGAAATAGTGAAGTAACGGTCAGAAATCATGTGAAGGAAATAGTGAAGTAACGGTCAGAAATCAATGTGAAGGAAATAGTGAAGTAACGGTCAGAAATCAGTGTGAAGGAAATAGTGAAGTAACGGTCAGAAATCAGTGTGAAGGAAATAGTGAAGTAACGGTCAGAAATCAATGTGAAGGAAATAGTGAAGTAACGGTCAGAAATCAGTGTGAAGGAAATGATGAATAACGGTCAGAAATCAATGTGAAGGAAATAGTGAAGTAACGGTCAGAAATCAGTGTGAAGGAAATAGTGAAGTAACGGTCAGAAATCAATGTGAAGGAAATAGTGAAGTAACGGTCAGAAATCATGTGAAGGAAATAGTGAAGTAACGGTCAGAAATCAATGTGAAGGAAATGATGAATAACGGTCAGAAATCAATGTGAAGGAAATAGTGAAGTAACGGTCAGAAATCAGTGTGAAGGAAATAGTGAAGTAACGGTCAGAAATCAATGTGAAGGAAATAGTGAAGTAACGGTCAGAAATCAGTGTGAAGGAAATAGTGAAGTAACGGTCAGAAATCAATGTGAAGGAAATAGTGAAGTAACGGTCAGAAATCAATGTGAAGGAAATAGTGAAGTAACGGTCAGAAATCATGTGAAGGAAATAGTGAAGTAACGGTCAGAAATCAATGTGAAGGAAATGTGAAGTAACGGTCAGAAATCAATGTGAAGGAAATGATGAATAACGGTCAGAAATCAATGTGAAGGAAATAGTGAAGTAACGGTCAGAAATCAATGTGAAGGAAATAGTGAAGTAACGGTCAGAAATCAATGTGAAGGAAATAGTGAAGTAACGGTCAGAAATCAGTGTGAAGGAAATAGTGAAGTAACGGTCAGAAATCAGTGTGAAGGAAATAGTGAAGTAAGGGTCAGAAATCAGTGTGAAGGAAATAGTGAAGTAACGGTCAGAAATCAATGTGAAGGAAATAGTGAAGTAACGGTCAGAAATCAGTGTGAAGGAAATAGATGAAGTAACGGTCAGAAATCAATGTGAAGGAAATGATGAATAAGGTCAGAAATCAATGTGAAGGAAATAGTGAAATAACGGTCAGAGAATAGTGAAATAACGGTCAGAAATCAATGTGAAGGAAATGATGAATAAACGGTCAGAAGGAAATGGTGAAATAACGGTCAGAAATCAATGTGAAGGAAATAGTGAAGTAACGGTCAGAAATCAGTGTGAAGGAAATAATGAAATATCAGTCAGAAATCAATATGATGGAAATAATGAATAACGGTCAGAAATCAATGTGAAGGAAATAGTGAAATAACGGTCAGAAGGAAATGATGAAATAATGGTCAGAAATAAATGTGAAGGTAATGATGAAATAATAGTCAGAAATCAATGTGGAGAAGATGATGAAATAACGGTCAGAAATCAATGTGAAGGAAATGGTGAAATAACGGTCAGAAATCAATGTGAAGGGAATGATGAAATATCGGTCAGAAATCATTGTGAAGCGAATGATGAATAACGGTCAGAAATCAATGTGAAGGTAATGATGAAATAATAGTCAGAAATCAATGTGAGGAAGATGATGAAATAACGGTCAGAAATCAATGTGAAGGAAATGGTGAAATAACGGTCAGAAATCAATGTGAAGGGAATGATGAAATATCGGTCAGAAATCATTGTGAAGCGAATGATGAATAACGGTCAAAAACGAATGTAAAGAAAATAGTGAAATAACGGTCAGAAATCAATGTGAAGGGCACGGTGAAATAATCGGTCAGAAATCAATGTGAAGGGCACAGTGAAATAACGGTCAGAAAATAAATGTGAAGGAAATGCTGAAGTTAAGAACTCCATCTTTTCCTTGTTAAACATAGGAACTTTAAAAGGAATATTTTATTGTACGTCTTTTCCTACAAGAAAAATACAGTGATAACGTGTTCGATGTGTCAGTAAAAGCCTATACAAGCAATAGTTACTGTGTTCATAAAAAAATCTGCTTTGACGAATCGCTCTCGGACAACCAAGAAGCTGGTGCAGCCTTTAGAAGGTCTTCAAAGGTTTAAGATTAAATAGAAATCTATTAGGAAAAATAGAACATTTACTCAGGAGATCATGGGCATTTCATGGAACTCACACACACACACACACACACACACACACACACACACACACACACACACACACACAGAGCGAGCGAGCGAGCGAGCGAGCGAGCGAGCGAGCGAGCGAGAGAGAGAGAGAGAGAGAGAGGAGAGAGAGAGAGAGAGAGATATGGGTAGACAGATATATGAACAGACAGACGGACAGACAGGTAGATCGATAGACGGATCGCTCGCTGGCTCGCTGGCTCGCTCGTTCGCTCGCTCGGTAGATAGATAGACAGAAAGATGGATAAACAGATAGATAGACAGATAGGTGGGTATGTAGGTATCTAGTTAGCTAGCTAGTTAGCTAGATGAAGATAGATGTCTGAAAAGAAAGCCCAGAATAGAAAGATTGTTTATATAATTTGTATCAATCAAAACGGACGTTTACCTCTCTTAGAATAGAGGGTCCTGCGCGCGAATGATAGATAGGACGCGTACTGACGTCAAGAGGAAAAGGATATTCATGTATGTATCAGAATGGACGCTCACATATCTCAAAATAGAAAGGCCGTTTACACATATCAAAAACTTCGTTTACATTGTTGAGAATAGAAAGACAGCGTGCGCATATTAGAATCGACATATACGAACCCTGGAAGAGAAAGTTCTGAAAAACTGAAAGAGAGCCAAGCAAACAACATATTTAATTCAACTTTATGTTTGGCAGAGAAACTCTAGTGAAAAGTCTTATTCACTACCCAGGTGCTCAACACATTTAGGTAAAATGATTACTGAGTTGAGGTTAACTTCACGGAACACAAAATGTCTCGTGATGTTACATGTATCAGTAAAGGATTTATTTAAGTGCATCACCGGTCAGTGGATTGTCCAGTTTTATATATAAGATCCCCCACTGGTATACCCTTGAGGATCGTTTTGACTATCGTTTCTTGTTTGGGATATCCTTAACCGTAAAGAATGGAAGAAAAGGTAAAATAGTAATGGGTACATTTTAAATGTGGATTTCTTTCAGCTACAGACCGGTGTGGTTGAACAGAGTATGATGTACATAGAATAAGAATGTAAAATATTCAGCCCTTCTGCGCCGTTCGTTTGCGTAGTGACTTGATTCTCTCTCTCTCTCTCTCTCTCTCTCTCTCTCTCTCTCTCTCTCTCTCTCTCTCTCTCTCTTGTTCTTTTTTCTTTTTCTTTTAACTTCCGCCACCCTCCCCTTCTACCTCCTAATGGCAAAATCAGGAATTTTCCCCATGTAATAAGCCATCATAAATCTGTCGATCTATTAAGGTGAGCAACATATTTCTGTAAGAAACAACAAACGAACAAACAGTGACACCCCGCTCCGCAAGTTCTGCCATCACGCAGGCAGGTGAGCAAATTCGCAGACACAGCTGTTCGTTGCTTACGCCAAAATGCGCGCGTGGTAGTAGTACGCGACAGTAGGTTCACATTAGGAAACAGCTGTAGATTCATCGCCCATTTCTGGCAAGAGACTGCGTCTGGCGTATGCCGCACCGGTCCCCCCGCCCCCCCTTCTCTACTCTCTCAAAAGAAGCTGCAATAAGCAGTGAGACGTGCCCCCATCATGAGAGAAGTGCCTCTCACCTCGCTGCCCCCCTCACCGCCCTCCCCCCTTCCCCACCTGCCCCCCTCGCTTCTCCCAACCAGGTCTGCTCACTTCACCCCCACCTCCTCCCCTCCCATCCGTTTACCCTACCTGCACCTTCAGCCACGTCCTCACTCAACACCGTCGATCTCACGTGGTAAACCAAGGGGAGAGTGTAACTTGGAATCTTTGAACAAAGCAAATGGGAATTCATTAGGTACAAAATCACGAAATATCCATTTTGTTCGCGAAAACAGGAATTCAAGAAAACATTTATAACTACTGTTTTCAAGTGCTCCCCCCCCTCCCCACCCCCACTCCACCTCCCAAACATGTTGCCGCATCTTAAAGATCTAGTTGCAAAGCGAGAGGACTGCAGGCGGAAATCTAAACAAATCTTAAATAAATGTTAGCGAACCGCCCAGAGAACGTGGACAAACGAGTCACAAGACGAAACACAACGCGTTTCGACCTCTTAGGTCTTCATCAGGTGAGACATTAATGAATAAAACAATGAAAATTCACTTAGCTTTGATCGCTTCAGATCACTTCGCAGGGTTCAGCGCAAGGAAGAAGGCATCTTAAAGATTTTTCTTTCCTTTGCGTTTGATACCGTGGTCGTCATACGTGAAAACAGTAATTAGGACTTGCGAAAACAGGTAATGATATCTTCCGAAGACAGGTAAGTGTGGCTGATGTGTATGGGCACTGGTATCACTGGTATCACTGGCATCACTGGTATCACTGTGCAGACTGGAGACCTTCACAAGACTGCTTCTCAAAGGCACAGAATGCTGGAAGCCAAAATACCTTTCATAATTAAATGCGTTCAGTGCTAACGGCTCGCTCGGGGCAAAAATTATTTCATATGGTTACTTATCTATTAATTTATTTATCTACTTGTTTGTTTGTTTATTCATTCATTTAGTGTGTGTGCGCGCACGCGCGCGAGCGTGTGTGTGTGTATATATATATATATATATATATATATATATATATGTGTGTGTGTGTGTGTGTGTGTGTGTGTGTGTGTGTGTGTGTGTGTATACGACTTTTCTTATGAAAAACTTCAAGCTATTTTCACGTAACTACAAGAATAATGTAGATACATCTGAACTAAAAAAACGAACAAAAAAGACACAAAAAAAAAAAAAAAAAAACCGCACAGAAAAAGCACATACTGGGTAATACATGTTTCCAGCTTGATGAACGAAAACATCTGGCGTTGCATTTGGACGCTTTACAAAATATGGAAGAGCATCTGGTCGGATGGTGAATCATCAGATGACACGGTGTCCTCGCGTTTATGTGAATCGGCATGTTTTCCATAGACTCCAATTAAAAGACATGGGCAGCTCCAGAGTTCTACAGCAAATGAGTTTCATCAATCACAAGTAAATGTCTCAAACAGCAGACAAGATTTTCGTTTTCATTGCTGCTGTCATGAACCAAATACGAAAAACATGGAACCCATGTAGAGGTTATAATTCACTAAATATTTGATTATTAGAAAGAGAGAAATATACATCTATGTCTATCTGTCTATGTCTATCTCTCCCTCACTCACACACACACACACACACGCACATACACACACACACGCACGCACGCACCGCACGCACACACACACACACACACACACACACACACACACACACATATATATATATATATATATATAAGACAAGTATTAAAAGGGGTATTAAAATATCTACAAATTTGTTTCTAGCGCTTGGCTATCGTCAGGATCATCCTGACGATAGCCAAGCGCTAGAAACAAATCCTGACGATAGCCAAGCGCTAGAAACAAATTTGTAGATATTTTAATACCTCTTTTAATACTTGTCTTATCTAATGTTGCTCCCCAAGGGGTTGAGCACTTGTAAAATTACTCTAGGCTTTTTAACCACACTGATCTATATATATATATATAGAGAGAGAGAGAGAGAGAGAGAGAGAGAGAGAAGAGAGCGAGGGAGAGAGAGAGAGAGAGAGAGAGAGAGGGGGGGGGGGGAGAGAGCATTCATGTATATTATTACGCACTTGGAATTTGCTGCAGTCTCTGTGATAGTCTTTGTGTTCATATGTTTGGTAAAGCGCAACGGAAAGTGGGCTGTCTTATTATTCCACAGCCCAGGTAGACATGACCATCAATACAGTTTTAACTATAACAACACCAAAGACAGCGCTGACCTCCGCCGAAACCCAAGGATCTTAAATCCACGCTTTGAGTACGGTCATCAGTGAAAACAAAAATTTTTTTTCTTCCCTCCAGGGGAAGTAATGGTAGATCCGCTCTGAAAGAGTTACTTCCCATACACGGTTTAGAAATGGACACGGACAGATGCGAAAGAGTAACGTTGATATCGCTTCTTCTCCTCTCTGAACTCCGTGAAGTGTCATCGGGCGTCGCAATGAAGAAACATTCACAGGTTCTTCAGGTATGTTGGTTGTGTGACCAGCCTGGCTCTCTGAAAATAGTGACTGAGGGCAGAAAATGAAGCAAAATTTAGAAAGAGAGGGGGCTAGTTACCGCCAAGGACACAGACAAACAAAGTACAGGACAAAACACAATGCATTTCGACCTCTTTGGTCTTCTTCAGGCAAAAACAACTATAACATTTAGGACAGTGAGAACGAAGAACGAGAAACCACTTGTCTTCTCATATTCGGCAGCAAAATTAAATCGAGCCCTTATGAGGATTACCTCCCTTGCGGATTTCCAATCATCATCTATTTATCGGGTTGTCCTTGGCCTACATTCCATCTTTCCCGTTAGTGTCCTTACAATAGTGACGTATTCTTGTTGACAGAAGGACACACCAATCAGCTAAGCAACAGACGTGCGTGAAAACAGATCGTCTATACCGCGGGGTAACAAACAATCTATTCACATTTTGTATGGGAACCAGGTCCTTTGAAATGCATCATGCACCAAATCTGAAATGTGTTTCTGTACTTTCACTGAATGGTTACAGCTGCCGTTTGAACTGATCAAACTGTAGGACTGCTCCATGGAGTCGGCATTACAGATTTATTATTTATTTAGCTCACAGAACGATTAAATCCAACAAAGCATCTGATCTAATTATCATTAAAAAAAAAAAAGATCAATAACATCGGCACATAACAAATGAAGAAACATTTGGCAATACTCGTTGAATGAAACTTCTAGCTGTCGATTTATTATCTGATGTCTAAATAGCAATAAAATCAGTGACAATAATTTTCTGTATGTTGTTGTTGTTGTTGTTGTCGTACCCTGGCTAAAAGACTCCAGGGATCATCCGAACAGCCGAAGTACTTGAACACTATAGTACAAATGCATCAGCTGGGGATGAGAACATTACGTGTGTGACCGTTTTTGATTACCCCGCCACATGGGCAGCCACACTCCGACTTCGGGGGATTTTAGAGACTGATAATGTTATGCTAGGAGCTTGTCACAACTGAAGACAATCCCCGCATAACTATGCAGAGCATAACAACATTTTGATGTAGCCTTGGTGTTCTAACCTATGTCAGTTGGTCTGACACAGCCTCCAGCCAAGGCACATTTTCTGTATGAAAATAGCTGTTTTCACGTGACAGCTGCCACTTTCTGACGGCGATAACTATTGATGTCACGAACGTGATAATAACCATTTTCTGACAGTGATAAGTACTAATTTCACCAGCGTGACATTCACCGTCTTTCGGCTTGTGATAACTACTGATTTCCTCTGCATGATGATTACTGTTTTCTAAAAGCAATAACTGCTGATTTTACTTACGTGATATTTATTTTCCAACAGCGATAACTACTGTTTTCACCTGGAAATAATCGGTATTTTATGACAGTGATAATTAATGGCTTCACCCACGGGATAATCACCATTTTTTGACAGTGATAAATACACATTTCACCCAGGTGATGATTACCATTTTGATAACTACTGTTTTCATCTACGTGATAATATACGTTTCTGACAATGACAACCACTGATTTCATCTACGTAATGATAACAGTTTTCTGACAGCGATCCCGACTGATTTCACCTACATAATTGCCGTTTTTATCAGTGACAACTACTGATGTCATCGTTCTGACGGTGATAATTACTGATTTCACCTACATGATAATTGCCGTTTTCTGACAGTGACAACTACTGATGTCATCTACCTGATAATTACCGTGTTCTGACGGTGATAATTACTGATTTCACCTACATGATAATTGCCGTTTTCTAACAGTGACAACTACTGACGTTATCTACCTGATAATTACCGTGTTCTGACGGTGATAACGTACAGATTTCATCTGCATGATAATTGCCGTTTTCTAACAGTCACAACTGCTGATGTCATCTGCCTGATAATTACCGTGTTCTGGCGGTGATAACTTACTGATTTCACCTGCCTGACAGTCACCTTTTTGCCTCGCCATGATCACTCCTTTCTAAATGGTAATTGCTGTTTTCTTCGAAAAAACAACAAACAAACAAAAAACCCAACACACACAACAATTATAACCTTTTGGAGCACGTCAGCTGCCATAGACTGGTAAGGATAATGATGTGCGTTTGGTCCCCGACCATAACCGGGCGAACGCGGGCCTAATGGTGGAACAGGAACGGTCTCTTCAGTCAGTCAGTCGATTGTGTCGGTCATTGATGGGACAAGTCGATTGCGAATGGCCGTTACAGGGATTAAGGGCACCATTTCAGACATTCAAATTCTGACAAAAAACAACAACGAAGCGAAACGACAACAATAACGGCGGCATCAACGGGCTGCCCACGATTTTCATCTAATTGCATCCGGAGTCGTCACCGCAGCGGAAGCGCGTCGCCATTGGCCCGCGCTATATATATTTTTCTTTTGTGTTATTTTAAGAGGTATTTTCTTATCTGTTGGATCATCACCAAGCAGCAGCAGCAGCAGCTGCACTATCACCATTACTATTATCATCATTATCTGCAACATCACTGTCATCATCATCTTCACCATCACCATTATCACCATCACCATTATTATCATCATCATCACCACCACCACCACCATGATCATCATCATCATCACCACCACCATCATCCTCGTCATCATGATTATGATCATCATCATCATCATCATCATCATCATCATCATCATCATCACCATCACCATTATCATCACCACCACCACCACCGCCACCACCACCCCCCACCACCATCATCATCATCATCACCATCATCATCATCATCATCATCCCACGATCAGCCAGACGTATAGAGGACGCAGCGAGAGACAACCGTCAGTCAAGAGCAGCAGGATCGTAATTACCGTCCATCACGAAATTTTGGTGGGCAAAGGAAATGGAAATGCTTGATGTTACCAGTGACCTCTGTTGAGAGAGAGAGAGAGAGAGAGAGAGAGAGAGAGAGAGAGAGAGAGAGAGAGAGAGAGAGAGAGAGAGATGCAACTCACCAGGCGACTACAAGATTGATCCTGTCTCATTCCAGAGGTTAAAAAAATAACAAAACAAAACATGGAGATACATGGCTACAGCACAAAGAAAGAGGTCAAACAAGCATGAAAATAACTGCAGGAGAGACTAAAAAGAATATATGGACGAAACTGTCGACGTTGAAATGTTCGTTTCGAAATAGAAACATCCACCGATTGACAGTAGACACTGAAAAGTATCCTTTCAGTGATTCTGTAGGATGATTTATGAAATTTGCCAACAAAGATTTTTTTAAAACATGAAAATAAACAAGAAAGCTTATAATATGCCTGGATTTCCATCATAAACATGGTTCAAGATCTGTTTCCTACTGCTACTAAAAGCAGACATCTGAAGATACCGTGAACATCATTAGCAGAACACACGCTCATAACCCATCTTCTCTCGGAGTATCCTTGCACCTGGTGGGAATTGCCATGTGTGTGGTGAGCTTTATTATGCAACGAACACAGTGTCTGTACTATTTCCTATGAGGACCAGCTGGTTGGCTCAGTGGTAAAGCACAGAGTTCCTAGCCGAACGATGCGAGTTCGAATCCCGCTGCCACTCAGCATGAAACAACAACAACAACGACAACGAGAACGACAACAACAACAACGACGACGACGACGACGACAACGACGACGACAACAACGACGACGACGACAACGACGACGACAACAACGACGACGACGACGACAAAGACGACGAAACAACGACAACGACGACAACAACATCGAAAACAACAACAACAACGACAATAACAACTACAACAATAACGACAACAACAACGACAACAACAACAAAAACGACAACGACAGCAACAACAACAACAACGACAACAAAGACAGCGACAACGACAACAACAAAAAGAGTGGCAATTTGGCCGCTTATCGTAACTAGGTGTCGTTCTGATCGTAGGGGTGTAGTGATACATAGGTCCCCTTCCCTCGTTCCTCCGAGGTTGTACTCTCCTATCTGCCCTCTCACCTGAAGTGGGGGGGGGGGGGGAGGGAGGCAGTGGGAGAGGGAAGTTGTCGAGGATGCTGAGCCTGATTGGAGTCTCATTCTTCGCAGGATCAACCCACACAGAGAAGCGCGTTAATAATGCAGCAGGCTTGCACGATGTGTTGGGGGACCAGTCAGGGTTCGAACCCGAGACACCAAGACTGAAAGTTTGTTGCTCTACCCACCCGTGCCCTGCTGGCTGTTTTGTCTTTGTGTATGTTGATACATGCCAAAGGTTCGTTCACACACACACACACACACACACACACACACACACACACACACACCACACAGCACGCACGCACGCACGCACGCACGCACGCACACACGCGCACACACACACACACACACACACATACACGCAGGGAGAGAGAGAGAGAGAGAGAGAGAGAGAGAGAGAGAGAGAGAGAGAGAGAGAGAGAGATTCAACGACAAGCAACCAAATAATTAGATGAATAAATATATAAGTACGTACATAAATAAATGAATAAACAAATAAACAGATATATAGATGATTTATGGAATGAATAAATAAACAAAGAAACAAATCAAATAATACACGAAGATGATTAAGGAAACCAAAAGTGGCAAACTGACGAAAAAAAAAATTTAAATACATTTCAAGCAACATTAATCAATGTGGACAGCATCATTAGACGAGAAATAAAGAAATGCCTCAACAAATCATTAAAAAAGGTCAAATCTTAGAGGAATACGATGATGATGATGATGATGATGATGATGATGATGATGATGATGATGACGACGAAGACGACGTCACCATCACCATCACCATCATCATCATCATCATCATCATCATCATCATCACCACCATCATCATCACCCTTAGAAAACACGATTCTCTACACCTCTGATTGTGCATTACAATCTGTCACAAAGAAACTTACGCGCGCTCGCACACACACACACACACACACACACACACACACACACAACAACAACAACAACACACACACACACACACACACACACACACACACACACACACACCACACACACACACAAAACAACACACACACACACACACACACACACACACACACACACACACACACACACACACACACACACACACACACACACACACACAAACAGAGAGAGAGAGAGAGAGAGAGAGAGAGATGCCTATTTTCTTAGGTTTTTTTTTTTTTTTTTTTTAAATTTTCAAACCAGTCGAATCTTGGCATTCGAGGCAATAAAGATGACCGATGACCTCGCCAAAAATACCGCAATGAAGAAGCGTTCGGTTCATTTGTCACCATGGCCTGGAACCCAAAGTTCAAGTTACGTCAAAGACACTTGGCAAGAGATTACATTCGGACCACAGGTTTTCAGATCTGCACAAACCTTGAAGAGTTTCAGTCACTTGTGACCGCAAAGACCAAACAATTTCATGCTGATTACTTACAGGCATCACAATGAAACGTGTTCTTATAAAGTGTTGGGAATTGAGTGGCTTTAGACGCAAGCACTGTTCAAGAAGACTTTGTGCAGCAAAATTTCCGTAGATGTGATTTTTTGGTTCCTAAAAGAGATTACTATTTTCAGTTTAATTTCAGCTTTTATAGAAAACATATTCGGTTGTAAACCGTTTTTGCTGTTGGTGTCGTCGTCGTCGTCGTCGTCGTCGTCGTCGTCGTTGTTGTTGGTGTTGTTCTTACTGTTGTTGTTTTAGCATGTCTGAACCGATTTTGTTCTGAGGGAAGTAAAGGGCGGAGGGGTGCTGAAGGTGGTGATGGTAGAGTTGGTGGTGGCTTTTGGATATGCAGCTATGGAAACAATGGTTGACATGGTGTCAGCCTTGTTATGGTCTCTCGCGGTCGACGGGGCTATACACAACATGAAATGTGCTCACACAGGTCAGGATCCAAGTCACAAAACCTTCTTATTAATGAAATCAATATGTCAAATTTTTCTTTGCATTCGGTGCAGGCCACCACTTGCATGTGAAATATGCCTGAATCGATTTTGAAAGTATTCAGAGGATGACCATAACCGCCAATATAGAACGAGTTTTCCAACAACGACGAAGGACATGGAGTGTGAAAAAGTCAAAATCCAGGCTTAATTTTGACTTATGGATATCTTTTTTTTTTTAAGGAAAAAAAATGTTGACAAAAGTACTATGAAAATATTGCCTGAATTTTTCAGTTTTTAAGTCTATATCATCTTAAATATTTTAGACATTCTCAGAGAAGATCTGCAAAAGAATGCTCTCCTTTTCCCTTGCTCCGGAATCTTTGTTGACAGATTTCGATTTTCAAGCGCCAGAAAAAACACAAGTCCCTTTCAAAGTCGCCATATCAACAGGCTGAAGATACTGTTTATAGCATTTACAACCGACTCTCGAAGAAAGCCTCAAGTATCACATCAGAATAAGAAGAATACGAATAACAGAATAACTCTATTATTAAAAAAAAGAAAAGAAATTATAACTAGTAAGACGGCCAATATTAATGTAAAAGTGGATAGTCCTTCAGATATCTTATACCAAAGGGATAATATTTCTAAAATAGGAGTACTTAACTTAAAAGTAGATTTACTGAATTAAAAAGCTCTGCATACATCATTTTCCACATTCAATATCATCACCGCAGTAAACTATATTACTGATACTGGCATATAAAATGCATAGCCAATATTTATGAAACAAAAGTCAACGGACACACACACACACACACACACACACACACACACACACACACACACACACACACACACACACACACACACACACACAACACATTCGGGGTTTGGACAACATTTTTTTTCTTTTCGTTCACCTCTCACCCTCACTCTCACATTTCCCACTTCTTACCTTCCCTCCGCCCCCCCCCCCCCTCTAACGTCATTCCATTGTTCCCCCAAACCTGTTCAAAGAGAGATCACAAGCTGAAAGTCAGAAAGAAAGAAAAGAAAGAAAAAGAAAAATGACTGAACAAATCCAAGTGAAACAGACGTGAAAAAAGAAACAAGACGTTAATGGCAATGCCAGTGATTCCGCAACATAAACTGCTTTATCTATTGATTGATTCATCTTATTCATTGATTGATTGATATACATATATATTTATTTATTCATTTAATCTATTCATTATCTATTTATTTATTGATGTGGGCCTATGCGTTTTATGTGAGGGGTTTTTGAGAGGCGTCAGTCTATATCTCATAACAGTGAGCTGATAAGTTCTCTATTCATCAGTTATTGTTAAAACCATTATTGATACTTCTAGCAGCAGCAGTACCAGCAGCAGCAGCAGTAGCAGCAGCAGCAGAAGCAGCAGCAACAGCAGAAGCAGCAGCAGCAGTTGTAGTAGTAGTAGTAGTAACAGCAGTATTAGTATGAATATTCATACATATAAGGTGGCGTGGTTAAACAGGCCGGTACTTTATGTTTCTTGATCACTATCGTGTCCCACAAAAACGTATCAGGTTCAGGCATGTTTATGGCCCAGTAGATCTCCTAAAGGTCACAGTCACTACAAAGGCCCTGACAGGAGGCCTGTTTGGGCTCAGTAGTAGAGCGCAGGTGTCGGAGTCAAATGTTGGGAGTTCAAATCCCGTTGGTATCCCAACAATTGGTCATTTTCACTGCTCACCTTAACATGGTGTCGTTCTGGTGATATCACTGTAGCGTCAGATAGATCCTCTACCCCTCATTTCTTGACACGACCATCCCAGTCTTACATATCCCCCCTCCGGTGGGTGTGTACATGAGACTGATATGTATCTACCTAACCATCTATATACCTACCCACCTGTCTATCTATCTATCTATTTACGTTCGTACGTAGCTACATAACCAGCAATTAATTAATTGCAGTAATTAAGCAGTAATTAATCAATTAACAAACTTAACTAAGTAATGAATTGTTTCGCACGAACGAATCAACTATCTGTCTGCCTACCTACTTGTCCGCCTACATAGTACCTATCTACCTACCAAGCTATGCTATCTACCTGCCTAACATACTGGCTGGAGACTGTACTCAAGGAAAAATCGAAAGTATGTACAAATCAAAGTTTTCAGGAAAACGCCCTAACAAATCAGTTCCGAAAAGTTAAAACAAACAAACAAAGAAACAAGAAAAAGTGTCAAAGTTATTGGCTATCCTCATCTTAGTCAAATCAAATAAAAAGTATTGATAAAAAAGGAGAAGAAAGAAAGAAAGAAAGAAAGGAAAGAAAGAAAGAAAGAAAGAAAGAAAAGAAAGAAAAGAAAGAAAGAAAGAAAGAAAGAAAGAAAAAGAACAATCACATCAGACTGATCTTCTTGAAACAAGATCTTCATAGAATCCGCGGTCAGTTGTCTGTGGCCAATGTCCTATGGAGATGCCAGCACTCGATAGGAAGATGCTCAGTACTGAATGGTTCACCTCACACAGTACACATATTTAGACAGTGACACTCTTTGACTTCGTTTCCTTTAGTAGCTTGACAACCCTGCGACCAAACGGGACACTTCCAGGGTTAACACAGCGTAGACAAAAAGACCCCGCTCCTGTCATAAGGAATAAATCTTCTACACATTATATACAACAATATATGTCATCATCATTTCAATATTATGATCTCAAGGTGGGTACAGTGCTCCATTCTTATCACATAGTTTATGGGATTTAATGTTTTGAAAAAGAAAATCGTTCGACACGGCGTATGAAAAAGGAGACCTCATACAGTCATGAGGAACAAGTCTTATATACAGAATACACAACTTTACATATCCTCATCATTTACATATAATAAGCTAAAGGTGCATACAGTCGTGCATTCTTTCCGCTTAGTTCATGGAATACAATATCAGAACAAAAGACGTTAACAAATATTCCAAGAGATGTTGATAACACACAAAATGCATGAAAATGGTCTGGAAGCAACTGATACCGCAGCTTGGTTAGCTAGCGCCAATTCCAGTAGCAGACGTCTCAGTATCTGGTCGTCATTAAAACAAAACAAACAAACAAAGAAAAAAGTCGAAGGTAGGTAAATAGACAACATAAGGAGAGAAAAAAAAACATTGCACGACAGGAGAGAGAGAGAGAGAGAGAGAGAGAGAGAGAGAGAGAGGAGAGAGAGAGAGAGAGAGAGAGAGAGAGAGAGAGAGAGAGAGAGAGAGAGAGATCATGTAAAAGGTGGAGATAATTGGCACAGAATTTCCTCGCTTTTTCCCTTTTTCCCCAGCATCTCCACAGGGCGAGGAAACAGCGTAAAGACCTTGAAGAACAAAGAGAGATGAAAGGTCCCACAGGGCAGAAGAGTATTGGGCGACAATGACAACGAGGGGGAAGACAGAACAAAGAGAGATGAAAGGTCCCACAGGGCAGAAGAGTAGTGGACGACAATGACAACGAGGGGGAAGACAGAACAAAGAGAGATGAAAGGTCCCACAGGGCAGAAGAGTAGTGGACGACAATGACAACGAGGGGGACTGGCGGGGCTCAAAGTGAAAGAAAAATAATACTAGCACAGAATTCCGGAAGACAGAGATACAACACACAGACACAGACGCAGACTCACACACACACACACACACACACACACACACACACACACACACACACACACACATACATATATATATATATATATTGTGTGTGTGTGTGTGTGTGTGTGTGTGTGTGTGTGTGTGTGTGTGTGTGTGTGTGTGTTTCTCTTTTTTGTTGTTGTTTAAGTCTTTGCCCAGTTATTAATGTAATGACGGAGGACTTGCGCATGTTTCCTCCCGCTACAAAATTGTTCAATATATATATATATATATATATATATATATATGTATGTTTTCTGATCATTGATACCTTTTGAAATGGATCCGCAAGCATAGTCTGAAAGATGTCCCCTTCCATTTATTACTCTTTGCACAATGGTTTTAGTTTTTATGCAACTTACATCGATGCCGTGCTTTTTTCTTTTTTTTAAAAAAAATCACTTTTCGACCCGTCACTGGCTGCTTGGGGATGCCGTTGGATTGTGTTTTTGAACCCTTGGTGGAGGGGATACTATAAGAATATAGGTATAGTATATCTCCTTGTGATGCCACGGAGGACTGACACAATCAGCCGGGTGCCGGAGAAAGGTGCCTCTGGACAAGCGATATAAATGGTTCCAGACGAAGTATGATGGTCTCAGGGTCCCCGTGTGCTACTAATAAAGGATTTTCTATTGGTTTGCTGACGCCCTCGTTTTCCTTTTCTCCCTCCCCCTCCATTTGCTTAAAATCTTTGCAAAATCATTGTTAATTTATAACTCTTGCAAACTCATTGTTTGACTGACGGGGGGAATTGTTTGCCTGCACGTGTTTAATCCCCACTACTTTTTTGTTTAAGATATAAATATACGACATTACAGTCTAGATCAGATTTGTAGACTTGGGGTAAGTCAACATTCAAGTCTTTTTCACCCCCTTTTTTCTCTCCCCAACCTGACTTCTTTTTTGAATCATCATAACTTATGCGAAAAACTCGATATTGCATACGTTACCAAGTCGTTGTCATTTGCCGCTTGACCATACAGATTTATTACTAGTATTCTCAGATTTACAAACACGTTGTGAAGATCTGGGTATTAAAATGCAATGGAACTCAAGGTAAAGAACATAACAACCATTCACTTCAAAGCTTGTCATTTTCTTTGTTTGTTTGATTGCTTTCTTCCTGTCTTTCCGATGGTCTCTTTCTTCCCACAGGATGGAGAACACACACTCATTCAAGACAAGGATGGAGAACACACACTCATTCAAGACAAGGATGGAGAAACACACTCATTCAAGACAAGGGTGGAGAACACACACTCATTCAAGACAAGGATGGAGAACACACACTCATTCAAGACAAGGATGGAGAACACACACTCATTCAAGACAAGGATGGAGAACACACACTCATTCAAGACAAGGATGGAGAACACACACTCATTCAAGACAAGGATGGAGAACACACACTCATTCAAGACAAGGATGGAGAACACACACTCATTCAAGACAAGGATGGAGAACACACACTCATTCAAGACAAGATTTTTGCGAGTGACTACATTCCTTTTCGCTCCATGCGTCACAAATGTGTTCAGTCAACCCCCTCTTACACACACACACACACACACACACACACACACACACACACACACACACACACCTGGAAAGTCAACATTAGTGTAAGTCGACACGTCATTTTTCCCTCTTCCCATTCGGATGAGTTGACGGGGAGGAGAGAGACGGAGAAGTCTCTCACTTCTTAAAGTTTGTAGTAACCAGTAATATTTGGAAAGTTAGCTCAATACAGTGACTCTGCACACAAGAAAGTCTTAGCTTCTTCCTTCTCTTCAAAGCTTACCTCTTTTCTCTCCTTTGTTTTTGCCTTTCCCATTTCTTTTTCATTTTTCATGGACCGATTGAGTTTACAGGAAGTAAAAGCTCCCGTTCGACTAAAGGACAGTTTACTGACGAGTCTCAAACAATCAACTCCCATCATAACGTGCACTAACATCACTAGCGAATAGGGGCAGCCTGAGCTAATATTCACATGAGACTTTCTCTGGATGCTGTCACTTGCTCACAAACCCTGCAGGAAGGTGAGTTAAAAGAATCCCTGTCCAGTGGCAGGGGTTCATGAGGGATGGGGTGGGGGTGAGGTTGTCCCCTTCGGGTCGGTGCTTGTTTTTAGATGTCTGTACCTCGTCTTTGTTGTCCTTTCAGGTTACGATTTTTCCCTCCACGAATATCAGGCTTAAACGTGACCATCATTTCCAGATCAGTGATTGAGGGAGACAGGGTTACGTAGGTGCCACTCACATAATGCTGTGTAGGGAAGAGATCGTATACTGAGCGTGTTTTTTTCCCCAGTGTCCTTCTATATCTTATCATATGAACAACAGAGTTAAGAGTAATTTTCCTGACGTTAAAATGCGATCAAAGTGTCAAGAAGAAGAAGAAGAAGAAGAAAAGAAATTTGTGTGCTGCTCAAATGGGAACATCTTTGTTCCAATGTTGAGCCACTCACGTACCTATATTGGGCATATTTGCAATACTCATACAGATGTCAAAACTAGCCCTGAACACATAGGCTGTATAAAACAACGGTCCAATATTGAGTAACTCTTTTTAAACTTTTTCTTTTGCACAAATAGAAGGAATCTGGGGTGTACTTTCACTGTTTGCAGAGAAGAAACACATCGCAAATCGAGCTAGGTTGTTTAATTTTTCACACTTTTGTAACTGTTTAATTTGTCAAAACTCTGAGTGTTCAGTCAGTCATTAAGAGAACGAGTGAAACAATATCAGTTAATTAACTTATCAGTTCAGTGATCTTTGTAACCCGCCAACATAATTTGATTCATCCATTTATTCACGCATTCATTCATTAAAATAAATTAATGAATGAATGTATCATGATATGCCGGCTGGGTATTATACAGGTCTTGATCGATTGTTGGATTGAATCATTCAGTAATAATGCTGTAGTTCTTACTATCTGTTTGTTTTTAGTTTTGTTTGTCAGATGATATTTCCCCCTCCCCTCTTCTTTTATATAACTTAGAAATAATCTTTCACTCTCGCGGAAAAATCAACAAGATCATCAAAGGAAACATTGATGGTCACTGTCGTTTTCTTTGACAACCACCACCACCACCACCACCACCACCACCACCACCACCTAAATCATCAGTGTCATCATCATCATTACCAAAATGACAAAACATCATATCATCACCATTATCATCACCATCATCAGTCATCATCGTCATCATCATCATCGTCGTCGTCGTCGTCGTCATCATCTCATATCATCATATCATCATCATCATCATCATCATCATCATCATCATCATCATCGTCATCATCATCATCATCATCATCATCATCAAGAGAATCGATCGTTTACTGTCTCCTCGCGATACCATCGACTGTCTGACATGTCTAGCTGTCTGTCTCTTTGTGGTCATCACCATCATCATCATCATTATCATCATCATCACCATCATCATCATTATCATCATCATCATCGTCATCACCATCATCATCATCATCATCATCACCATCTTCTTCATCATTCAATATAGCCACTGCCAACGAACAACCGGGTCGAACGAGTTACGGCCATCCTTCCGTGGGAAACAACTGTATTGTTCCAGAGGGAACCATGGTGTCGGCGGCACTGTTGATGAGGCGGCCGTGGGGGCAAGAACAGACACCACGTGGCGGAATAGAGGAGAACTCATCCAAACCATCATACACAGAGCAGCGTCAGCATCACATGCTCAACACTTGTTTTGGACAGAATGTAGAGTGATCAGACCAGAGGCAAAACAGCTCATCAACACCACATGCAGGCCTACGGGAACCGCAGTATCAACACACACCTGAGCGTTGTCTTGAGGGGACAGCAGAGCCACTTATCATGTCGCCTTCCGTCGTTTCGCCTACCCTTTGATTGTGTCCGCGTCAGCCCGCGCCGCCGCTTCAGTCTTATCTGATGTTTCATCAACAAACAGGGATTCGTTTGGCCAATTAGACAAAGCCTCAATTTATGAAGTGTATGTGCAATGGAAGTGTGCTGTGTCTGAAATATGTTCACGTACACACATTTTTCTTCTTCTTCTTCATCTTTATAGCTAAATGATCACTTTACTGCTACCATTGTGTTCAGTGGTCTGTTTGAAGGTGGTTTCCACCTATTTCACTGTGCAAAGCTCCTGCCGTGAACAGTTTGTTTTGCTTGTCAAAAATAAGAGCTGATCATCAATCATAAATTACAGGCCGGAGTTGAGTTTCAAGCGTTCACATTCACAGACATCGACCCATATGCATGCATGAATGTGCACGCGCGCGCTTACATACACACAGACACAGTCACATACACACAGACACACACATACACACACAAACACACACGCACACACAAAACACACACACACACACACACACACACACACACACACACACACACACACACATGTGCGTGCACGCATGCGAAATCGGGAAAAGAACAGAAACTATAAGCGGAACGAAGCAAACAATTTTATAATAAAACTCCCTAGTCGAACTGACCCTTGGCAAAACAAATCTTGGTGAGACGGAAGTTCACAAAACGACTGTGCGGGAAACGAAGTGCCCCCTACTGTAGCAGACGTACTGTGGTCAGACCAGTGATAAATGTTCAGTGACAAGACAACAACTTACCCACATGTACAACGTATGTACAGGAAAAGCACGCTCAATATCATGTGACATTGTACTGCATCACTTCACTGTCATCTCTGTGTACAATTCGCGCTGCTCTCCAGGGACAGTGCATAGCCACAGTACTGCGCCACAATATTTGGATACTGTTTATGTACTTTTTTCACCTACCTTGGTGATTTTTCTGTAGAATTTTGCCAAAGACAGCTTGCTTGTTGCCTTTAGACACAGGACCACATTTTCTCGTCTCTTTTGAAAGACTTGTATTCAAACCACGAATTAAGGTCCAGTGGAAAGGGAGAAGGGGAAACCACTCTGTGAGAGATCCCCATCACGGAATCAAGATTCTCGGTATTCCAAGACCAAGTTTTTTTTTTCCTATGCCACTTTTCCACCTGGTGTTGGGGGTCTTGTCAGACCAGTGACATTCTGACTATGGTCAGTGATTAGACAACTCACCGATCGCACCTGTAAGAGAACAGCATCATCACACTCTGTACAATCTCTTTAAGGCCCCATGGTCAATCCACCTTGGCTATAACACTGTAACCGGGCGTCTCAGCAGAACATATACCTGCACCAGAAGGGTAGGATATCAGGCTAAACAGAATGTGTTGAGATTCTACGGCGAATTCATCGGAGCAATGCCTGTGACTGCTGCCTTGAGGACCAAGATCTGCAATGGGAACGGCGGAGTCACAAACTTCCTGCGAGTTGAGGCATTTGGGGGAATTCATCAGAAGAATGACGGAATTATTCTTGTTGGAGAAGACATCACATCAACAAAACTTGCGATGGGAACTGTAGGTCCACCAACTAAACTGCGTGTCGAGTCACAACAGCGAATGCATCGTGACAATGACGTAATTGTGCCGGTGTGACGAAACACCACGTCACCATCTGTCATAGTGAACAACCGGACCAGTATCATCTCAAGCTGAACTGTCGTTATCTGAGACCGTTGGATACGGAGTCTTCAGAGATTCCAGACTGTGTTTGGTGTGTGAATAGACCACCACATCAACAACATCCGTAGAGGGCATGCTGGAGAAGGCTGACGAAGAATGGTCGTCCCTTCTCTCCTGATCACTGTGTTTCCTGTCCCTCCTCACCTTGTTCTCTGGGTGGATTCCAGGGGCATGCTTTGCTGAGCCTGTCATCACGTCATCTCCCAACATCACCCCACCCTCCCCACCCCTGATCCCCTTCCCCACCCCCATGCACCTCCTCCCCCTATCCCCTAAATCCTGTCCCCCACCCCACTAACTCCTGAAGTAAGTCTTCTTTAAAAGACGAGGCATACAATTGACAGACGGTATAAATCCCTCTCTGGCCCTGCTTTGTTGGGTAGCTTCGTCCTCTTCCTCTCTCTGTCTCTCTCTGTCTCTCTCTGTGTCTCTGTCTCTCTCTGTCTCTCTCTGTGTCTCTGTCTCTCTCTCTGTGCGTTTGTGTGTGTGTGTGTGGTGTGTGTGTGTGTGTGTGTGTGTGTGTGTGTGTGTGTGTATGTGTGTGTGTGTGTGTGTGTGTGTGTGTGTGTGTGTGTGTGTGTGTGCGTGTGTGTGTGTGTGTACCGATGCTTAATCTTCATCGTTAATGGAATCATTAATTCAGCCACTATCAATACATAAAATCTCTAAGCAATGATGATCTAAATCTTCAAAATATTGTCTGTGTTTCTTCTTTCTATCTGTCTGCTAATCTTTCTTTCTTTCTTTCTGTCTGTCTGTCCGTCTTTTCTTTTCGTTTCTTTTTCTTTTTCTTTCTTTCTTTCTTTTTTCTTCAAATGTCAATTCCATTTGGTGATATGAAATAAATTAAGCATGACATTAGGCATATGTGCGTGCTTGCGTGCGTGCGTACGTGTTTGCGTGTCTGCGTGCGTATGTGCATGCATGCGTGCGTGCGTATGTGTGTGTGTTTCTCTCTCTCCCTCTGTCTCACCGTGTATGTGTATATGTGTGTGTGAAGAAGTGGGGGCATGGGGGGGGGGGGGGGGGGGCGCAGAGAGGGGAAATGGGAGGGGGGGGGGGGGGAGAAGAAAAAGAGAAAGGTGTGTGCGCGTGTGTGTGTGTGTGGGGAGGGGGGGGGGATGCGGAAGAGCAGCAGGTCTCCAGACAAGCCATGCCGGTGCTGAACGCATCAGTCGCTCCCTCAGATCATCGGCATTCAGATGCTATCAGCACCGACTCAAAACGCGGCCTCCACTCAGCTGCGCGCACGCGCTCTACCCGTCGAGCTGTTAATGGCTCTCCTGAACCCC
>CM065714.1:29620669-29628169 GCA_033310375.1 Conus canariensis | reverse complement strand
TCCGGTTCTGGAATGTCAGATGGCGGGTCCGTTTGGGTGTCAGCGTTGTCATCTTGACGTCAGAGCCATGCACTGTGGAGAATTTTATGGAAAGCACGTTTGTTGTTTCGTTTTTCTCTGATGAACGTGGATGCTTTTTCTCTCTCTCGTATTTCTGTTATACAGATGCAGAAGAAAAAAGGCCCTGCAGATCCAGTCCCCGTCAGATTGTGTTGATATTTCCATCAATATACAGAACAAGAGTGGACAGAGATTAACCATACAAAGAGGGCGGAGAATGACGAATTCAGCACATACAGCGAATTGACAGCGTTATGTTATCTTGTTAACTGAAACGAGTAAGGAATGGTCTCTATAAATCATGAGTTCAAAAAAGGCACACACAAGTTAAGTTTGAAAAAAATTCGATGATAACCATATTTGCTTTTTAAAATGGCCACAACAGTTTAACATGGAGAATGATATTTAAAAAGAAACTCGCAGATTAAAATGGCGACAACCCAGAATTGTCCACGGGATTCTAACTACAAATTGTACACTGAATGCTATGGGAGCCGGGCCTGTGTCTCCAGTAAACTATTTGCTAACCTTTTCACTGTGTAATGATTAGAGAGATTTTATAGAACACTCTTTTTGAAGTTGTAAAACATGTCAGATGTTTCTCTGGAACTCTCTGGAAAAAAAAACTGTTAATGGAAAAACGTGTAATTGCAAAAAATGTTAAGATCTCATAAAATTATGCCTTTAAAGAAGAATTTGAATCAACATCTTATTTCCGATGCACTTGAAAAAAAAATCATTATAATGTTTGCAACACTGTACATTTATAAATGTATAAATAGTAAAATGTTAACCAAAATTGGTTCGCTTTTCATAGGCAGCTGAAGGCGAGGAGTATAGAACTAAACAATATAACGCAGACATTAACAATTGTCTGTCCAAATTGGCTACAGCATGGACCTCTTTGCATACAAACGATTTGCAGTGCTCAGCAGAGTTTATGACTTTTTTTTAAGCAATGTGTGTAAACGTCACACTGCCTGTCTTACCACTATTTAATGTATACGCTTCGTGCCAATATGTAGCCTACATACAATTTGCTTGTTTCTGTTGGCTAATTGTTTTTATTAGTTTCAGAATTATGCATGTACCACCTTTCGTTTTATTTTATGAATAGGTATGCTTGTTTCACAATTTCATAAATGTATAAAAATACAATATATATATATATATATATATATATATATATATATTCCAGTCTTTTTTTTTTTAAAGGTAAACAGACCAACAAATTTGCATAGTTGTATTTGCATACAAGCTCGCAATGGTTCATCAAAAGCTGTTGCATATGAAAATAATGATTTGTTCTCATTTCAGATTTCTCATGAACATTATTAGCGAGAGGTGGATGCTTGCAAAAGTTACAGGGAATGATGTTCAACATACATAGCGAGATTGATTTTGTTTGCGTGCGAGCGTATGTGCATACATAAATATGTGTGTTGTGTGTGTGTGTGTGTGTGTGTGTGTGTGTGTGTGTGTGTGTGTGTGTGTGTGTGTGTGTGTGCGTGCGTGTGTGTGTGTGTGTGTGTGTGTGTGTGTGTGTGTGTGTGTGTGTGAGTGAGAGAGAGAGAGAGAGAGAGAGAGAGAGGAGAGAGAGAGAGAGAGTGCATGTGAGCGCGCGCGCAACCGATTAATATAAGAAAATAGCGCTTGAAAAGTCGTCGTAGGGACGTGGTTAGCATCACATAAACTGAAAGTTTTAGGTGCACCCCCCCCCCCCCCCCCAAAGATGAAGCTGAACAATCATCGTGGGATCGTTCGGTTCCAGTCGGTTGGTACCAGATCAGAGTGAAGATGAATGTGGTCTAAAGCAGGAAGACTTAACCGGGTATTTAATGGGCTCAGTGGCAGATCACTGAGTTCTCAGCCAGAGGTTGCCATTTCAAATCACGTTGGCAGGCAACATAAATATGAGCGTTAAAAGAGAGGGGGAGGTGGTAGCGGAGATAAGGGAGGGGGGAGGTATGAAGGGGGAAGGGGAGGGGCAGAGTAGAGTCTGTTCGTAATGACGGTGACGGGCAATGTCTGGAGGTGAATTACTGCAGCAAGAAGCTGTGTTTGTGTCTGAATTATTACAACGATGAGCTGCATTTGTGTGTGTGACTTATGACGGCGGTGAGCGGTGTTTGGACGTGAATTATGAGAACGACCAGCATGTTTGTGGGTGAGTGATGACAGTTATGAACATTAAGACAACAGGAAGTGTCTCGCTGAGAGCCATGGCCGCGTCAAGCACTGTTTGGGTGTGAATGATGAAATTGATGAGCAGTATTTGTGTGTTTTATCAGAACAATGTTATTTGTCTGTGTGTGAGTGATGGCAACAATGAGCATTATGACAGCGTTGAGCACTGCTTGCCTAAGAGTTATGATGACAACAGACACTGTTTGTGTGTGAATAATGATAGTGGTTATTTGTGTGTTTCATGAAAGCAATGAGCAATGTCTGTGTGAGAGTTACGGGCTGTGATAGCGACGAGCAGTGTATATGTGTGTATCATGACAGCGGTAATAAGTGTTTGTGCTTAAATTACAGTGATGATGAGTAGTGTTTGTGTGTTAACCATTACAGGGACAGTAAGTGTTTGTGTGTGATCTATGGAACTGATGAACAATGCTATTATTGTGATAGATGTGGTATCGACGCGCAGTGTTTTGTGGGAGTTCATGTAACGAAAAACAGTGTCTGCCTGTTTGGATTGAGCCAAGATGAGCAGCGTCCGCATGTGGGAGTTGTAGTCAGCGATGAGGCAGTGTGACAGAATGTGAGTGAAGGTAACGGTAGGCAGTGTTTGTGCGCTAGCTACAGCAGTAATGCAGTAGAGCGGCGGTGAGCAGTGGCTACATGTAAAGAGCAAAGGCAACAATCAACGACGACCATGTAAGTGTGTGAGCATGGATAGATCAGCCAATAGGTTGCATGTAGAACTAATCAGTATATGTCAGCGAGATATAACACTACTAAGTCACGCGTGTATGGGGGTAGCCAAAAAATAACTGCTGAGCAGAGGATACACTGAGTCTGACGTGAGCTGTAGAATAACTAGTTATTGAGCAGATGATAGACAGAGTGTGACGTGAGCTGTACAATAACTATATATAGTTATTGAGCAGAGGATAGACAGAGTGTGACGTGAGCTGTACAATAACTATATATAGTTATTGAGCAGATGATAGACAGAGTGTGACGTGAGCTGTACAATAACTATATATAGTTATTGAGCAGAGGATAGACAGAGTGTGACGTGAGCTGTACAATAACTATATATAGTTATTGAGCAGAGGATAGACAGAGTGTGACGTGAGCTGTACAATAACTATATATAGTTATTGAGCAGATGATAGACAGAGTGTGATGTGAGCTGTATAATAACTATATATAGTTATTGAGCAGAGGATAGACAGAGTGTGACGTGAGCTGTATAATAACTATATATAGTTATTGAGCAGATGATAGACAGAGTGTGACGTGAGCTGCAGAATAACTGCTGAGCAGAAGATACACAGAGGCTGACGTGAGCTACGCTGAACAAGACCCGCATTCCAGTCAGAACGGGGATGAACATGGCGTGGGTGGAAGTCCATTTCTGATGTGTAACAAAGTACTGTGGATGTGTATTGGCTACATAAATGACAGTACAGTGGAAACTACAGGCTATGCGTATAACCTAGTACGGCGACATTTGCTACATGTGATTTAGTACAATGGCAAATGTAGGCTATAGGCATGACTTATTGGCAAGTATTGGCCACATGCATGATTTAGTATGATAGTGAGTATTGACCACGGGCAGGATTTGGTACAATGCTTAGTTTGGGCAGTGGTAAGTATTCATTACAGGCATGATTTAGGTCAAGGTGAGTTTTGGCTACATGCACGACTTAGTACACTGATGAACATAGATACAAACCTGACTTAGTACAGTGGTGAGCAGTGGCTACAGGTGTGACTTAAATAGTGGCGAGTAGAGGCTACATGCATGAATTAGTGCAGTGCCGAGTATTGGCTGCATGGTTGTATGGCTTAGCAAATTGGTGAGTAATGGCTACATACATGACTACAACGGCGATGCTACCTGCATGACTAAGTTTAGCATTGAATATTGGCTTCATGCATGACCCAGGACAACGGTGAGTATTGACTACAAGCATACATGTCCGAGCACAGTGGTGGTTTTGGCCACATACGCGACGTACCACAGTGGCGAGTATTGGTTAGTTGCATGACTAAAGAACAGAGGTGAGTTTTGGCTTCTGGCTTGACCTTATGCAACGGTGAGTATTGTCCTCATGCATGTCTTAGTGCAGTGGTGAGTGTTGGCTGCACGTGTGACTAACGGGGGAGAGAGAGAGAGAAGAGAGAGAGAGAGAGAGAGGAGAGAGAGGAGAGAGAAGACAGACAGAGAGACAGACAGACAGACAGACAGAGAGACAGACAGACAGACAGACAGACAGATTTCCAGGCAGACCCATCTGGAAGTCGCGACTGTGACTGCGTGACTTACGGCAGGACTAAGAAGAGTGACATATGCCAGAGTGTGATTTAGCGTGGTGACGTCACATTGGCCAGGTGCGCCCCGACTCACAGGCCCAGGTGTGCTGGACGGAGGGGTGAGGAAGGCCAGGGGGCTGGGGGAGGAAGGGGGAGTATGGAGAAAGCAGACTGGGCGAGGGATGGTAACAGGTGTGTGTGTGTGTGGGGGGGGGGGGGGGGAGGTAAGGGAGGTATTGTCCCCTAACCGTCCACATCAGTCGAGTCATGAAGAAGCATAGGCCTGGCTGATTTATAGATCCTTTCACATCGCTGGACCTGGCCCCCACATCGTCTGGCCTTTCTTCTGTATCTCACTATTTCTCTATTTTTTTTTTGCTCAGATTTATTGTTATTAGTTGTTTCGTCTAAAAAGAACTAGAAGAAGAAGAAAAAAAGTAAAACCTTCCCATCGCTTTGAGCATACAAAGTTTTCTTTTCTTTGTATCCATGAAAAAAAGAAAAAACGAAACAAAAACCAAACCAAACCAAAACAAAAAAAAGCAAAAAAAGAAGAAAAAAAGAAAAGAAAAGAAAAGAAAGCGGAGAGGAGGAAGGAACTGAGAGGAGAAGTTGACAAGTGGTCCTCTTTCCCTCCACCCTTCTCTCTTTCCCTTCATCGTTCTCTCTCTCTGTCTATGTCTGTCTGTCTGTCTGTCTGTCTGTCAGTCTGTCAGTCTGTCTGTCTCTCTCTCTTTCCTTCCCCCTCTCTCTGTCACAGAGACTCAAGCACGTAATCATTGAAAGTTTCAAGCGTTTCATCGCCCGATTCAGATCTGTCCGAAGTAGTTGTTGAACAGACCTGGCACTGGCAAGTTGTTAGTGACAGACTTAATAGTCATGGTCACAACATGTATCACTTGTATATATATATATATATATATATAACACAAATAAAGAAGTCTACACGCCCATGCCTGTTTCTCCCACTTTAATTTCAAAATTTCGGCTTTCCAGCCTTCATCTGGAATCTGCACATTCGAAAAATAATATATATATATATATATATATATATATGTATGTATATAAAACAATATATTTGCTATAATTTTCCTACATGGAACTATCCCTGCCCCTTCTACTGCTAGGTGCGGAGTCAGACAACTGATAGGGTTTCCTGAAAACTACTATTAACTCTCTCTCTCTCTCTCTTCCTCTCTCTCTCTCTCTCTCTCTCTCTCTCTCTCTCTCTCTTTCCTCTCTCTCTCTCTTCCTCTCTCTCTCTCTCTCTCTCTCTCTCTCTATATATATATAAGAGCATATATTTACGCACTCCAAATGACTTGACACAGTTACACACCACACATAATTAAACATATCTGCCCATCTCTTATAACTGCAATTACCTGCACACCGGACATGATTGCTTACATTTACACACCGCACATAACTGCACATCTTTACACACCATACATGACCGCCTATATTGACGCACCACGCATGAGTACGTATATTTACACACCACACATATCTGCAATTGCTATACTGTACATATGACTGCCTTTATCTACACACAACACAATTGTACATGTTTCGCCCATCACCTATTCCAGAGTCTTGAAGACCGTTGGGGCACCACAGAATATTTCGCAACCAGCTTCCTCCGTTCCTAGCGGTTCTCAGACGCTCTTAGGCAGTTACTGAGTGGTCACATGTTTACAGATTTTCATACAGCCAATTCTACAACGAAATCTCTCATTGTTACGGCATTAATCGTATGTCCTGATATATCTACACGGGTATCTTCTCTGTGACCATCTGTTAATGACGGTAATACCAAGCATCACACGGAGCTATATACATATGAATATGCGTGACACAGGTTTGTAGCTAGTCAATGACCTTTCTGTCAGTGACTGTCAGATCAAGCATCCTACGTGGTCGGTATGTTTTTATAGACTTGTCACAAATAGTTTTCAATGACCAATCTGTTAGTGGTGGTCATGTGAAGAGTGCTACACAGTTGTACATATCAACAGCACCACACACACACACACACACACACACACACACACACACACACACACACACACACACACACACACACATGGATGAATAAATAGAGAAGTAGATAAGCAACCCCTAAGGGATAGCCCCTGCATGACACCTGCCAACTGTTGGATGGAAGGGGGACAACTGTTGGATGGAAGGGGGACAACTGTTGGATGGAAGGGGGACGAGGAAAAAGATGGGAGAGAGCAGGGGAGGGAAAGGTAAATGATACGTTCAGTTTGTGCCACAAGACGGGTCACGATCGAACTGCCGGTTTAAATACACCTTCAAACAATCTGAAACGAGGAGAGAGAGAGAGAGAGAGAGAGAGAGAGAGAGAGGAGAGAGGAGAGGAGAGAGAGAGAGAGAGAGAGAGAGAGAGAGAGAGAGAGCACAAGATAAATTCCACGAAAGACGAACAAACAAAAACCGAAAAGAGATAAATGAAACATGTTTAATGGACAAGTGTGTGAGATGAAGCAAGAGAGAGAGAGAGAGAGAGAGAGAGAGAGAGAGAGAGAGAGAGAGAGAGAGAGAGAGACTTTTGTTAAGCTTTTATTGTCTCTAGCTAAACTACCTCCACAGGACTCAGCACACACACAAAAAGTCCGCATTAAGGGAAAAAGAAAAGAAAAGAAAAAAAAAAAAGAAGGGGGTGGGTGGGGGTGGGGGTGGGGGTGGGGGTAGAAAACAAATAAGAAAAGAATACAGCCACACGAACGGCAAACCAACATCTGTCAAGCCCTAAAACACTGAATGCAGCATACACAGTAGCTGAGGTCATTAACTTGACCACTAAACCCCGAGGACAGACAAACCAAAGCAGTACTGCAGGCGCTTGTCACTTCGATTAGTTTTCAAGATTGGAAAAAAAAAAGATATCAATCTGAACTCCCCCTCGGCCTCCCGCATTTC